>QRFJ01000873.1:396978-509730 GCA_006176705.1 Cocos nucifera
TGATGGGTTTTGAACTTTTGATGATCTAACGGTAGGGAATAAGCAGCATTAGGGAATTTGATCCAGACTCAAATTAGAGTTCGAAAATAACTCTAAAATACTAGTTTTTCACTTTTTAAAATCCTCCTTCACACTAGAAGCTAGGAACCTGGGCAGAGTGACCCTCTCAGGGGGGATTAGCCCTCTTCCAATCTCTCCCTTTCCCTTCTCTTCTCCTCTCTTTTCTTCTCTTCTTTCTTTTTTTTTTCTTTCTTTCTTTTTCTTTTTTTTTTTCTTTATTTGAGAGATTTTAATATACCAAAAGCTAGAAAGATCAAATCCATGAGTGGCTAAAGAACTCGTGTCATGGAGAGTAAGAAAAGTCTTCATCATGAGAGTTTATAATTTGAACCATATTTATCTTTTTATTGGATAATAAAATTTATTTATCTTTTACATGATTTTCTTATTTATGCTTTAATATTTATTTTTCTCACACTTTATACTAAGGAGACTGATCGTAATCACAGATAGATATGGTTTGTGCTTAGATTAGGATGAATTATAAAAATTAATATGATTTATGTTTATGTTCTTTAATTGCATGATCTAAGTAGTCTATATCTATGAGATGGATCATGATCGTGTTAGATATAGTCCATGCTCGGTAGAATAGATTATGTTAGAATCATATCAAAAAATCATACATCTCGTAAGATTACATATTGACAATGAAAAAATTGCATGAATCAATTATAGATTTGAATATTGAAAGATGAAACTGAAATCCTAGATAATTTTTTTATTCTTAATTAACTCTAAAATTTTAATTATTATTTATTTTTTATTTTAATTTACTAAAATCTTAATTAATTCTCTTTTATTTACATATTTAAATTTTTATTTTAAGAATTAATTTAATTTTTTTATTAATTTTTAATTAAAATTGAATACAACTCAACCTTTAGTTTCTGAAAAAATCGACATCCGACTCACCACTGTTCTAATCCATAGTAAAATCGATTTTAAATTTTTATTTGTTACTATAATGACAAGCATCATGGAAGGATTGGAAAAATGAACTTAGCAACATTACTTTGATATACATGAGATTGATGTAGAGCAGAGGAATGCTACATGCACTGATCCATGTGTTTTCAAGATCAAATCATGACATATGTACATAAAGTTTTCATTCCCTAGTTTCTCCTCTTCCCATGAAGCAAAAGGTAATTATAAAGTAGTGCATATATATTTATTAGCGGGTTTCACATATCATCAATTGCTAAAACTTTGTTGTTGATAAAAGAAACAAAGTGACACTAATAGGAATAATCATTCAATGCAAAAGATGATACACACTACAAAAATTCAAAAGCTTTGTCGCAATTAATCAATCATGAAAAGGTACTTTAAATTATTAATTTTATAATTGCTAATATACTATTTTGCATACTCATATAGTAATTGGACTACAATAATAATTATGATTTTGTCGGAAAAAAGAGGCTCGATGGAATAAGATCTACAAGAGATAAGCTTTTTATATTGACACATCAAAGTTCAAAGGCTTATGAATGATGATGCAATACAGAAAATTACTTGTCAATCTTATCACTATGTTGTTGTAAATTTATTGTCATTATTCAATGAATTATTACTAAATCTACAATTGTTAAATATTGTAGTAAGAGTTTAAGAATGCATTATAGCTAGAGATTAGAGAGACATCTAATACAACGAAGCATAGGATTGCTTATGACAATGTACATTTGAAAGTTTTTACATGTGAGAGAAATGGATAAGTTTGTATGGTACAAAAAAGTGTAGCACCTAGGGATCTATGTGAAAATAAGTCATTTTAAGTACACAAGGAATGCTATACAAGATAAAGAAAAGCTTAAAGAAGTGGAGAAAAAAATATATTACCATAACTCACAAGAATATTGATTTAAAGGACAAATATGCCTAAGTACAAGCTTAGTTATCTTCTATATAATAAATTATAAAGAACTTACAAAGCCAACACCATCAAGAATGGGATGCATGCTCCACCATTTTGTATGATACGGGTGTATAATAATGGATTCAAATATAAAAATATTGTTTCATTGATTATTTAAAATTATATATAAATATATGATGCATGTAGTGATCTTGAGGCCTCGTGGGTACATCCTATTCACTCACCAATATCAAGTCAATTTATTTCAACTCATTAGGCAGCATTTCATTAATAAATAATTTATGAATAATTTTGTAATGATATATAACTAATGATTGAATTCTGTTAGTTATAGTTGTTATAGCCAATAATGATCATAGCATTGATTTATCTAGTAATTAGTTGTATATATCTAAACAGTATATTAGCTTGTTGGTGACTGATTAATCCTAGATTTTTTTTCTGAAGTGTTTCTTTGATGATTCTTTAATCGATGATTCTTTAATCTCATCTTCTAAATTACATTCTTTCTTGAATATATACATGTATAAACTTCATCATCTTATAGGTTACATAATCTTTTGTTGAAGACATTTGTAGTTTATGATATTTCTAATACGATACTAATTACAAAGGAACAGAGATAGAATAGTAAAATTTCAAAAAGCTTGTACCATCAAGGTAAATTGCTCATCCTCTACTGCTTTTCCTACTATAATTTTTAGACATGATTTACTCATATATTTAATATTTATTTGCTTGATATTCATAAATATTGATAAATTAAAAATTCTATTTGTATAAAGAAAATGATGTCATCTTGAAGAGTGTTAGATGGCCATATAAAACTAAGATGGTAGACAGAACCCTTTTAAGTAAAAATCCATCTAAAATGATAGGCTACATTGTTTTAAGGATCGAATGTTGAGAGATATATATTGATATTGCAATGGTATAACATGAGTCTCTGATCAGAACTGATGGACAAGAAAAAGGTAATTGGTGATGCTATTGGGTCCACACTTGCATGGCTCTGTACTTTTATATCTTACAATTTTTGTTAATATTTATTACTTTTTATATATTATTTATTTTGGGCTAATTATAATTTTTCTTTTGCAAATTGAACTTGCCAATAAATGATATATGTAGGCTTTTTTATGTACGTTTTTTTTTTTGTCTAAATAGGATAAGAGGGACTTCTTTTGTCAAATCATTAACAAAATCTAGAGCAGCGAATCAAGAGTCTCTCGCTATGTCCCCATTCCTTTCTCCGATTCCATGGCCAATCATGTTTAATCCAAAGCTAGTGCAAGTAATCTCATAGGTGGATTATGGCCGGAAGCGGAGGAAAAATTAGTAGTAGGTTAAAATATTCATGTATCAAATTCAATTCGATTGTGCTACCGGAGGCTTAGGAGAAGTCGGAATAGAAGAATACTCATCTTGGGATGGACTTACTATTTAAAGATATGTCTACAATATTTTTTAAAAATGTTGAATCTTCACCATTATTTTTTCTTACATGAAAAATCGTCCTTCTATGAACTTTGTTTTGCTTATGAATGACTAATAGATTTTAATCATCCATGCAAGTTAAACTTAGCATTTCATATTCGAGGCTATTAGGTTAACTATTTTTAAAAAATATATATCAAATATTGCTAGCAGTCAAAAGTACTAGTAATGGCTATTCTCGACAATAAAAACTGCTGCTAAAAGGTTATCCTTAGTAGTCAAAATTGTTGCTAAAAGATAATCCCTAGCAATTATAAGTGTTACTAAAAAATTATCCCCATTGATCATAATCACTGCTAATGGATTATTACCAGTAGTCATAACCACCATGCAGGATCATTCCTAATGATCATAACCACCGTTGCAAGATTATTCCAGCAGTCATAATCATTGCTAATATATTTTTTCCATTAGTCATAACTACAGCTACAATATTATTCGGAGCAGTCAGCATCACTGCTGAAAGATTATTCCCCATGATCAAAACTGCCGCTAATAGATTTTTTTCTAGTGATCATAATCGTTGCTATAAGATTATTCTCAACATCCAGTATCGTTGTTAAAAGATCATTCTAATTGGTCAGAATTATTGTTGAAACAATAATTCTAGCAGTCAACACCGCCATGAAAATTGAATTACATGACCGTTATAAATGCTTTTGCAGTGGTTACCATCACTGGGAACATTTCTGCAGTAAAAAAATCACTACTTAATCCTAAAAATAACCGCCATCGAAACTTCACTTTTTTACAGCAGTCTATAAATCATTGGGGTTGAAACAACATCAGCATATTTACTAGCAGCATAGTAGCAATCAGAAAAACCACTAAAAAAGATTCCCCCAGCGGTTTTTGATACATGTCCCAATAGTTTTGACCACCGCTAAATCCTTTATTTCTTGCAAGCATAAAATCAAAATATGATTTTAAATTAGAATCCATTAATAGCATGGAGAAAGCACAAATAGAGATTCCCAATCTCTCTTTTTTCTGCTTATATAGATGGTTTAAATCCATCTAGTTTGAATGCAGAAAAAAGAACATATCGAAATTGAGAGGGGGTCGAAGAATGTCCTTAGTGACCGACATGAGCCGCACTAAACGAGACACAGCCCACAGCTAAAGCCTATATGTCCATAAGTAAAGGATGATACTTTTCACCATGACTTTGTCTTGAAATATAATTAGTAATAGTTGTCAAGTCACCATCCAACAGGACATGGTTACCTTTCAAAATTATTATTGCACATGGGATTCCTTCAAGCTCCTCTTATTTCTACCTTGGAATAATAATTTCAAAAAAAAGTGTCCCATCGACTACCAGTACCACCATCAGTAACACCGAATCTCGGGATTTATCTGCGGTAATGACTTCGCGGGCTTGCGTAAAGACTCTTTCCAACGTATATTTTGGCGACAAGTTACGATTTTCAAATATCCGATTATTTTTAGTAAGCCAAATATTATATGCTGCTCGAATGCTTGCTAATTTTCCCCTAGCACTATCTCCTGTGGCTTTTAAAAATGCAATGAAAGCATCAATATAATAAAAACTCATAAATAATATAATAAAATATTGGAGATAAATTTTATTTCTATCGAAATCTAATTTAGTGCTCAACTTAACGCAACTGGTAGCCACAGAAGAGCTTCAATGGATGAGCTTCTTCGGACTCCTAGCGGTCGAATTTTAGTCGAACTGCTCTACGATCGAGCTTCTTCAGACTCCCAGCGGTCGGACTTTAGTTGAACTGCTCTGCAGTCAAACTTTTTCGGACTTCCAACGGTCAGGCCTTAGTCGAACTCCTTCAACCGACCGAACTCTTCAGTGGCCGAGCTTCAGTCGGACTCCCGCGAGAGCCGAATTTCCTCCACGCTCTTCCGACCAAATGCCTATGAGAGCCGAGCTCTCTCCGCACTCCTCCGATCGAACTCCTTCTGAGCTTTCCTCGGTCGAACTCCTCTAGAGGTCCGAACTTCTTTGGAATGGATACACACCGAAGTCCACCGATCAATGCCCGCTTTCTCAGAGCCACGGCTATCAAATCTGGATGAACTGTCGCCATCTGTCTGCCATAGGCGATGTGATCAGACGACATGGCCACCACTCTCTCCGTAATCAATCCCATGCGGCCCATGACCCATCAGCATGGCCGTCACTATCCGCCTGACAACGCCTTTCCCTCCATACCGAACTCCATGCAGCCCCGAGTGGCTCGCAGCCGGACGATATGGCCACCAACATCAATCAAGCTCCGCATATAAAAAGAATCCTCCAGATATGCTAACTCTAATCTCTGATCTCTAAGCTCTAAGCTCTCTTCTCCTTCTCTAAGCTCTGCGGAACTCATTCCCGAGCACTTCATTCCTGTTTGCCAGAGCTGACTTGATCGTCGGAGGGTCCTGCCAGAGCCACCCCCCATCGGCTCCGGAAGGGACTTCGTTTTGCAGGTCCCCGATGGCGACCTCGTCTACCTCCGCTTCAGTTGATTCTAACGACGATCAGATTCTGCGTCAACAGATTGGTGCTAAAGGAAGGGCCCGAACCTCCGAGATTTTTTTGTTCTTAAAGGAGTGCTCGATGATAATTTCTCTCTACCCTCTCCGGAGATCTCTCTTCTTAGAATTCTTTTTCGAAGAGAAAATACCTCCTAGGAGAGCCTCGACTCGACGATTGACGGCCTCCACGGCCCAATCCCGTCCAGATCCGTCTGCTCCTGCTTCAGCCCCAGCAGCTCAGATTCCACCTATACCCGTGGTAGACGTGGAGTAGTTCAACCTGCTTGTTCGGTAGGTCCATGGCCTCACGGAAGCAACGCGGGCCATGCAGTAGCCTCCAATGGTGACTCCACTAGGAAACCCGCCATCCAGATGTCAGGAATCGGCTCCAAGGAAGAGTACTTGGGCCGACGTACCCACCTCCTCTTGAAAAGGGAAATAGAGAGTCAGGGATTCGTGTTTGGATCATGGTTCTCCTTTGGAGGAGACCTTTCCCATTTATAGCTGGAAGTCGCTCAAGATCTGCAACCAGGATGACGCCCTTGATCACAGACTGTGAAAGATGGACTGATGGATTGAAGAGCTCGACCACATCGCTCCGGCTCATCATGCCGACGTCCGCACCGATCCTCCTTTCTTCCTTCAGATTATGCAAGAGTCCATTCCACCGAACTTCAAGCTCCCTCAACTTGAAAGCTACGATGGAACTTCTGATCCGGTTGATCATCTAGAGGCTTTCCGTGCCATAATACTACTCCACGGTGCTTCAGATGCCGTACTGTGTCGAACTTTCCCATCTATCTTAAAGGGAGTAGCTAAAAACTGGTACTCGATGTTGAAGCCGGGTGCGATCTTCTTTTTTGATCAGATGAGCCATCAGTTCGTAGCCCACTTCATCAGTAGCCGATGTCTGCACCGAAGTTCGAATTTTCTGATGAATATCAAACAGAAGCAGAAAAAATTCATTCGGACTTATATCATCCGATTTAATGCCGCGGCATTGGAGGTCCGAGACTTGGACCAGTCTATTGTGATGGCCGCACTCAAGGACGGCCTTCAGAAGAATGACTTGCTGTTCTCCCTAGAGAAGAAGTATCCCAGGAACTTCGCCGATCTGTTGGCTCGGGCCGAAGGTTATGCTCGGGCTGAAGAGGCCTTCACGGCTAAGGACGATGAAGGAAAGCCGAGTGAAGCTCGGCCGCATTCTCGGACTCCCACTCGGGCCTGGGAGCATGAAAGCCCCGACAAAGGGAAGCCCCTACAAAGATTTCACAAGACGTGGAATGAGGTTCGGCTGCGCTCACAACCATCCCAGCATGAGCGAGGCCGAACTCCCCTTCGAGCTCACCATCCAGGAAGCCTCGACAAGGGGGCATGAAGTTCTCCTATCGAAGATTTCATAAGATGTGGAATGAAGTTCGGCCGCGCTTACAACCATCCCAGCATAAGCGAGGCCGAACTCCCCCTCGAAGCCTGTCATCAGGGAAGCCCCTACAAAGATTTCATAGGAGGTGGAATAAAGTTTGGCCGCGCTCACAACCATCCCAGTGCAAGCGAGGCCGAACTCCCCTTGGGCTCGCCATCAAGAAAGCCCGACAAAGGGGTATGAAGTTCTCCTGTAGAAGATTTCACAGAAAGTTCGGCCATGCTCACGACCTCCCCAGCACAAGCAAGGCCCAAACTCCTCGAGCTCGCCACCAGGGAAGCCCCAATAGAAGGGCGCGAAGAAGTCCTCCTTTCGAAAGGTTCCACAACTACGCCCCCCTCAACGCTCCTCGAACTCAAATTCTCATGGAAGTTAAGGACCAGCTGCCAAGACCAGTGCCAAGATCAAAAGGACTACGATCTCCTCCAAATAAGCACGATCGAAGCAAGTACTGTCTCTACCATCGCAACCATGGTCACAACATTGAGGAATACATTCAGCTCCGAGACGAAATTGAGGAGTTTGTCAGAAAGGGGTGGCTAGGTAAATTCCTCCAACGCCAGCCTGAAGCAAGAGAAGATCAGCCAAGGGCGCTGCCGTAACTAGAAAAGATAAGAAGGTCGACCATGGCCTCGCTGCTATCAAGCCAGAAATGATAAGAAGGTCGATCGCCTCATGGCATCATCAACGTTACCTCGATGATTCGTCATCTTCCAGTGACAAAGCCAAGAGAAGCTTGCTCCAAATTGAGAGGGCCAGCACGAGATAGAGGAGGTCGTCCGGTCCGGATCTTGTTGCCTAAGGAAACTCGGAGGAATAATGCCCTCACGACCCTAAAATGGGGATGTACTGCCAGTAACTTTTCCTCGGTAAAATTCTTTCCATTCAATAATATTATTTCTGGGTGCAAAAACTATGTGATGATAGGAAAAAAAATAAGTCGAAAGTCGCCCGTTAGGAACAGGAGGAGAACCTCGTCCTAACGCATGAGCAAAGTCGAAGGCCCTCATTCACGAAGGACGGAGATGGGGGGAGAGGCGAGGACGACGGTCCTCATGTGCCCCCACAGCCGGCATTAGGAACAGGAGGAGAATCTCGTCCTAGCGCGAGCAAAGTCGAAGGCCTCGTTCACCTTAGACGAGATGGGGGGAGACGGAGACGATGATCCGAATGTGCCCCCATAGCCCGTTAGGAACAGGAGGAGAATCTCATCCTAACGCGAGCAAAGTCAAAAGCCTCGTTCACCTTAGACGAGATGGAGGAGAAGGCGCGGACGACGGTCCGTATGTGCCCCCACAGCCCGTTAGGAACAGGAGGAGAACCTCGTCCTAATGTAAGCAAAGTCGAAGGCCTCGTTCACCTTAGATGAGATGGGAGGAGACGGACGACGGTCCGAATGTGCCCCCACAGTCCGTTAGGAATAGAAAAAGAACTCGTCCTAATAAGAGCAAAGTCGAAGGCCTCGTTCACTTAGACGAGATGGAGGGAGAGGCACAGATGACGGTCCGTATGTGCCCCCATAGCCGTTAGGAACAGGAGGAGGAACCTCATCCTAATGCGAGCAAAGTCGAAGGCCTCGTTCACCTTAGACGAGATGGGAAGGAGACGGACGACGGTCCGAATGTGCCCCCATAACCCGTTAGGAACAGCAGGAGAACCTCGTCCTAATGCGAGCAAAGTCGAAGGCCTTGTTCACCTTAGATGAGTAGGGGGAGAAGCACGGACGACGATCCAAATGTGCACCCACAGTCCGTTAGAAACAGAAGGAGAACCTCGTCCTAATGCGAGCAAAGTCGAAGGCCTCGTTCACCCTAGACGAGATGAGAGGAGAGGCACGGACGATGGTCTGAAGGTGCCCCCACAGCCCATTAGGAGGAGGAGGAGAACCTCATCCTAACGCGAGCAAAGTCCAAGTCCGAGCTTCGAAGTCTATAGAAGATAGGATCTCATCAACCTCGGCAGAAGATAAGATCTCCCTCGAGCCCCGCATCAACCTCGGTCAGAGATGAGATCTCTCGAGATAACCTCGATTGAAGATAAGATTGGAGACAACCTCGACCGCAGGAGATAAGATCTCCCCCGAGGGTCCGAGGCAACCTCAGCCAGAGATGAGATCTCTTTCGAGCCTCCGAGCCAACCTCGGCTAGAGATAAGATCGGAGACAACCTCGGCTAGAGCACCCGAGACAACCTCAGCCAGAGATAAGATCAGAGACAACCTCGCCCTGAGATTAGATCTCTCTCGAGCGACCGAGATTAACCTCGACTGCAGGAGATAAGATCCCTCGGAGGACAACCTCGATCGCGAAAGATAAGATCTCCCCTGAGGGTCAACCCGCGACAATCTCGACCAGAGCGAGCCCGAGACAACCTCGATTGCCAGAGATCTCCCCCAGGATTCAGACTTGAAGACAACCTTAGCTAGAGATGAGATCTCTCCCGAGCGACTGCGTCAACCCCAGCTGCAGATCAGATCTCTCCCAAGCATCCGTATCAACCTCGACTGGAGATGAGATCTCCCCCAGGCTTCAATTTCAACACTAACTTTGTCTGGAGATGAGATCTCCCCCCGAACTTCGATCTGAACCAGCACGGAGCCCGAAAGAGAACTTCGGCAGTCATCTTTTCTGCACTTCCTTCCTTTGAATTTCGAACTCGGGAGTGGAGGTACTATTATTAGGGATAAACCCTGCTCCTGTCGAAGTCCAGTTCGGTACTCAACTTAATGCAACTGATAGCCACGGAAGAGCTTCAGCGGTCGAGCTCCTTTGGACTCGCAGCGGTCGGACTTTAGCCGAACTGCTCTGCGGTCGAGCTTCTTCAGACTCCTAGTGGCCGGGCTTTAGCCGAACTGCTCTGCAGTCGAGCTTTTTTGGACTCCCAACGACCGGACCTTAGCCGAACTCCTTCAATCGACCGAACTCTCCAGCGGTCGAGCTTTAGTCGGACTCCCGCGAGAGCCGAATTTCCTCCACGCTCTTTCGGCCAGACGCCTATGAGAGCCGAGCTCTCTTCGCACTCCTCCGGCCGAACTCCTTCCGAACTTCCCTTGGTCAAACTCCTCCAGAGGTCCGAACTCCTCTGGAATGGATACATCCACCGATCAATGCCCGCTTTCTCCGAGTCATGGCTATCAAATCTGAACGAACTATCGCCATCAGTCTACCACAGGCGATGTGATCGGACAACATGGCCACCACTACTGATTATACCACTCTCTCCGTAATCAGCCCGATGCAGCCCATGATCCATCAGCATGGCATCACTATCTGCCTAACGACGCCTTTTCCTCCGTACCGAACTTCATGCGGCCCCGAGCAGCCCGCGGCCGGACGATATGGTCACCAACATCAATCAAGCTCCGCATATAAAAAGGATCCTCCAGATATGCTAACTCTAATTTTTGATCTCTAAGCTCTCCTCTCCTTCTCTAAGCTCCGCGGAACTCATTTCCGAGTACTCCATTCCTATTGGCCAGAGCTGACTTGATCGTCGGAGGGTCTTGCTGGAGCCACCCCCTACCGACTTCTAACAGGACTTCGTTTTGCAGGTCCCCGGCGGTGACCTCGTCCACCTCCGCTCCAGCTGATTTCAATGACGATCAGATTCTGCGTCAACAAAGCATATTTGCCAAAGTCCATATTTATCTAACTTCAAGATAGTGAAACAAGACATATGAAGCCATTTCTTCAATATATGGGCAGCAATTCATAATCTAGAGAAATATGCATCCCCCTTTCACACAACACCCCTCAGCATGGAATTTGATTCCGCATCACTTTCCATAAGAAAAGTGCCACTCTCATGTGTACACCACTCTTCCAGATCTATGCACCATCCATCCTTCAACTCAGGGCCTCTTCGACTGCTTATAGAGATCTATGGCTTTTATTTTGGAACAACATGATATTCCCCACACCATCATATCATGATAAAAGAGAGTGATCAATATTATTTTGTTCACCAGAGAACCACCAAAACGCTAGAAGATTAAGAAGCATTTCACCTGGGGTCAAAAGACTTCCTGTTTCACCATCGTTAGCCAAGATGCTAAAGAGACGGATAAACCTGAGACCCAAGCATCATCCAACACATCTATCTCGAATGGTCCACCTGATATTGTCCCTTATATTTTGAAAGAAATTACATAAACACGGAGCTAGTATGACCAGGATAGGCTTGAGAATATTCAGAACCCCATGTCTAGATCTTATCAAAGTTTAAGAATAATCTTTACATAATATTTAGCACATCGAGTTAACAAGGACTGAATGTTCGATCCTCCATCCTGAGCACATCTTATCCCATGATAATAGGTGGATTCTCTTCTGATCGCCCAATGTGCCCAAATAAAATTCTTAAATATTTGTTCCAGCTTCGGGAGATAAGTTTTAGGAAAAATAGTGTTTGTCATCAAATAAACTGGCATGAAGGAAAGAACTGTTTTCACCAGGGTGATTTGCACCAACATAGAAAGAGATTTAAACTTCTATCCCTTTAAGCTTCCCTGAATATTTTGCTCCTTTTCCAACATTCATCACTTCTTAATTTCTTTTCCATAATCAGCACACCCAAGTATCTCTAAGTCCCTTCTTGTTCATCTACTTCCAATGCTTCTTTGATAGCATTTTTTAACTGAACCTTGATCTTTGGGCCGAATCGAATTGAAGATTTATACTAGCTAACCTTCTAATCAGAAGTAGTACAATATCCTTCCATAATCCTCCTCATAATCATAGCATTATATACACTTTCTTTAGCTAGTAAAAGGTAGTCGTCAGCCAAAAAAAAAAAAGAGACAAAGGCTAGCTAGATAAAACCATCTAATAGGCTTCAAGGTATCTGCTCATTGCAGCAGCTCACAGAGATCTAGATAAAACATCTACACATGTGATAAATAAATAAGGAGAAAGAAAATAACCTTGATGAAGTCTAACTGATGAATAGAAGAAATTGGTAGCTATGTCATTGATAAGGATGGCAAAAGACGAACCTGAATACAATCAAGTGTCCACCTAATCTAGGTGTTGTAGAAACCTAAGTTGTTCTAATGTATACTCCAAAAAATTCCAACTCATTCGATCATATACTCATTCCATTTCCAACATTAAAGCCATGAGATTCTTACGACAAGGTGCTTTGTTAAGGTCACTTACGAATTTCTGAGATATTATTATGTTATCTAATATGTTCTAGCCTCCAACGAATGCCTCTTACTCTACGACTTATCAACTTGGATAGCAAAGACTTCATCTTATTCTCAATAATTTTAGCAATAATTTTATATAGGATTGTATAAAAATCGATTAATCTGAAGTGACCTGGTTCAAGAGCATCTTGCCTCTTTAGAATTAAAGCAATATATGTTTCTTTTCATTTCTTCAACATACTTGTACTGAAAAAGGTTGGATGGCAGCAACTACATCGTGTTGGATAATATACCAACATCTCCTAAAGGTGGGGGAAAACCATCCAGTTCTGGTGCCTCGTTCTCCACCATTGAAGAAATGAAAGCTCCAATCTCCTATTCAATCATGGAAATTATCATCAACATCTAAGATCTGGCAAGCTAGTTTGAGAAAAGAATAGGGAGAAGTGATGATTGCATCAACTAACCACCTCAACTAAAGCAAAGAAACATCTTCCTCTTGATTTTCTCTGCATCCTCCATCAATTCACCATTCGATCCTCGCAATAGGCAAATATAATTTTGTCGTCTTCTAGCAATTGTAGATTAATAGAAGAATGGTATTTCTTTCCCATTCTTTAATCCACATAGCTCTTGACTTTTGTCTCTAAAAGGTCTGATGCCGACAAAGAAGAGAATGATGCATTAAAAGTATACCTCATAGGGTAAATAACTCCTTCTGAGACAATGATCCAGTCTAATCCTTCCCCATCTGCAGTTTGGCAATCATAAGTTCAGCCTCCTATGCCCTTCTAAAAATACTGTCCGCACATTCTCTGTTCCAACTTGCAGCCTTCTCTTAATGAGCTCCAATTTTCTAGTAATATGGTGCATAGCATCACCATTTACCAGTATTCTCCGGGCCTTTCGAACAACATCTCAAGATTGAGGATACGATAACCAGATTTTTTTGAATTGGAATAGAGAATCCAAGGAATATCAACATATGTAGAAACTAAAATGGGACAATGATAAGAAGAAATTCGAGAAAGATGGCAAACTTGATAATTAGAAAATCACTGAAAAATCTAACTAAATACAATATAAGCTTTATCAATTCTCTCCCAAATCCTAGTTAACTGATCAATACATTAATTAGAATATTAGAAGTATTAAATTTTATATTATTTAATCATTATTAGTTAGAATTTGATGCTTCTTAGTCTCTTATGCAGGTAATTAGATTATTAGGCTCATACAAGCAAACAGGACTCAATGTGGCTCAGACTCGAGTGAACCAAGCAACCACCAAAAGAGCTAGTCATAATCAATGACTAGCAAGCAATCTACAAAGATCTAATGGCCATCAAGGAAGGTGCTACTACAAAGTCCTAATAGATGATGCGCCACATCAAAATAGCCATCCAAACATTATTAATATAGCTTTTATTCACGTGAAGAAGAGAGGGAGAGAAAAGAGTGTGCACCATAATCTTAATACAATAATTCCATGCAGCTCAAGTCCCAAGCCATCTCCTTATCTCTTCTCCACACCTCATCTCTCCCTAACACTCTTTCATGCGGCTGCACCCCATAAGCCTTCCCAACTCTCCTTCATGTGTTCCCTCTTATTCACATTAAACTCCCACAGCAGCTGCCTCCCTAATCTACACACCTCCATAGGTTCACATGGTCTAAAGCAGCACACGCCCCAAGCCCATCTTCACATGCCCCTCCTAACACCTATTCCATGCTAAAGACTCCTCACAAATTCCTCCATGCGCCAACTCCCTTCACATCACATCTAAGTCCATCTCACATGCTCTACACCTCAAAATCCTAACAACAAACAAATTCCTAGTGGGTCGCACCTCTTCATAAGTCCTTTCACACGACTCTCAACTCCTAATGCAATCTATATGTTGTGAACCATGGATACTCTACGTGGACCTGAGGAGACCAGCGATGGAGCCCTCTGCAAGAGCCCACTGCGATCTAGACTCCCTAAGGACTACAAACCTCATGCTCTAGATCACTATGCATCCTGAACCCTGCGCAACAACCTAGTTTGCATCCCCCGTTGCTTCTTAGGACTTGGGATGCACCTTCAGATCTAATCTTCTACCCCCAACACCTTAAGAACCAAGGTTTGAGGTGTGATACCTTGGGGCCATCAGATTTGGACTAAAACCATTGATGAGGAGTCCTTGTTAGACTAGGACTCCTTGGCAGCTTTTCTCCTGCACAAGCTTCCTGCGTAGCCTTTACCTTGTGCAGCTTATCTCCACCTATTCTGATCTTCTGGGTGATCAATCAAGACATTAAGGTCTTTAGATCAAGCCCTCTTTATTATTTTAACAGCACACAAACTGAGATTTAAGTGGGGATCCCTATCCAACAGAGACTCCCAGTGCACCAAAACAGCAACCTGCCCACGTGATCTCCCTTCTCCATGTTGTGGGGCGCCTCTTCCTGGTTTCTCTAATATCCGTGGAGACCTGGGTGTGAGGAATCTCACTAGGAGAGAGACTCCCAGGCAGATGGGAGTATCTTTCCCTCCTAGTGCTAGCACTAGACTCCCTATGCCGTGCGCCCAAAGACCAGAGAGAGAGGGAGAAGTTAGGGAGAAAGAGATTCTTTCATTCCTCATAAATTAGGGTTACATACAATGTATATATAGTCCTACACAATGTACTCAATTGAACCCAAAAACTTTCATGGCTAACCTAGTGAGATTGATCTCATCCTAAGCTCATGTATACACATTACTTGACTCAATCTCACTCCCATGGATCCAAACCCGACCCATACATGAATTAGCCCTCTTAAGACCCAAGTCCCTTGGGCTTCAAGTCCATGAAGGCTGAACCTCGACCAAATCCATCCTAGCCCTAGGATCCAAACCAGTCTTAAAATTATGGAACCAAGCCCATGGCTCCTCTCATGGTCTTCCAAGACTTGGGAGCACCATACATACACCAATAATCTCCATCTTGATGTCCCCAAGTCTTGACAAACCTGGCAATGTCCTCTTATAGGATCTTATTATCGATGCGTACCCTGACAATCCTTTGTGTAAATATCGCCTCCGTCAATCCTCTTTAGCTATTGTGTATCCTTGGAGATCTTTGGGATGACCACCTCCACAGCTGAAGATCTTGGCTTGTTTCTTAGCATCATCCTAAAAATTATAGATATCCTTCTGCTTAGCACCTGCATCACTTTCTCTGAACTTTCTTGAAAAAATTCACTGTATTTCTGTATTGGCACTCGCTGCATATCCTGACATGGTCTCCTCAGAACACTCAACCTTGAACTCATGCCAAAACCCTCTCCTCCTATGAAGCCACCTCTATTTAGTGCTCCATCTGAACTTGAAGTCCATTAATGCCACAGAAGAGGACTCTGTAATCGAGTCACCCAAGGTTAACCACTCAATGCTGCACTGCTGAGCCTGCCACTACTTCTCGAACATCATTGCTGTTCCTTCGGAGCCTCCACACTCCTGCATACCTCCTCTGAAACCATCTCGGATACTCTATAACTCGCGGGCATCTCCAAAATCCAAGAGCTTATCTAACTCTTCTCCTGTAGTGATTGAATCTAGAAAATTTCATCCTAACACTTTATCCTCTTCTGCCCCTATACCAACTATCGCTTTAGCTTTACTGACTGCTTATTGTTAGAGCATCAAATAATAATTTAAAATTAATTTTATAATTAATTAGGATAGTGGTGAGTCGGATGTCGATTTTCTCAAAAATTAAAGACTAAGTTATGTTCAATTTAATTAAAAAATAAAAATTTAAATTAATTTTTAAAATAAAAATTTAAAGCAGTAAATTAAAGAGGATTAATAAAGATTTTAGCAAAATAAATAAAAGATAATAAAATAATAATTAATTAAGATTTTAAAATTAATTAAAGAAGAAAAATTATTTAGAATTTTAGTTCCATCTTTCAATATTCAAGTTTATAATTGATTCATGCAATCTTTCTATTGTCAACATGTAATCTTATGAGATATATATTCTTTTGATCTGATTCTAACATAACCTATTCTATCAAATATGGACCATATCTGATACGATCATAATCCATCTCACAGACATAGACTATTTAGATCATGCAATCAAAGAACATAAATATAATTCTTATTTAATTTCTATAATTCATCCTAATCTGAGCATAATCCGTATCTATCTGTGATCACGATCTATCTTCTTAAGTATAAATTATAAGAAATTAAATATTAAAATATAAATTTTATAATTTATTCTAACTTGAGTATAGACTGTATCTTTTTATGATCATAATCTATTTTTTTAGCTATAAATTATAAGAAATTTAATATTAAAACATGAATAAGAAAGACATATAAAAGATGAAGAAATTTTATTGTCCAATAAAAAAAAATAAGATTTGAATTATAAATTCTCATGCTTGGAAGACTTTTCTTACTCCCTGGATATGAAACCATTAGCCATACATAATTTTGATCCTTATAGCTTGTGGCATCTTTGAATCTCCCAGAATAAACAAAAAGAAAGAAAAAGAAAGATAAAAGAAAGAAGAAGAGAGAAGAGAAGAGAGAAAAAGAAAGCTAAAAAAAAGCTAATTTTCCCCCAAAAGGGGCTCTCCAATGATTTCTGGCGTATCAAGCTTTAAATCGAGAAAAAATGGAGTTTGTGAGTCATTGTTGGAGTCTAATCCGAGTTTGGCTCAAATTATTCATGCTTGTTGAAGTCCTGGCCATTGGATCTTGATGAAACACCCCAAATCCTATCAAAATCCAACTGTTTAATGCTTTGATCAGCACTTGATGTACTTTAAGCCATCGGATCAAGTCTTCAGGTGAATTTTGGCCATCGAATGGCACTCAAGAAGCCTAAAAAATCCTTATCAAAATCAAAGCCATTTCCATCTATTAGATCAGGACCGAATCGAACCTCAGCCGTCTGTCAGTGCTCAAATCACAGTCATCCATCAATGCTTAAATCATAGCCATTGGATCTAAATGGAGATCGCTCTCGGCTACTAGATCACATTTCTACTATGCTCGTGGACCATCGTGGACCGAGCGCATCATAGACCCAAACTAATCCCTGCATGCCTAGCCCAACAAAATGATGAATCTACTCCTGTACGCCGCGATAAAAATTGCATAGACCTCTTAGCAGTCTAGGTTCGCCACGTGGCAGCCGCTGATTGGGCATGCCTGCTGAGCTAGCCAGTCTGCGCCTATTCCATGGACTGGCTGGTCAGTCCACCGTGCATCGATCTTTTTTTTATTTTTTTTATTTTAAACTTTTGGACTTCATAACTTTTTCGTTTTAGCTTCGATTTGAGTGAAATTTATAGTGTTAGAACCTATAAATGGAGCTCTTTATATTGATGAACTTCTTTTCTTCAAAATATCTATAAAAATATTAATTTTTTTAAATAAATATTAAATTAATATATATTAATATTTTTATTTATTAATTTATGATAATTATCATATCCTCCAACTTGAGTTTTACTCATCCTCGAGTAAAAAAAAAATAGAGATATATACCAACTTAATAAGATATGAAAGTTTCTTCAAGTCATCTTAAGGTCAGTTGATACATGGTTAGAGATTTGAGAGATACATCATCGGATTATTATGTCATCCCAAATAGTGGTTAAGTGAAAAACATAAAATTTTAGAATTTTTTTTTGACTAATTTCCCACATTTATTCTTTAAATCCTCTAATTTTAGTATGAGCTAGAGTTTTTTTTTTTAGATAGCTAGTGCAATGTTTTAACCTCTTAAGCTTTTTATCTGATTCTGGTAGCGAGCTTTGAACAAATGACTTCCAAACCAGTTGACTTTAGGGCACTAGATGTAGAATACCCCTTAGCTTACTGACTCGAGTCAAATAGACTACAGATTAAAATCAATTATATAATAAGCTTTTTTAGATTGCTCACTTTTTGATGTGAATAACATTGCTTACTTAAGAAACAGGATCCGATTACTCGGTGGGAGACTAATGTTTAGAACTTGATTTTATTCTCTCTTTTTTTTCATCATTTTTTTTCACTCATGCCCATATAAAGTAGATTTTTTATTGAATATAGGCTAAAAAAAAGTTTTAGAATCATTCAAAAATTTATCTACTTTAGACCTAATCATTTATTGAATTTTCTTAATAATTAGATCCTCAGTATTTTAAAATTTTTTTAAATTATTAATCAATCATCGATTAAAATATTTGAAAATTTTTAAATTGACACAGAATCATGTATATAGGACTAATTATTATCATACTTGAGGACTTTAAAAAAAATTATTTATCCTTCTTCCCCAACTTAATTTTTATTATCCTCAATGGAGGAAAGAAAATAGAGTGTGATAAATGATAAAAATAATAAAAAAAAGAGTTCACTTGTTTTAATTTAATTATGATCTCGGCCTAGGGTTTATATTATTCTTCCAGCATGGATTTGTAGTTCTCCCCCCAATTTAATCCTGAAAGAAAGATAAACTAAAAATAAAAAACTATTAAATATAAAAATCTGGATTGTCTTCTAATAAGCGCTAAATTTAACATCTTTAGGAAGACCTTATGAAAGAGTTTTAGGTATAATTATTTTGAGCACATCCTTCAAGATTTTAAAAAGATAAGACCAATCAGAAGGCCTTGTCATTATGGTAGTAAATCATTCATGGAATACTTTGCGATGATTAAGCATAGCCCTAATCAATAGATTATTTAGAGCAAGCATGCTATACCAAATTTTAAAATTATTATGGTAATCAGGAAGGAATTGTATTTGATGGGCCGAAATCGAGAGTGGTGGTTTAGAAATTTTTTCAATTATAACCTAATCCACCATAATCTTCTTTTCAGGTCTGATATATCTAGGCATCAACTCTTTCTGATCCAAGGTATGACATTTTTTCTAAATTAATTTTAAGTCTATCTCCATACATCATTTTAATATTGTAGATAAATTTTGGAGGCTATCCTCAAAAGTAGTGCCAAATATAAAAAAATTATTTATAAAATCATTATCCCTTATTTCAGCAATGTCTCATCCAACAACTTCTTTATGTACTTTTAGAATACCTATAAGTTAGTCTTTCTAGGTAGGTATCACTGGTAGTATGTCAGTAGATTCATCAGAAAGTGATTTTAATTCTAGAATAATTGGTGGTTCTAACAAGGATGCTATTGGTAGGCTAGGTGGTGGCTCAAGTTTTTCAATCCAGTGTGAAGTATTTTAGAGTAGGATGTATCTACTTGGTCATTAACTTCTGTATTGTATCCATCGTCATCAAAATCTTCCACTTCATAATGGGCCAAATAGGAATTTAATGAATCCTGAGAAAGAATTATGGGTGAAGCTTTCTCAAATGTGTTATTTACTTGTGGTTCTTGGAAAGTCTCTATTGATTTCATCATCACATTAGTTTGTCCATCCTCATTAAAAGGACTGGATGATTTTAAGACACTTAGAGATGGATCCATATATAAGTAAGATGATGGAATTGATTTGTCCTACAATTTTATTTTTTTTATATATTCTTTCCTCAATTATATGGTCTAAGAGGATCTTTTTGGTTGCACAGGATTGCTCTATGGCTATATTATTTTTGAGAGTTACTTATAAGTTAGTCTTTCTAGGTAGGTATCACTAGTAGTGTGTCAGTAGATTCATCAGAAAGTGATTTTAATTGTAGAATAATTGATGGTTCTAACAAGGATGCTATTGATGGGCTAGGTGGTGGCTTAAGTTTTTCAATCCAGTGTGAAGTGGTTTTAGAGTAGGATGTATCTACTTGGTCATTAACTTTTGTATTGTATCCATCGTCATCAAAATCATCCACCTCATAATAGGCCAAATAGAGATTTAATGAATCCCAAGAAGGAATTATGGATGAAGCTTTCTCTAATGTATTATTTACTTATGGTTCTTGAAAAGTCTTTACTGATTTCATCATCACATCAGTTTGTCCATCCTCATTAAAAGGACTGGATGATTCTAGGGCACTTAGGGATGGGTCCATATATAAGTAAGATGATGAAATTGGTTTGTCCTACAATTTTGATTTTTTTATATATTCTTTCCTTAATTATATGGTTTAAGAGGATCTTTTTGGTTGTACAGGATTGCTTTATGGCTATATTATTTTTGAGAGTTATATGTGATTGTTCAAAAAAAATTATAGGGATGGTAAAATTTTTAGTTAGATATGGTCCCTCAGATTCACTCTCGGATTGATTAGGCAACTCACTTTCACTAATAGCCATGACTAATTGACCTATCTGCTTTTCTAGATGGTTAATGGCTTGAAAATTTGAATTTATAGCTTGATAATTAGAATTTATAAGTTGGCTCGTGTTTTGCATGAATTTATGAATGATAGATGAATTATCAGAAGTTGATTTTATCAAAATTTCTAGATTTTTTTCTAAAGAGTTAAGCCTTTAGTCATCTGGATTATTTAATGGTTGATTGGTAAGTTCTAATGCTTGTTAAATCTTCTCTTCAAAAGTTGACTCATTGTTATTTGGACAAGATTGATATTATGGATAGGGCATATTATAAGGTACATCCATGAAAATGGATCCTTGTAGCATCGAAGTAATTATTGGTTATGATTGTCATGAAAAATCTAATTAAGCCCCTCATCCTGGATTATAAGTATTATTGTATGAATTATTTCCTGATCTGTAGGCTATTTAGATTTGATTTTGATAATCTTGCTCATACATATCCTCAGAAAATGGATGTGAGCATCTTCTTGCATAGTGCGTGGGTCTCAAACATATTGCACAAACTTATTATGCAGAAGAAAAAGATGGATATGGAGGATTTCTATTAGCTTCTAGATGATCTACTCTATGAAATATGTCAGCATAAAAATCCATCTTTTATTATTATTTATTTTATTTTATTTTATTTTAAAGAATAAAGGAAAGAGATGAGGAGAGAGAATTCTAAAGATCAAAGTCTAGAGGATCCTAGATCTAAGGATGATGGAAGAGAGTGTTTTAATTAGGGTTTAAGTTATAATAGCAAATAAGTTAAGCAAGTATGGACTCTCTATCCTAGGTTAACCTAGATCTAGATAGCTCCTAACTATCAAGGTCATCTTCAAGCCCTCCAAGTAAAGAATTAACCACTCAACTGGTCAGGTAAGTGTAAGATCGATGGAAGTCCCCCCATTGCTTTTCTTAGACACCAATTATCTTGGCCAGATAAGCTAACGGAACCAATTAAGTAACCATTTTTCTTCGAGATGAGTCGTCCCTCAAACCACTTGCCTAGACACCAATTGAATTGACTAATCTTAATCCAATCCAACTTTTAAATTCCTTATCCTAATGAGTTCGAATATCCTAGGGCCAACGTCTAATTGATTTTAAATTAAAAGACTTAGGTCAATGCAATATGAAAGGTGGTGGTTTATAGGCTAAGAAAGAGTGATCAAATTTCCATCTTATCTTATTTAATGAATTGTGCTCTTAAAGTATATTATGGATATGTGATGAAAATAAAATAAGATGTCCAAATATATTAAAAATTAATTTTATGTTATATTTTTGATTTTGCTAAATTAATTAAGTGCTATGAGATGTTAGTGATTTTTATGGTTTTATCTTTTTATAGGTATATTTTAAGTTTTTTCATTTATTTAATTTTGTAAAAGAAAGTAAGTTCAAGTGATTAAGTCTTAAAAAAATAAAAAAAATCTAAACTATAGAAAGCAAGAAATCAGTTATGAAAGATAGTAATTAACTAAATTAAAAAGCAATAAAAAGATTTTTTTAATATATATTTTTTATTTTTTTATTTTTTTATTTTTTAAATTAATTAATTAATTTTTAATTAATTAAAGCAACCATGCTATAATCTTTAGCAATAGTACTAAAAATTTGACTGCTTGTCGTTAGAGCATCAAATAATAATTTAAAATTAATCTTATAATTAATTAGGACAGTGGTGGGTCAGATGTCGATTTTCACAAGAATTAAAAGCTAAGTTACATTTAATTTAATTTTTTAAAAAAATAAATTAATTTTTAAAATAAAAATTTAAAATAATAAATTAAAGAGGATTGATGAAGATTTTAGTAAATTAAATAAAAGATAGTAAAATAATAATTAGTTAAGATTTTGGAATTAATTAAAGAAGAGAAATTATCTAAGATTTTAATTTCATCTTCCAATATTCAAATTTATAATTGATTCATGCAATCTTTCTATTATTAACATACAATCTTATGAGATATATGTTCCTTTGATCTAATTCTATCATAACCTATTCTACCGAGTATGGACCATATCTGATACGATCATGATCCATCTCACAGATATAAACTATTTAGATTATGCAATCAAAGAACATAAATATAATTTTTATTTAATTTCTATAATCCATCCTAATCTGAGCATAAACTATATCTATCTGATCACGATCTATCTCCTTAGGTATAAATTATAAAAAATTAAATATTAAATATAAATCTTATAATTTATTCTAAATTAGGTATAGACCGTATCTTTCCATGATCATAATCTGTCTCTTTAACTATAAATTATAAAAAATTCAATATTAAAATATGAATAAGAAAGACATGTAAAAGGTGAAAAAATTTTATTGCCCAATAAAAGGAAAAACATGGTTCAAATTACAAACTCTTATGCTTGAAAGACTTTTCTTACTCTCGTAGACACGAGACCATTAGCCATACATAATTTTGATCCTTGTAGCTTACAGTATCTTTGAATCTTCCAGAATAAACAAAAAGAAAGATAAAAGAAAGAAGAAAAGAGAAAAGAAGAGAGAAAAAGAAAGCTAAAAAAAACTAATTTTTCTCCAAGAGGGGCTCTCCATTGATTTCTAATGTATCAGGCTTTAAATAGAGAAAAAATGGAGTTTATGACTCCTTGTTGGAGTCTAATTCAAGTTTGGCTTGAATTATTCATGCCTATTGAAATCCTGACCATTGGATCCTGATCAAACACCCTAAATCCCATTAATATCATATTGTTTAATGCTTTGATCAGCGCCTGATGTACTCTGAGCCATCGGATCAAGTCTTCAGGTGAATTTCGGCCATCGGATGGTGCTCAAGAAGCCTGGGAAATCCTTATCAAAATCGGAGCCATTTACAATCATTGGATCAGGACCGAATCGAACCTCAGTCGTCCGTCAGCACTCAAATCACAGCCATCCATCAGCACTTAAATCGTAGCCATTGGATCTAAATCAAGATTGCTCTTGGCTGCTAGATTGTGCTTCTATTATGCTTGTGGACCACTGTGAATCGAGTGCACTGTAGATCCAAACCAATCCCCACGTGCCTGGCCCAACAAAATGATGAATCTACCCCTGTACGCTACAATGAAAATTGCATAGATCTCTTAGCGGTCTAGGTTCGCCAAATAGCAACCACTGATTAGGCATGCCTACTGAGCTAGCTAGTTTGCACCAATTTCATGGATCGGTTGGTCAGTTCACCATGCACTAGTCTATTTTTTTTATTTTTCTTTTATTTTAAATTTTTGAACTTCATAACTTTTTCATATCTGAGTGCTCTCTTGCTACAAACAATCCATCTAACACTATCTCCCTAGAGCCATGGCTCTTCGATGCTCACACATCCTATATAGAACCATGTTGTGCATCACCATTGTTGGTGTTGGAAACTAGCTCCATCCCTACACCCCTTGGCTCTAAATCAATGCCAAACCATCCTCCACTTATAGAGGCTATAAGGATTTGTGTGGTGCTTTCAAGCCTTAGGAGGCCACAGAAAGAGTCAGGAGTTGGCTCTTGGGATACTAGGATAGGTATGGTCCTAAGGCTAGGATAGAAGTAGTTTTAGGATAGAACCAGTATGTAACTCTCCACAGACTTGAGGTTTAGGTGTGAGAACCTTGAGGGGCTTGGTTGGTGCTATGAAAATTTAAAAACACAAGATGAAAAAGAAAACTAGAGTTAGAAAAAAGTATTAGCTAAGAAAGGGGCTGGCACATAGTTGAAGTCGACTCAGGGATAGACTGAGATAACTTAGTCTCAGAGTTTAGCCAGATAGAAAGTGGCATTTGGCATGGCATGTAGGAGAGATGACTTGATTTCGAGATGAGTCGACTCAGATGTAGGCGAGTCAACTCAATCTCAAGTAGAGTCAACTCAGTTTTTGTAGGCAGAGATATATAGGAGTTCTATTTGGGCTAAGATAGGGCATTATCCTAGGGTCTTAATGCCTAGTTTAATAAGGTCATAAGGGGTCTAATTTATATATGGGCCGGGTTTAGATCTAGGAGATGAGAGCATGTAAAACCATGGGTGTACATGGGTTTGAATGGGTGCTTTCATGTATTGAGTTAGCCTAGGGAAGTTTTTGAGCTGGAGTTTATTAGGATTCATATGAGAATCTTAGGATATATAAACCTAGGTATTGTAACTTTTATAATTGAGAAAGTGGAATGCAATTGAATTTTTCTCCCTAACTCTTTTCTCTCTAGTGTTGCCAGCCTAGGGTTCTTAAAGAAACTCTAGAGAGGGGGGCACCTCTCTTAAGCCCTAGAAGGAAAATGCCCCATCACAGATCCAGGTAGTGGATCGGTAGTTTGCTGCCCTTAGAGAATGTCGCTGGTTTTCTTAGGGACATGCTAAAGATAAGATATTTCTGCAATAATTGGTATCAGAGCCATCGATTGTTCTAATAATTGGTATCAGAGCCTGGTGGAGCATGGAAGCGAAGGAGAAGTCATATAGGATAAAATCAAAAATCTGCATGAGTATTCTATGGTACATCTCAGATCTATCTTTATTATTGTTGTGGTTTAGCCAACCAGAAACAGTGGATTGAAGGTGGAGGTTGAGAGGATTGACAGAAAGAATTTTTTCTAAGATGGAAGGTCTAGGTGTATGATTTGCTTGTCCAACTTTGGTTGGAGATGGTCTTGGTGGAAAGGCCGAGGTGTATGACCGTTAGGTGATAGAATTTTTTAGGAAGATGGATAGTGTGGGGTTGTTTAATGGATGAGGAGAAGTTTTCCAAGGGATAATGATTGAGGGGAGGTTGAAGAAGCAATTTTCGATTGCAAGAAGGCAACAAAATAGTCAAGGTATATTCAGCAGTTCGATCAGAGCAAGGATTTATGAAGCCTTAGGGTGATGGAGAGTCACGGTAGGATCAAAAGAGGTAAAAGTCCTTGATGGTTTCGGAGGTGCCTATGGGGTTGCAATGTATCAAAGATAGGAGCAGTGATGGTGGAGGTCCAGCAGGTCAGGGCTGGATGGCTGATCTTGTATCAAGTTTCTTCTATAGGGGCATCAAGAAAAGTCATGATTTAGCTAGAGGATGGATTGCGCGTATCAAGAGAGGACCAGATACCTATGAGAAGGTAGTGTCGAGACTAGGTTTGAGATCTAGACAGGGTTTGAGCTGTAGTTCCTTGAAGTGAAACTGAAGTGATGGTTGGTGCAGGGGCAAAAGATGATGAAGTGCTAGGATGAAATTTTCTAGGGTTCAGTCACTAGTTTTAAAGAATTGGATGAGCTTTTGGATTTTTGGAAGTGCTGTGGGTTATGGAGTATTTGAGATGGCTTTGAAGGGATCCACAAAGTGCGGAGGGTTCGAAGGGATAGCAATGATATTCAAGGTGCAGCGATAGGCCCAATAGTACAACATTAGATGGTTGGCCTTAGATAACTCGGTTGCAGAGTCAGGTTCTTCTGTGGCATCAAATGGACTTTGGTTTCAGATGGAGCACTGGGCAAAGGTGGCTTCACAAGTGGAGAAGATTTGATACAAGTTCAAAGTGGAGGGGTGCAGATGGAGGAGCGATATACCAACACCAGCACCGAAGATGCACAGTTTTCGGTGGAGTGGCATGTGCAGGTGGACATGCATAGTTCTGAGGAGACCATGTCAAATGGTGCAGTGAGTGTCGATGCAGAGATGCTGTGGATTCTCTAGAAACGTACAGGATAAGTGGTGCGGCTGTCAAATAGTAGGATATTTATAACTTCAAAGGTGGTACCAAGGAGCATGCCAAGATCTTCAGTAGTGGAGCTAGTCATCCCAAAGGCCTCCAAGGAAGCTCAGCAATTCAAGAAGGATGGCAGTAGTAAGGTGTACACAAGGGGCTGTCAAGACATGCAGCAACAACAAGATCGTGTGGGAGGACATTGCTAGGTATGCCAAAGCTTGGGCTTACCAAGATAGAGATTGTAAGGATTGGTGTGGTGCTCCCAAGCCTTGAGAAGCTACAAGAAGAGTCAAGAGTTGGCTCCAAGGATACTAGGATAGGTATGGTCCTAAAGCTAGGATAGAAGTAGTTTTAGGGTGGAGGCGGTATGTAGCTCTCCACGAGCTTAAGGTTTAGGAGTGAGGACCTTGAGGGGCTTGATTGGTGCTCCGAAGACTTGAGAACATAAGATGGAGTAAAGAACCTGAGCCAGGAAGAAGTATCAGCCAAGAATGGGGCTGGCACATAGTTGGAGTCAATCAGTCCCAGGTGGAGTTGACTCGGGATGCAGGAGAGTTGACTTGGGGATGGACCGAGATGACTCGATCTTAAAGTTTAGCCAGAAAGTAGCATTCGGCTCGACATGCAAGGGAGATGACTTAATTTTGAGATGAGTCGACTCAAATATAGGTGAGTCGACTCAGTCTCAAGTGTCTCAGGTGAAGTTGACTCAATTTTTGTAGGCAGGGATACGAGGGAGTTCTGTTTGGGCTAGGGTAGGGCTTTATCCTCGGATTTTAAGGCTTGATTTAATAAGGTCTTAAGAGGGCTAATTCATGTATGGGTCAGATTTAAATCCAGAGGATGAGGGCATGTAAAACCATGGTGTACATAGATTTGGATGGGTGTTTTCATATATTGGGTTAGCCTAAGAATGTTTTTGAGCTGGGATTTATTAGAGTTCATATAGGAATGTTAGGGTATATAAATTCAGGTATTGTAACTTTTACAATTGAGAGTGTAGAATATAATTGAGTTTTTCTTTCTAACTCTCTTCTCTCTAGTGTTGCCACCCCAAAGTTCTTGAAGAAAACCTAGAGAGAGAGGGCGCCTCTCTCAAGCCCTAGGAGGGAGGCGCCCCATCATAGATCTAGATAGTAGATCGGTAGTTTGCTGCCATTAGAGAATGTCGCTGGTTTCCTCAAGGCCACACTAAAGATCAGGGATTTTTACAACAATTAGTATTAGAGCCGCCTATTGTTTCAATAGAAGCACCTCTAGCTGGTGCTCCACCTGAATTGCGACTCCTCTTAGTGTTCCTATAGAAGATAAAACCTAATTCGAGATTAGCTGCCAGTGCTATCTACTAGACCTTCTGTTGAACATCCACTATTACTATTGCTATTTCAGACCTTCCGCACTCTGTAGATCCCTCAAAATCTCCCGAGGACATCCTTCTCCTTTGAACCAGTTGCGATACTCTATGGATTAGCCATCTCCATCATCCTAAGG
This sequence comes from Cocos nucifera, assembly GCA_006176705.1. Lineage (NCBI taxonomy): Eukaryota > Viridiplantae > Streptophyta > Magnoliopsida > Arecales > Arecaceae > Cocos > Cocos nucifera. The sequence goes on from QRFJ01000873.1 coordinate 424,947, forward strand.
CTCCGCAAATTCATGCTCTAGTCGAACCGCTGAATGCACCCCGACTACCTTCCTACCTTTCTGCATCCGAAGGCTGTATAGTTGCTTCTTTAACTCCACCTCAACCACTACCCCTTGGAAAACCTCTCCTCTAGCATGCCAAATATGCCAAACACTTCTCATCCACCAAACAACCCCTAACATATGAGCATGCCCTCCTAACCAGCAAACTCCATTGCCTATCATCATATACTCCGGCTTTTCCTCCAAGACCGCATCCAACCAAAGTTAGACCAGCAAAAAATGCACCCAAACCTTCCACCTCAAGAAACTTCCTTTTCTATCAAGCCTCTCAACCTCCATCTTCAATCTGCTACTCCTGGTTGGCCAAACCATAGCAATAACAAAGATAGATTCGAGACATACCATGGAATAGGTGTGCAGATTTTAGCTTTCACCTTGTACGACTTCTCTTTCATTTTCATACTACACTAGGCTCTCATACCATATTGTGAACTACTGATACTTTGTGTGGACTTGAGGAGACCAGCGATGAAGCCCTCTACAAGAGCCTGCTATGATTTAGACTCTCTAAGGGCTACAAACCTCATGCCCTAGATCATTGTGCACCCTAAACCCTATGCAGCAACCTAGTTTGCATTCCTCCACACTTCCTAGGACTTGGGATGCACGTCCAGATCTGATCATCCACTTTCAATACCCTAAGAACTAGGGCTTAAGACATGATACCTTGGGGCTATCAGATCTGGATTGAAACTATTGATGAGGAGGAGTCCTTGTTGGACTATGACTCCTTGGCAGTCTTTCTCCTCATAGGCTTCCTGTGCAATCTTTACCTTGTACAGCTCATCGCCACCTATTCTGATCTTATAGGTGATCAATCAAGTCTTTAGATCAAGCCCTCCTTGCTGTTTTAACCAGCACACAAATCGAGATCTTGGTGGAGAGAGAGTCCCTATCCAATAAGGACTCCCAGCGCACCAAAACAGCAACCTACCCAAGCGATCTCCCTTCTCCATGTTGTGGGGTGCCTCTTCCTAGTTTCTCTCTATGAGAAGCCCCACTCCACATGTTCCTTTGATACCCATAGAGACCTGGGTGTGAGGAATCTTGCTAGGAGAGAGACTCCCAGGCTGATGGGAGTCTCTCTCCCTCCTAGCGCTAGTACTAGACTTCCTATGCCGCACGCCCCCACTTTCCAAGGGGGGTGTGCGAGAAGCCTTCCTTGCTGCTCCTTGGGTGCTGTGCAAAGATGAGTGAGAGAAAGGGAGAAGTTACGGAGAGAGGGATTTTTTCATTCCTCACAAATTAGGGTTATATAAAATGTATATATAGTCCTATACAATGTGCTCAACTAAACCCAAAAACTTTCATGGCTAATCCAGTGAGATTGAGCACACCCCAAGCCCGTATACATCCATAACTTGACTCAATCTCACTCTCATGGATCCAACCCAGCCTATATATGAATTAGCCCCCTTAAAACCCAAATCACCTGGGCCTCAAGCCTATAGAGGCTAAACCTTCACCCTAGGACCAAACCCATCCTAGCCCTAGGATCCAAACAGGTCCTAGAATCCTGGAAACAAGCCTATGGCTCCTCTTATGGTCTTCCAAGGCTTAGGAGCACCACACATACACCAACACTATATTTCTAAATAAGCTATGACTACGTAGGGATGGACCATAATCTAAGGATATTTCAGCAAGATAGGGTATATTACGAAATAGATTGTAGATTTATTTTTCTTGAACACCACTAAAGGCTTAGAGCTTTTTAGTAGTCCCGATTGCTTTATTTAAAAAATAACTTTTATGACTACAAGCAGATTCGAAACCCTAGGCACTTTCTCCTAATCCTTTCCTCTACAAACTTTTCTATTAATTAATTTAGTTTTCTTATTTCAAGCAAGTATTACTACATCTTTACCATCCTTTTTTTTGTTTCTTTCTTTGTTCTTTTTGACTTTGAATACAATAAAGCTCGAGATCCATGTGGATTAGGCTTGATCTCACCTTGTTCTACTGAACAAAAAGTAAACTAGAATTAATTTAATCTTCGGTATTCTATGATACGCACCAAATTTTAGCACTATTGCCAGGGATCTTAGCATAATTATTTTAGAAAGAAAATATTAAAAAAAAATCTATTTATGGCCTTCTTTAATTTTATTGCTTTCTTAGTTAATTGCTTTAATTGTTCTTACTATTATTTCAATTGCTTTATTTTTAAGCTTACCTTTTATTCTCTTGACCTAAGAAAAAAAAGTAAAAAATATATATATTAGCTTATTTGCTAAATTACTTTAGTTTATTTTCTTTTTATTCTCAAGTTGACTTCTAACCTAATTCAAGTTTCTTTTTTATTTCAATTGCTTTAAATATTCAAACAAAAAAAACAAAGAAAGAAAAAGATCACATAGTATAAGAAGTTAACTAATACAGAAAAACTAAAAAATTAAAAATTAAAAATTATTCTACTTTTATTTGGACACCCTGCTTTATTTGTATTTGCATTTGCATTTTCATAACTAATCTTAAGGGCTAAAACCATTAACAAAATAAGATGAAGATTTGATCATCTTTCCTTAGCCCACAAACCATCTTCTTCATATTGCATAAATCCAAGCCTTAATTAAAATCAATTAAATGCTAGCTCTAGGGACACTCGAGCTCAATAGGACAAGAAAATCCAAGGGTTGAACCGGGTTCCAACTAGTTAACCAATTGGTATCTAAGAAAGTGATTTGGAGACTTATATTCCGAAAAAAAGGTGATTCTCTAATTAGGTATGTTGTGAAAGCACAGAGAGTCTTCCATTGATCTTACACTTAGCGAATTGGGCTAGCCAATTTAGACTTGGAGTGCCGAGAAGCTAATTTGAAATAGTTAGGAGCTATCTAGACATAGGGTAAACCTTAGCTAGGCTTGATTTGTACAACTTGTGTGCTAACACTTAGATAAAATAAATAAATAAATATATCTAAATCAGGGTTTGCTCTGAATTGAAATTTTTGGTTGTATGCTTGGTCGTAAATCACTACGATTAGAAATACAATGCTTGATCCTTAAGATTGAGAAAACCCTCAGAGCAACCCAAGCTAGAACCATGAACCTACATGGTGAGGCTAATCCATCATGCCAATTGAAGGATTACTTTACTTCTTCAGCTTACACCTACTCATATATCCACTATAAGAAAATTGAATATTAGCGATAGTATTAGCGACGGCAAAAATTTTCATTGCTAATAAAGCTTTTTGTCAGTGCAACACCGATAAAAAAAGAGGCCATCGCTAATACTATTAGCGATGGTAACTAAATTATTAGCGACAAAAAAGACCATCTCTAAAAGTATAAAAATTATTTTAAAATATTTAAATAAAAAAATATTAGAGATGGCAAATTTGGATTATTAAAGATAAAAATTACACTGTTGCTAATAATTAACTATTATTGATGACTTTATTATTATTAATGATGGCACAAGCAATTGCTAAAATAATTTAAATTTTTTAAAATTTTTTTATGATATTTAAACATAAAATAAAAATTAGCGACGATATTTTTATCTATTAGTGATGAAAATCTATTATTGTCAATAATTTTTTAGATTGAAAAAAAATTATTAAAAAATATTATTAATGATAGAATTAGCAACGACATATTTATCATTACTAATAATTCACAACTAGTTTAGCTCTAATTTGAACCCGATTCGATCCAATTTAAAATTCTGCCAAACCTAATTTAATTAAGCTTTGAATCTAAGTCCTACTTAGATTATAAAATTTAATTAATCTCAAACTAAATTAAGATTAATTAAATTAAATTTGATTTAAATCAACTAGAAGAAATTGGTTTTCAATTTGGGTTCAATTCGAATCTAATTTGAAATTCTATCAATCCTAATTCAATTAGACTTTTAATTTAAGTCCTACTTGGATAGTAAAATTTAATTACTTTTAAATTAAGTCAAGCTTAATTAAATTTAAACTAATTTAAATAATTAAAAAAATAATTTTTAATTTAGATTCAATTTAAATCTAATTTAAATCTGATTTGGAATCCTATCAAACTTAATTGAATTAGGCTTCAAATTCAAATCCTACATGGATTATAAAATCCAATTGATCATAAATTAAGTCAAGATTAATCAAATTAAGTTGATTTAAATCAATTAGAAGAAAATAATTTTTAATTTAGATTTAATTTAAATTTAATTTAAATTTGATTTGAATTCAATTAAAAAATCTGTCAATCCTAATTCAATTAGACTTTAAAATCTAAGTCCTACATGGATAGTAAAACCTAATTACTTTCATATTAAGTCAAGCCAAATTAAATTTAATCTGATTATAATCAATTAAAAAAAATAATTTTTAATTTAGGTTCGATCTAGATGCAATTGAAACTTAATTCGAATCTAATTCGAATCCTATCTAACCTAATATAATTAGACTTTGAATTCAAGCCTTAATTAGATTGTAAAACCCAATTACATTTAAAGTAAGTCAAGTCTAATTAAATTTAATATAATTTAAATCAATTATAAGAAAATAATTTTTAATTTGGGTTTGATTTGAATCCAATTCAAACCTAATTCGGATCCAATTCAAAATCATGCCAAACATAATTCAATTAAACTTTGAATCCAAATTTTACATAAAATATTAAAATCCAATTAGCCTCAAATTAAGTCAAATCTAATTAAATTAAATCTAATTTAAATCAATTAAGACTTAATCCATGTTGGGGATAAATTCCGCTCGCATCGAAGTCCAGTCTGATGCTTAGCCTAATATAACTGATAATCATAGAAGAGCTTCGATTGAAAATTCTCCAGCAGCCGAACTCCTTCCGAACCTCTCCTTCAGTTGAATTCCTACAGAAGTCGAACTCCTTCCGGACTTCTCCATCAGTCGGATTCCTTCAGGAGCCGAACTCCTTCCAAACTTTTTCTTCAGTCGGATTTCTATAGGAGCCAAACTTCTTTTGGACCTCTCCTTCAATCAGATTCCTCCAGCAGCCGAACTCCTCCCGGATCTCTCCTTCAGTTAGATTCCTTTAGAAGCTAAACTCCTTCTGGATCTCTCCTTCAATAGGATTCCTACAGGAGTCAAACTCCTTTCGAACTTCTTCTTGAGTCAAATTCCTCTAGGAGCTGAACTCCTTCAAGACTTCTCCATCAGTCGAATTCCTCTAGAAACCGAATTCCTTCTGAACCTTTCCTTCAGTCAGATTTCTATAGGAGCCAAACTCCATCCGAACTTCTCCATCAGTCAAATTTCTCTAGGAGCCGAACTCCTTCTAGATCCCTCTTTCAATCGGATTCCTCCAGGAGCCAAACTCCTTTCGAACCCCTCCTTCAGTCGAATTCCTATAGGAGCCGAACTTCTTTCGAACTTCTTCTTCAGTCAAACTTCAGTTGGATTCCTCTAGCAGATTACTTATAGATTTTAAGTAGTATTCCTCCTAGATGATCTCCTCTAGCCATATTTTCTTTAGAAGTCCGAACTCCTCTGAAATTGATATATGTAAAAATTCTTCACCAACCAATGCCTGATTCCTCTGAACTTTGACTATTAAATCGTAATGAACAGGTGATCCTACTATCGGATGGTTACGACTGTCATTTATCAGTCTGCTATAGATGATCCTACTATCGAACGATTACGATTGTCGTTTATCAGTCTGCTATAGATAACCCCACTATCAGACGATTACGACTGTCATTGTTAGTCTATTACGAGCGACACATCTCTCCATAATAAATTCCACATGGCTCCGAGCGGCCCACTATCGGATGGTTATGATAGGCTCTGTCTATAAAAAGAGATCCTCCAGATATATTTTTTCTAAGCTCTCTTCTCCTTTATAAAATCTTGCTGAATTCTTGCCTGAGCACTCCATTTCTATTGGTCAGAAGAGATAACTTGATCGTCGGAGGGTCCTACCAGAGACACCACCATCGACTCTGGATGGAACTTTATTTTTTAGGTCACCGACAGCGACCTCTTCTTTTCCAACTCTAGTTCGATCCGGCATCAACCAGATTCTACACCAATAGAATTGGCGCTAAAGGAAGGGCCCTCTGTTCCTAAAGTTTTCTTGTTCTTAAAGGAGTGCTCAGCAACGATCTCTTTTCTTCCTCTCTAAAGTTCTTCCCAAAAAAATGCCTTTTAGGAAAGCTTCAACCCGACAATCAACGACCTCTACCGTCAGATCCTGTCTATATCCATCCATTTTTGTTCTAGCTCTAGCAACTCAAGCTCCTCCTGCAGCTATGGTAGATGCGCAGCAGTTCAACCTACTGGTTCAGCAGATTCATGGTCTCACGAAGGTAGTGCAGGCCATACATCGGTAGGCTCCAGCACCAATTCGATTGGAGCAGGCTTTTTCAGAGTCTGATGATCCGGTTGGGGGACAGCCAACTCGGGCTAGTTGGACGATGACCTCCAAAAAGGAGAAACAAAAGATGGAGAGCCATTGCTCGGACCATGATTCGATCTCGAGGGAAGCTTTGCCCCCGTCCCACCAGAAAACTCTGAAGATCAATGATCGTGAAGATCTCTTGAATCAAAGACTCCAAAAAATAAGCCGACAAATTGAAGAGCTCCGTCATACTTCTTCCTGATACGATAATAATATTTGCACTAATCCTCCTTTTTCTCAGAGGATTATGCAAGAGCCTATTCTACCGAACTTCAAGCTTCCTCAATTTGAAAGCTACGACAAAATCTCTGATCCGATCAATCACCTGGAGACCTTCCAAACTATGATGCTGCTCCATGGCGCATCAGATACCATCTTATGCTGAGCTTTTTCATCTATCTTAAAGAGAGCAGCAAAAAACTGATACTCAGCACTGAGCTGGGTACGATCTTTTTCTTTAACCAGATGAGCCATCAGTTTGTGGCTCACTTCGTTAGCAGCAGCCGAGGTTCAGATTTTCTAATGCATATCAAGCAGGAGGAAGAGTCTATCCGGACTTATGTCATCCGATTTAATACCACTGCATTGAAAGTTTGGAACCTGGACCAGTCTGTTATAATGGGCACACTCAAGAGCGGCCTTCAGAAGAATGATTTGTTATTCTTCCTAGAGAAGAAGTACCCCAGTAACTTTGTCGATCTGCTAGCTCGGGCTGAAGGATATGCCCAAGTGGAAGAAACCTTCAAATTAAAGGATAAGGAAGCCGTAGGAAAGTGAATCTAATAAGCCAGCAGCTGATGGAGGGCCGAATGAAGTTCGACCGTGCTCATGGACTCCCTCCGAGTGCAAGCGAGCCCGAACTCCACCATGAGCTCGTCGTCAAAGAAGCCCCAACAAAAGGGCATGAAGAAGTTCTCTCTCTAGAAGGTTTCATAACTATGCCCCCCTTCAATGTTGTAAAAATGCAAGTATTGATGGATATCAAGGAGCAACTACCGAGGTCAGAAAGGATGCACACTCACCCTGACAAGTGCAATCCTAACAAATACTATCTCTACCATTATGACCACGGTCACGATACTGAAGAATGCATTTAGCTCCAAGATGAGACCGAGGAGCTCATTAGGAGAGGTCGGCTGGGTTGATTCCTCAAACGTCGGTCTGAAGCCAGAGAAGATCGGCTAAGGGCACTATCACAGCCTAAACCATAAAGGAGGGAGGAACAATAAAGAAATCGACCACCTCTCGACATCATCAACACTATCTCTGAGGGACTTCGGCAAGAAGAGGCCAGTGGATCTAGGGGATCAGTGAAAAGATGGAGGACTGAAGAACCCATAACCTTCACTGAGGTAGATGTACGAGGAGTACAGTTTTGGCATAATGATGCGGTTATAATTTTTTTAAATATAGCAGACTATGATGTACGTCGCATCCTAGTTGATAATGAAAGCTCGATTGACGTCTTATTTTATGATGCTTTCTCCAAAATGTCAAAATCTAATAGTCAACTTAGACCAATAAACTCCCTCTTAGTAGGCTTCGTTGGTGCTGCAGTACCACTTGAAGATGTAATAACTCTAGCTGTAGTTGTCGGGTAATATCCAAAACAATCCAGAGCGCAGATGGATTTCTTGGTAGTAAAAGCTCCCTCCACTTACAACGCAATTTTTGGCCGACCTGGTTTAAATGTACTTCGGATGATGGTGTCCACTTATTATTTAAAGATGAAGTTTTTGATAAGTTACGAGATTGGAGAGGTCAAAGGAGATCAAGCTATGGCATGGCACTGGTACTCAATTGCCTGCCAAAGGAAACATAGTTCGACCTTTGTCCTATTGATGGGCTAGATGTCCGTGATGACTTTGCCAAAGAACAAGATGAGTCTATAGAAGATCTTGTGACCATCCTCCTGAATGACAAAAATGCGGAGCATACGATGCAAATTAGCTCCAATCTAAAAGATGAAGTTCGGAAGCAGCTCATCGCCTTCTTATGGAGGAATGTCGACGTCTTCGTCTGAGTTCCGACAGATATACCTGGGATTGACATCAAGGTTATGAAACATCGGCTGGCCATTGACCCCAAGCATCGACCAGTGAAAGAAAGAGTTCGAGGCCATGTACCAGAATGGCAAAAGAAAATAGTAGAAGAAGTTGACAAGCTTCTCAACGTCGGATTTATCCGAGAAGCCAGCTATCCGACTTGGGTCTCTAACGTGGTCCTGGTCAAGAAAGCCAACGGCAAGTGGAGGATGTGCATTGACTTTAAGAAACTTAATAAGATGTGCCCAAAAGACAGCTACCCTTTGCCCAAAATCGACCAACTGGTGGATGTGACTTCAGGCTACGAGCTCCTCACCTTCATGGATGCCTTCTCTGACTACAATCAAATTCGGATGGCATCGGAGGACGAGGAGAAGACTGCTTTTATTACTAACTATAGTCTTTACTGTTATATGGTCATGCCCTTCGGGCTTAAAAATGCAGACACGACTTATCAATGCTTGGTCATTAAAATCTTCAAGAAGCAGATCGACCGTAATATGGAGGTTTACATCGATGACATGCTGGTCAAAAACCGAAAGACTGTCAATCATGTCACCAACCTTGAAGAGGCTTTCGATACGCTTAGAAAATATAAGATGAAGATGGACCCAATCAAGTGTGCCTTTGGCATAGCCTTAGAAAAATTTTTGAAATTCATGGTCTCGAGACGAGGGATCGAGGCCAATCCGAAGAAAATTCGAGCTATCCAGGAGATGACCGCTCCAAAGTCCATCAAGAAAGTTTAGCACCTGATCGAAAAGATGGCATCTTTGAATCGTTTTATCTCTAAATCGATCGAATGCTGCATGCCCTTCTTCTAAATTCTCAGAAAGTCGAAAGATTTTCACTGGACTCAGGAATGCCAAAAGGCATTTGACGAGCTCAAGAACTACCTCGGCTCGGCCCCTACTAGCCAAACCCAAATTCAAAGAGGAGCTATTTCTCTACCTTACAGTCTTTCCCACGGCACTAGCGATAGTCCTGATCAAAGAAGAGATGAAAGTACAGCGACCAGTCTACTATATAAGTCGGATCCTAAGGGATGTCGAGACTAGATATATAAAATTGAAAAAATTGACTTATGCTCTTCTAATTATAGCAAGAAGACTTCGATCTTACTTCCAGGGACATGCTATAACGCTCCTCACTAACCAACCGATCATAGCAATCCTTCATCAAATGGATGTTTTCGAAAGAATTGCAAAATGGGCCATTGAATTAACGAAATTCGACATCAACTACCAATCTCAGCCAGTAATTAAGGCTCAGGCACTGACCGACTTCATAGTTGAATGCACCATTCCAGATGAAGTCGAGCTTGAACAGAATGGGATCGGTTTCCCATGATTGCAATCGAGCCTCTCTAAAGAAAGTGTCGACCTTTCCAAAGATTTTTGGGCCCTGTACATGGATGGTTCATCCAACTCTACTGGAGCAGATGCGGGATTAGTCTTAGTCAACCTCGAGGGAGTCATCGCCAAGTATGCGCTATGCTTCGAATTTTCTATAACTAATAATGGGGCCAAATATGAAGCGCTGATCGTCGAATTAAAAATAGTAAAAGAATTAAAAGTAGATCGATTTCAAGTTTATAGTGATTTTCAATTAGTGGTCGACCAAGTTAGTAGCAACTATGAAGCATGAAAGGAAAGTATGATGAAATACCTTGAGAAAGTAAAGGATTTGACTCTGACCTTCGATAGTTTTGGCATTCGATAGATTCCGAGGGTAGAAAATACAAGAGTCGACCTTCTCTCTAAATTGGCCACTTTAGCCTTAGCCGAACTATCCAAAAAAGTATTTTTTGAAATTCTAAAATGCCCAAGCTCAGAGGAATCATAGCTCGTTATGTAGACAGAGCTCGAGCTGAGCTAGATTGACCCGTTAGTTGCCTATCTCAAAGAGAAAGTTCTTCCTCGTGATCCGAAAGAAGCTCGAAAACTTAGGAATCAAGCCTTCTAATATATTTTGTATGAGAGCAATTATATAAAAGATCATCTTCGCTACCACTGTTGAGATGTTTTCGACCTTCAGATGCTGACTTCGCATTATGAAAAATGCACAAGAGAATTTGTGGAAGTCATATAGGGGCCAGATCTCTATCACAAAAACTACTTCGGTAAGGGTACTATTGACCATTGTACCATGATTCTATGGAGTACGTCAAGAAATGTGACCGCTGTTAAAGAAATGCAAACATACAAAGGCAACCAACCTCTGAGCTTACTCCACTAAGCGCACCTTGGCCATTTGTGTAGTGGGGAATGGATATACTTGGCCTTTTTCCAACAACATTTGGACAACGGAAGTTTCTCCTGATTGCGATTGACTATTTCACCAAATGGGTCGAAGCCGAACCACTAGCAAAAATTACTGAGGTCAAGATACAGGACTTCGTCTGAAAGTCAACCGTCTACCGATTTGGTCTGTTTCGAACTCTCATAACAGATAATGGATGATAGTTTGCTGGGATGAGGTTCTTTGAGTTCTGCAAACATCTAAACATCTTCCATCACTTCACATTGGTAGCCCCCCATAGGCAAATGGAAAGTTGAGGTAACGAACCAGACCTTATTGCAAGGCATCAAGACAAGACTCAATAGAGCAAAGGGGGTCTGGGTGGAAAAACTTTACCACATCCTCTAGACGTACCAAACTACTTAAAGGCTACCGACTGAGAAAACACCATTTGTCTTAGCCTTTGGAATGGAGGCAGTCATCCCAATCGAACTTAAACTCTCATCAGCATGGGTCGTGGCCTTCAATGAGGAGCATAACTCATAGGACCTCAGAATCAACCTCGATCTACTGGAAGAAAAAAAAGAGAAAGCCCATGTTTGGATGGCGGCCTACAGATGAAGGATGGCTCGATACTTTAACTCCAGAGTCAGAGATAAAATATTCAGAGTGGGGGACTTAGTGCTTTGACGAGCCGCCATCTCTCAGCCTCAGAGCTAGGGAAAGCTCGCCCTGAATTAGAAAGGTCCGTATGAAATAGAGAAGGTCGTCCGGCCTGGAACTTATCATTTGAAGGAGCTCGGAGGAACAACGCTCCTACGTCCTAGAAATTCAAAAAATCTGAGAATATACTACCAGTAATTTTTCTTCAATAAAACTCCTCCATTTCAATATTATTATTTCTTGGTGCAAAAACTATGTGATAACAGAAAAGAAGTAATAAAAAATGGCTATGTTAACCTCGATAAATCGAAGGCCTCATTCATTTTAGACGAGATGAGAGGTGAGGCCCTAACAATGGCCCTTATATGCTCCTACAGCCCATTAGGAATAGGAGGAGAACCTCATTCTAATGTGAGCAAAATTGAAGATCTCGTTCATTTTAGATGAGATGAGAAAAGAGGTCCTGACAACGACCCTTATGTACCCTTATAGCCCATTAGGAATAGGAGGAGAACCTCATCCTAACATGAGCAAAATTAAAGGTCTCGTTCATTTAGATGAGATGAGGGAAGAGGCCCTGATAACGATCCTTATGTGCCCCTACAACCCTTTGAAATAGGAGGAGAACCTCATCCTAATGTGAGCAAAGTGAAGGCCTCGTTCATTTTAGACGAGATGATGGGAAGAGGTCCTGATAATAGCTCTAATGTATCATTACAGCTCCGTTAGGAAATAGGAGGAGAACCTCGTCCTAACGTGAGCAAAGTTGAAGGCCTCATTTCATTTTAGATGAGGTGAGAATAGAAGCCTCGACTCAGTTGGAGATAAGATCTCCTCTGAGCTTCAAGCTTTAACATAGAAGATAAGATCTTCTTCAACCTCAGCTGGAGATAAGATCTCCCCCTGAGCCTGCAACTTCAATAGGAGATAAGATCTCCTTCAACCTCAGCTGGAGATAAGATCCCCCTCTCCTTCAATAGGAAAAGATCTCCTTCAATCTCGAGAAGATAGAATCTTCCTCGGGCTCAACCTCAATAGGAGATAAGATCTCCTTCAACCTCGGCTGGAGATAAGATCTCTTCCTAAGCTTCAACTTCAATAGGAGATAAGATCTCCTTCAACCTCGATCGGAGATAGGATCTTTTCTGAGCTTGAGCTTCAACTTCAACTTCAACCAAGGAGAAGATCTCCCCGAGCTTCAACCTTAATAGATGTAGAGCCAGGAAAATAACTTCGACAGTCATCTTTTTTGTACTCTCTTCCTTCAAATTTCGAACTTGAGAGTGGGAGGGACTAGTGTTGGAGATAAACCCAACTTCCGTCGAAGTCTAGTCTGATGCTTAACCTAATGTAACTGATAATCATTAAAGAGGTTTGATCGAAAATTCTTCCACCAATGGCCTAACTCCTCCAGGAGTTGAACTTCTTTCAGACTCCTCCAATGGTCGAACTCCTTCAGCAGCCGAACCCCTTCTGGACACTTACAGCGATCGAACTCCTTCCGAACTTCTTCTTTAGTCCGATTGCTCTAGAAGTCAAACTTCTTCCAAACTTCTCCTTCAGTCGGATTCCTTCAGAAGCCAAACTTCTTTTGGACCTCTCCTTCAGTCGAATTCCTCCAGGAGACGAACTCCTTCCGGACCTTTTCTTCAGTCAGATTCCTATAGCAGCGAACTCCTTCTAAACTTCTCCTTCAGTCGGATTTCTTCAGGAGCCGAACTCCTTTCAACTTCTTCATCAGTCGGATTCCTCCAGGAGCCGAACTCCTTCCGGACCTTCCTTCAGTCAGATTCCTATAGGAGCCGAACTTCTTCCAGACCTCTCCTTCAGTCGGATTCCTATAGGAGCCAAACTCCTTCCGAACTTTTCCATCAGTCAAATTCCTCTAGGAGCCAAACTTCTTCTAGACCCCACCTTCAGTCGAATTCCACGAGGAGTCAAACTCCTTCCGGACCACTCCTTCAGTCGGATTCCTATAGGAGCCAAACTTCTTTCGAACCTCTCCTTCAGTCGAATTTCTCCAAGAGCCAAACTACTTCTGGACCTTTCCTTCAGTCGGATTTCTACAGGAGCCGAACTCCTTTCGGACTTCTTCTTTAGTCAAACTTCATCTGGATTCCTCTAGCGGATTACTTCGAGATTTCAAGTAGTATTTCTTCCAAATGATCCCCTCTAGCCGTATTCCCTTTAGGAGTTCGAACTCCTCTGAAATTCATATATGTCAAAGTTCTTCACCAATCAACGCCTACTTCCTCCGAACTTCGACTATTAAATTGTAATGAACAGGCAATCTCACTATCGGACGGTTATGACTATTATTTAACAAAAGATAAGATCTCCTTCAACCTCGACTGGAGATAAGATCTTCCCCGAGCTTCAACCTTAATAGATGTAGAGCCCGAAAAAGAACTTCGATAGCCATCTTTTTTTTATACTCCCTTCCTTCAAATTTTGAACTCAGGAGTGGGGGGACTATTGTTGGGGATAAACTCCACTCCTGTGAAAGTCCAGTCTGATGCTTAGCCTAATATAACTGATAATCATAGAAGAGCTTCGATCGAGAATTCTAAATAGTCGAACTCCTTTCTGACCTCTCCTTCAGTCGCATTCCTACAGGAGCCAAACTCCTTTCGAACTTCTCCATCAGTCGGATTCCTTCAGGAGTGGAACTCCTTCTGGACCTCTCCTTTAGTCGGATTTCTACAGGAGCCCAACCCCTTCCAGACCTCTCCTTCAGTCGGATTCCTATAGAAGTCGAACTCCTTTCGGACCCCTCCTTCAATCGGATTCCTTAGGAGTCGAACTCCTTCCAGACCCCTCCTTTAGTCGAATTTCTATAGGAGCCGAACTCCTTTCAGACTTCTCTTTCAATCGAATTTCTGTAGAAGCCAAACTCCTTTGGACCTCTCTTCTTCAGTCAGATATCCTACAGGAGTCGAACTTCTTCCAAACTTCTACTTTAGTCGGATTGCTTCAGGAGCCGAACTCCTTCCGGACTTCTCCTTCAATCGAATTCCTCCAAGAGCCGAACTTCTTTCGGATCTCTTCTTCAGTCAGATTTCTATAGAAGCCAAACTCCTTCCAGACCTCTCCTTCAGTCGAAATTCCTATAGGAGCCAAACTCCTTCCGAACCCCTTCCTTCAGTCAAACCTTTCAGGAGCCAAACTTCTTCCAGATCCCTCCTTTAGTCAGATTCCTCCAAAGCCAAACTTCCTTTCGGACCTCTCCTTCAATCGAATTCCTACAGGAGCCAAACTTCTTTCGAACCTCTTCTTCAGTCAGATTTCTATAGGAGCCAAACTCCTTTCGAACTTCTCCATCAATCGGATTCCTTCAGGTGCCAAACTTCTTTCGGATCCCTCCTTCAGTCGGATTCCTTCAGGAGTCGAACTCCTTCCATACCACTCCTTCAGTCAAATTCCTATAGGAGTCGGATTCCTACAGGAGCCAAACTTTTTTCGAACCTTTTCTTCAGTCAGATTTCTACAGGAGCTTAACTCATTTCGGACTTCTCCTTCAGTCAAACTTCATCTGGATTCCTCCAGCGGATTACTTTCAGATTTTAAGTAGTATTCCTTCTAGATGATCCCCTCTAGTCGTATTCCCTTTAGGAGTCTAAACTTCTCTAAAATTAATATATGTCAAAGTTCTTCACCAACCAATGTCTACTTTTTTCGAACTTTGACTATTAAATCTCAACGAACAGGCGATCCCACTATCAGATGGTTACGACTATCATTTATCAGTCTGCTATAGGTAACCCCACTACCGGATGGTTACGATTGTTATTTATCAGTCTGCTATAGATAACCCCACTATCAGATGGTTACGACTGTCATTATCAGTCTATTATGAGCGACACCTCTCTCCATAATAAATTCCACATGGCTCCGAGCACTCCACTATCGGATGGTTACGACACGCTCCATCTATAAAAAGGGATCCTCCATATATGTTTTCTCTAAGCTTTCTTCTTCTTCCTAAAATCTTGCTAAATTCTTGCTTGAGCACTCCATTTTTGTTGGCCAGAAGAGCTGACTTGATCGTCAGAGGATCCTACCGAAGTCGCCACCACCACCAACTCTGGATGAAATTTTATTTTGCAGGTCACCGATGATAACCTTTTTTTTTCCAACTTTGATTCGATCCGACATCAATCAGATTCTGCACCAATAATTCATAAATAATTAAGTTCAAAATTTAAAAAAAATTAAATATTAATTTTTAATCATCCAAAAAATAACTTAAAAGAAAAAAATTAATATTAAAAAATTTATATTAGCGATGGCTTTAGCAATGATAAAAGTACCATTGCTAATAATTTAAAAATATTATTTTAAAAATATAATTATTAGCAATGAAAATATTATTATCGATGGCATTTGTCATCGCTAATAATATTTTTCATATTAGCAACAGGAGATAATTATTAGTGAAGAAAGTTGATATCGCTAATAATCTTTTCACTCTCTTTTTTTCTCATGCCACCATCCATCGCCCCCTCATTTTTCTCCATGCCACCATCCATCGCTCCCTCATTTTCCTCTATCCCACCATCCACCGCATCTTTGTTTTTCTACCACCCCCCATCCTCTAGCATTTTGATCCCCAACGCCACCACCCTCTCCCATCCTTCGACCCCCCGCCACCCCCTCTCCTCAATCGGTGGCCTTCCTCTGACTGCACTCGACCAACCTTTTCAAGCCTTAAGTCGTCTCCCCCAGGCTGCACCCAGCTCGCCTCCCCAAGCATCGCGGTCTCCCCAGGCTGCACCCAGCTCGCCTCCCCAAGCATCGCGGTCGCAAGCTCTCGATTTTCTTTTGCCTCCTTGAAACCCTAGCTTGCCACCTCCTCTCCCTCGCCCTTCGATCCCCCCGCCAACTCCTCTCTCCTCCCGATCGCCTCTCCCTGATCGCCTCTCGGCTCACCTCTCCAAACCCCCTTATCGCCTCCTATCTTTTCGAGCCCCTCGGGCACAAGCTCCCGACCTTCCGTCTCTCTGAAACCCTGACCTGCCACCCTCCTCTTCCTCATCATTTGGCTCCCCCGCCATCCCCACTCTCCCCACAGCCACCTCTCTTCGGGCACCTCCTACCTCCATCCCCAAAAGCTCGACCGCCTCCTTCTCCCCAAACCTCTTACCCTTTGGTTCTCCTGCACCCCCACTCTCCCTCGGCCAATGGCTTTCCCCCCGACTGCATCCAGCCTGCCTCCTTGAGCCCCCAGCCTTCTCCTACCTCCCAAAACCCTGACCCACCACCCTTCTCTTTTCCACTATTCAGTTCCTCCGCCATCCCCTCTCTCCCCCGGCCACATCCCGCCTCCCCTCCTGAACCTCCGACTGCCTCCTGCCTTTCCAAACCCTCGGTCCTTCGATTCCTCTACCACCTTCTCTTTCTCCCGACTAGCAGCTTCCTCCCGACCATCTTCCCCTGGCCTCCTCTTGCCTTTCAAAAATCCCAGCCTGCCACCCTTTTCTCCCCTACTATTCAATTCTTCCACCACCCTCTCTCTCCTTCCGACAGTCTCCTGCCTTCCTTTCTGAACCTCCAGCTACCTCCTGCCTCTCTGAACCCTCGATCCTTTGGTTCCCTCACCACCCCCTTTCTCCTTCGATCGGTGGCTTCCCCCCGATTGCACCAGGCCACCCTCTTCGAGCCTCCAGCTGCCTCCCACCTCCCTAAGCTCCCATCCGTGGCCACATCCCTGAGTCTCAGTCCCTACTCGCTCATGCCTCCTCGCACCTTGATTTCTACGTGCCAGCCCATGCCTCGATCCTGTACAGTGCCTTCTTCTATTGTGAGTATTAGAAACGATATTAGTGACGCTAATACCGTCACTAAAAATTATTTTTTTATTTAAATTATATTAATTAATAATAATTAGATATTAAAAATTATTTAATTAAGTATTAAGTTTTTCAGAATTTGGGTCTCGACATATAAAGCACTCGAACCAAGGGAAGGTTCGAGCATCATTGCAAATACAAGACCAAGACGTGCCCTGTGCGCTTCGATCTCGACATGCAAAGTACTCAAATCGAGGAAAGGTTTGGGCTGCCAACATAAGGCCAAGATGTGCCCTGCATGCTTCGATCTTGACATGCAGAGAGCTTGAACCGAGAGAAGGTTCAGGCAGCATTGCAAACATAGGGTCGAGATGTGCCCTGCGCGTTCCTATCTCGATATGCAAAGTGCTCAAACTGAGGAAAGATTCAGACTGCAAACACGAGATCAAGACGTGCCCTGCACATACCAATTTTGGCTTGCAGAGTGCTCGAACCAAAAAAAGGTTCTGATAGCATTACAAACATGGGACCGAGATGTGCCCTATGCATTTCGATCTTAGCTTGCAGAGGGCTCAAACTGAGAAAAGGTTTGGACTATAAATACGTGGTTGAGATGTGCCCTGCATATTTCGCTCTCGACATGTAGAGCACTCAAACCGAGAAAAGTTTCGAGCAGTATTGCAAACATGGGCCTGAGACGTGCCCTATGTGACCTCGACATGCAAAGCACTCGAACCGAGAGAAGATTTGGACTATAAACATGGGCTGAAGACATGCCCTGTGCGCTTCAGTCTTGACTTATAAAGCACTTAAACCAAGGAAAGGTTCAGGCAACATTGCAAACATAGGCCCAAGATGTGCCCTATGCGCTCCAATCTTGGCATACAGAGCGCTTGAACTGAGAAAAGGTTTGGACTGCAAACATGAAGCCGAGACATGCCCTACACGCTTCGATCTCGACATGTAGAGTGCTTGAACTGAGGAAAGATTTGGGTTGCATTGCAAATATGAGCCCCCTATGCGCTCCGGTCTCAGCATGCATAGCACTCAAATTGAAGGAAGGTTCGAGCTACAAATGTGAGGCCGAGACGTGCCCTGCGCGCTTCGATCTCGACATGCAGAGTACTCAAACTAAGAAAAGATTCGGACAGCATTACAATCATGGTCCTGAGATGTGTCCTGCATGCTCTAATATTGGCATGTAGAGTGCTCGAACTGAGAGAAGGTTCGAGCAACATTGCAAACCATTCCCATTTGCAATGATGTCACTTACTTCTATGATTGTGCTTTTAGGAATGCTGCACTTTTTGTTTAAGGACAGGCTCGTTGTCCTTGTAAGAAATGTGTCAATAGAGAATGTTTGATAGAAATAGAATAGTTGTTCATTTATATAGGAGTAGATTTATGCCAAACTAAAAGCATTGATACTTGTATAGGGATCGAGATGTGGGAGACAATTACAAGAGCTTCGAAGGTGTCCAAGATCTTGCTGATGTACAAGAGCTTAATGGTGATGGCTTGAGTAGATGATTAACACATTTGGTGTTTGATCTGGTTATTGGTGGATATTCATGTAATAATCTTTTAAATTGCAATCATTATAGTCATGATGGATAGGATTGCTATGGTTAGACACATGCTTACCCTCTATAGGGTTGCTACCTCCTAGAGGCTAAGCAAGGCTATAACTATGGCAACCTCTATAGTCCACGACTGTGACGATTGCTATCTAAAAGATTATACATAGGCTTCCACTGATAACCAAATTAAATCCACCAAATATGCTAATCATATGCTTGAGCCTATTACCATTAAGCTCTTGCACATCAGTAAATGTATTTGATAAATAAAGCTTCCCGTCCATGCATATTATCTCACACCTCTTCCTATGCAGGTACCAATGCTAGTAGTTTCGCAAAAATTCACTCCTATATGAATGGACAACTATTGTATCACTATCAAGCATTTCTCTATTGACACATCTCTTATAAAGACAATGAGCCCGACCTTGCCCTAAGAGTGCAACATTTTTAAAAGCATAATCATAGAAGTAAAGGATATCATTGCAAATGGGGAAGGTCAAGACGCACATCCCGTGCATGCGAAATTGGAGCTTACCAGATGACTAGACTGCATGAGCACATGAATTTTATTTTTAAGTTATTTTTTACTTTTTAATAAAATTTATATTTCTAGTTTGTAGCTCGAGGAGGTGGTCGGATGCTCGAAGATAGAGGCTATGATAACTGCCTATGCGAGATGCGCCTAAATGGAGGTGATGCATTTTGTTCTTATTGTTGTATGGTCAAGTTTGGATGGTCTATTACATCATAGACAACTGCTTGTAGCCATCTCACTATACTTTAGTGCAGAAGAACTTACAATGCAGGACAAGCTTGGATGGTCTGTTATATCGCAGACAACCACTTGCAGCCACCTCATAGTTAAAGGTGCAGAGGAACTTGCAATGTCTTATTTTTCAATAGCAGATCTGAGCCTTCTTACATTTTTATGTACTGAGATTATCATATACTACTAGATGAGAATCAGATAATGCCTAAATCAGGAGACCAGTAGACCAACACATTATTATGTATTATTAGATGAGAATTATTTTTCTGCTAATATATTGCAAATGCTAACTAACAATTTTTGTTACACGATCGTCTTATTATGTTTGATAGATATTTTATTTGAACCAATTTTTAGGCCATCTACTTATTTTGATTTTTATTTTCAGATATTATACATCATGTCTTCTAGAGGTTGGAGCTGTTCTAGCTAAGGATAGAGCTCTTGAGGAGCGAGCGATCATACGGCCAGCTCGCATGGTTCCGCACATCTTATACCGGATGAAGAGGGTCACCAATGACCCCACAGTCACATGAAGTAGTGACCAGCTCACAGACATAGAGTCATGGTCGAGGATCCGTCCGGCTCACTACATCTCTGACTTGGTCGAAGGATAGACAACTCATCCATATTCAGAGCCGCTCGTAAGTACTACAACTTTAATTAATATATTTTTAATTTAGCAATTCTAGAGTTAATATTTATTTTATAAAATTAATTTTGCAGCATGTTTAGAGACTGGAGTATCTCGTGTGGTTAACGACATCATCCGATGCTTGATGTCGGGGTTGGTGAATGACTTTTCCAACTGGCCGTCTGAAGCACATGATGCAGCCTGGAGGATATTTTGGGTAAGTCAAAACTAGTTTAATTTTTAAATTTTTAATATATTGATATTTAATTACATATAAATACATGCATACTTCTATCTTGTAGAAGTACTATCGATTTGAGACTCCCCAAGATGAGGAGGCTAGCCATCAAATCTTCGAGGAGGTGGCTACATGGAGGCTCCGAGATGACCTCTATAACCTCAGGCAGTTTGCCATCCAGCACTCCAACTCCCAATCACCATCGGACTGGAGATCCTTCATGGATCATTGGATACGGATGGACATATGGCAGGCTCTCTATGAGTAGTGGAGCAGTGAGGAGTACTTCGATAGGCAGTAGAGGGTCCGACAAAATCGAACCGTCCAATAGGATCCGATCAGACATATGGATGGCTCGATCGGCATACATGTTATGACCGACAGACTAGTAAGAAATCAATATCAATGCTCTTCACTAGAATTATAAAAACTCTTATATGCATATTTTAATTAATTTAATTTTATTATTTACTTATTATAGACATGATAGCTGGGTCATCCATCAGACCAGCTGTAGTTGTGATGGGTCACATACTAGTCTAGGAGGATTGGTGACTATTTAGGTTCTATATCACGACTGATCACAATAAGAACTTCAAACTTTATTTACTAATTAAGTTGTTACAGGATCTAATTTTTATATTATAACTAATATATTTTTGAACTATGCAAACACATTATGCCACGTACGTTGCTGAGAGGTACGATGATGACCCATCTTCTCAGCTTCTTTTGATCTTAAGGGATAGCTTAGCACCATGAGGGAGTGAGTAGGAGATGGATTATAGGATTTGGCCACAGCTTTGATCCTCCACCACCTCGATATTCTTTGGCATCCTCACAGGCCTCAACGTCCCAGACCTAGAGTGATGCTTACAAGGAGGAGGTCGGGTAGAGGCTTTTGAGCCAACGACCTTAGAGCCTCCTGGATGCCATCCACGTTACAGTCTTAGAGCTTCTCCAAGATCCATAGTTGCGCAACTAGCTAGGCTCATCATTCCAACCATCATATCAGATAATTATATTATTAAATTATTTTAATTATTTTAAATTTTTATTTTTAGAAGTTATGTATATTTAGGTTTGAGTCGACGAAGAAGATCTATGACTAAAAATTCAATCTAACCATTCAATCAATTGGTCGAAGGTATCTATAGCTCCGTATCATCGAATGCAATATGTAGGAATAATATGTTTGAGAATTAAAAGAGTATATGAAAAGATACGCCTTCGTATCGAAAGATACATCTTTATATCGAAACTTATTAATATTATTTTATTTTTTTTATAATAGGATGCTAGGATATCCAACTCTTATCCACCAACTATCAGAGAGGAGCAGGAGGAGGAGGCAAATGACGATGAGGATCTGACCTATTTTTTTTTTGATATATTATATTTTTTTGATATTACTTATAAAAAACTATATAATTTTTATTTTTAATATAATATAATTAGTTTTTAATTTCTAATTATCATATTATCTTTGGATTTTAATTATAATAGGTATTAAAAATTATAATTCATTATGATTAATTAAAATAGATTTTTAAAAATATTATTATTATTTTTTAAAAAAATAAAATTAACTATTACCATCGGTGTTAGCTATGGTAATTGTCATTGCTAATAACTATTAGCAACGACATTCGACACCAAAATATCATTGCTAATATTTTTTAAAATAATTTTTTATTTAATTTAAAATTAAAAAAAATTAGAGACAACATTAGCGATGAAAGAATTGATTGCTAATAATTATTAGTGGCAGCATAAGCAATGAAAATACTATCACTAATATTTTTTAAAAATTTTAAAAAATAATTAGAGATAAAATTATTTCATCTTTAAAGCTATCGCTAATTTTATTTTTAGCGATAGTAATTTTTACCAGTGCTAATGGTGCCAATTAGCGATAAGAATTTTTTATATTGGCTTTTACGATGGTATTAGCGACGACGTCGCTCTTAGCGATGGCTGATGGACTATTAGCGATGGTATTTTGCCGTCGCTAATAGTTTGGATTCTTGTAGTGATCCAAGTGCCTCCTATAGAGGTAGCCCATTATGAAATCAAGTCCAACATTATACAAATGCTCCCATTTTTTTATGGACTCAATAACAAGGACACGTATAGACACTTGGATGAGTTTCTTGAGACTGTTCAATGGTTAAAATTTAGAACTTCTCTAATGATGCCCTATGATTAAAACTTTATTTCATTTTTGCTTAAGGACAAAGCCAAACATTAGTTGCATTCTCTAGATTCAATGATTATTTCAACTTGGGACCAACTTCAGAAAGAGTTTCTTAAGAAGTACTTATCAATAGAAAAAACTAGTCAGATTAGAAAATGATAATAAGTTTTTTCCAAATGGATGGAAAGATGTTCCATGAAACATAGGAGAAGCTAAAAGACCTAATTAGGAAATGTCCATACCATGTAGTGCTCAAGTGGCAGTTAGTCTAGTGTTTCTATAATGGCCTATCAGAGAAACATAGGCAAATGATTGATGCCTCATGTGGAGGAATTTTTATATTAAAAAGTGAAGATGAGGCTTGGCAATTGTTTGAAATTTTGAGCAAAAGCTCCCTACACCATATGTCAGCCTAGTGTCATGATAAGTCCATGTTCCCCTTGAAGAGGGGTGGAATTTATGAAGTTGGGAACTCCCTAGATATCCATAGCAAAGTGGACGAGTTGTCTCAAAACTGGATTGCCTAATAAGTGTTGGACACTCTCCTACTCCATCCATCCCTATGCAGGAAATTTATATACTCTATTCTAGCCTGGCCCATTATATTACTGAATGCCCAACCGCATTTTAATTTTCTAAGTTTGTGCAAGAGCAGGTAAATCAAGCTCAAACTCAAATGATCCACAAATCAAAAAATGATCCATATTCTAACACGTACAATCCTAGCTGGAGGAACCATCCGAACTTTTCTTGGAGAGTACAACCAGTGCCTCACCCAGCTATATCAAAACCCAATTTTCAAGATTTGAATTATAGGAATCCTACCTATCCGCAATACCAGAATGCCCCACAAACTCCTCCGAGTAACCATAGTTCAGCCTTTGAGGAGAAGGTGCAGCAAGCTTTAAAAGGACTAGAAATGATACCCAAATCCTCCACTCTCACACTCAGTCAATAGCTAAGCTAGAGATCCAAATAGATCAACTAGCTACTACCTTCAGTAGGAGAGAGGAAGAAAAACTTTCTAGTCAAATCATAGGTAGTCCAAAGGGGCAATACATGGCTGAGAGCTCCAATGCCCACAAAATCTTTCGTGAACAAGCAAAATCTACCTATAATATCCCTTAGAAATGGAAAGGCCCTAGAACAACCTAAAAGAACCAATAAGACAATTTAAACATCAAATGAACTGGAAACATCTAAAAATAAGGAAGACACTGTGGAGAAGGATAAACTAATTGAACCAACACCTATACTTAAAGCTCCATTCCCGAGTGTCCTAGAAACTCCTCTACCTTCGGACAAGAAGGGAGTCAAGATGAATGAAATGCTAGAACTTTTCAACTAGGTCCATATAAACCTCCCTATTTTAGATGCCATAAAGCAAGTCGTGACTTATGCCAAATTACTCAAAAACTTATGCACCCAAAAACATAGATCAAAAACATATATCCCTAGAAAAGTCCATGTTACTAAGCAACCTAGCTTAGTCTTCCGGTACGTTACCTTACCCAAACTCAACGACTCTGGCACCCCTATCATTGAAAGAGCAAGGATGGTGCTCCCAAGTGTTGAAAAATCGTAAGAAATCAAGATGGTGGCTCCTGAAGGCTAGAATCAGTGAAAGATGTATCAGCTAGGATATGAGGGCTAACACACTATCAGACTAGCTCGGATACAGGTCGAGCTAGCTTGAGATAAGATCGAGCCGGCTCGGACTAAAATTGAGTTAGCTCTCGAAGTCAAACAGAGAACGTGTTTTGGGATTCTATGGCTTGACAAGCAGTCTAGCCGACTTGAGTCTTTGTCAAGCCAGCTCAAGCAGGCAGACAAATAAGCATGGGATTTTCTATTTGATCTTGGATTAGGTTTAATCTAAGGGATCTTAAGGCCTGGTTAAAAAGATCTTAAGGTGGCTAATTCATGTATTGGGCTAGGTCTTTAGTCCAAGGGATGAGAGCATGCAAGACATGGGTATTCATGAGCTTGGGTGAGTGCTTTCATGTATGGATTAGCCTAGAAAAGTTTTTTAGGACTGAATCTTATTGGCTCAAGAGTTATATATATACTTTGTATATGTAATATTTTGATAAATAAAAATTGAAATTCTCTTTCTTCCTGAAACCTTGCTTCTTCTCTCTCTCTATCACTGCCCTAACTTTCAATCATCCGATCTTCTTCCTTGCTTGTTATCGTCTCCAACCTATTTTCTCGAAGTTGATAGAAGGTACAAAGGTTTCCATAGGTCCGAGAATAATTCATAACAAGTGGTATCAGAGCGCGAGGTACATGGAAAGAGGAGAAAATGCTAGAAAGTTGAAGGTCTTCAGGTGCAGTGAATTCAGCAGGGTCCTATTAAGGTACTTCTCAAATCTCATGGAGTTTGTGTTGCATTTTGGCCTTGGATCTAGCCATGGGAAGCAACGTGAAAATAGATTTCGAGAAGTTTGATATGAAAGAAAACTTTTTCATGTGAATAGTTCATGTGGAAGATCTTCTGGTTCAAGCTAATTTGGATTAGACATTGGAAGAAAGCATAAAGGAATGTCAGATCATCAGTGGATATTCCTGAAAAAGAAAGCCTACTCTATGATCAAAGGATGCTTGGCGGATGCGGTACTTTATTCAATTTTAGAGGATAGGACCCCAAGAGGTTTATGGTCGAAGTTGCAAACTATGTATATAAAAAAAAATATGTGCAACAAGCTGATGTTGAAGAAGAGATTGTACAGCCTTCGGATGCAGGAAGGTGGAGATGTCTTGGAACACATCCAGAAGTTCAACCAAATGTGCAACGAGTTACTAAACATTGGGGTGAAGATAGAGGAAGAAGATAAATCATTGCTTTTGTTATGCTCGTTGTCCTCGTCCTATGATCCATTGGTAGCGATGCTGCTCTATGATAAGAAGACCCTAGAGTATGAAGACATAGTCTCGGTGTTAGATATGTGTCCTAAAAGCCAGATTGACTGATACATTATAATATACTTCTAGGAATAATTTAATAATTTTGATTATAAATTAATAAAAAATTATTTTCTATCACAGTATGTATTTAAAGTCTCTGTGATATATCCTCTGAGTTAATGGTAATGACAAGTCATACTTTTAAGAATCAAAAATTTAAGATATAATTTTTCATAATCAACTCATAAACTGCTCCTGACCGTAGGATCATCACGAGGATGATGATTGATCCGAAAGATTGGTATACAATCAATTTCTTAGGATAGATGAGTCTTGAATCTGCATTGTGGAAACACTGGAGTGAGAGTATAGGTACTCATTAGAAAATGAGCGTAATGAGCGCGACCACCTCGAGCAGTCATAAAGGAGTCTACCTTCTCATCGATGATTAGCTCAATGCTGCAGTGGTATATCTAGTTTTTTGATCTAAGGTGCATCGGCAGTTCATCTTAAGAATGTTATAGTTTGACTACCATAACTCGGTCTCCTAGCCATTTGAAATCCTAAGATGTATATTGGCTATAGCATATTTATTATAAAAATTGGATTGCATCAATAGGAGATCTATCTACCTCGGTAAATGAGGAGCAGTTCTATGATGATCATAAGATTGAGTCCATAAGCCTATGGCCATAGTAGTGTGAAGATGATAAAACGAGTTTCTATTAGGATTTCACATTGGATTCGAATCGAATAATTAACTCATATAATGGATGTTGGATTTGATGAGTTTATCTTAACCCTAATTCTATCGAGGCTCGAGATAGAAGAATCCAATCATACAGATAGCTACACCGAGAGGTTCACTTTTGGTTCAATGGATTACCACCATATACTATCAGATGTCATTGATGGATTTTGGAAGCAATTAGAATAATCTTAGTGATCGATCATTTTAATTGTATAAATCGAAAAAGTTCTGATCCATCGAAAGATGTTTTGATGATGTCGATGATAGAGATTGCAACATGTTTCGTTACTATACGAAACTGAACCTAACTAGGTCACACAAATAAGAATTTAGGTCTGGATGTGATCAATCAAGCTAACCTAGTTCAATTAATTTGGATTAGATTCAAGTAGGTTTAAGAAAATCATGCTAACACATTATTGAGCCTTTCTCCTTCTGTAGTCTTTTTGGTTCATCTTGTCTGAGCCAAATTGATTTAGGCTCACCAGAGAATCCTATTTGGATTTATCCTTATCTGACTAGAGTTTGTCCAGGTTAGAAAAAAATTATCTTAATCCATCAAATAAAAATAAGACAATACCTACTAATTTCTATCGCCACCTAACATTTTCTATCACTATCAGGACATGAGATGCCCCAATGCAGGAAAGAAGGGATAGGAGCATGCACCCCCTTTGAAGATCTTCTTGGGGCATGTGCCTGATAAGTATCATAAATTCATCAATAAAAATATTAATTTATTAATTAATTTATATAAATTTTTAATAATTATTAATTAATTGATACATATTTTTAAAAATTCATATTTTTATTAATTAAAAAGTTAATTAAAAAAATAAAATTAAAAAATTAAATTTTATTATCAATGGAAAGAGCTCATTTTTTTATCACAATAAAATAAGTTTCGAGCAAAATAGAGCTAAAATAAAGAAGATATGAATTTTTAAAAAATAAAATAAATAAAAATTAAATAAAAAAAGAAAAATGGCTCAATCGACTCCACAAGCCAAGCCACCAAGCCAAGCCAAGCCGTCAAAGCCGACTCAGCCGTAGAAGCCACCAGTCGGTCCATAATCCAGACGTGGACCGCCAGCTCAACAAAAATCGATGAATCATGAAGCGACACGTGGCGCACCTAGACCCTTAAAGGGTCCACAAAAATTTATCGCATTTCACAGGATAATCTGGTCTTTTCACTCGATGATAGAAGCGCTGATTGACTGCAATGTGTGGTGCGGCAGATCCATGCGGTCCATGGAAACAGTAATTGCACCATCGGATGGCTGCGGTAGCTTACGGTCATGATAGAACGACTGTGGTTATTTCTAGATTTGATTCAGCTTCAGACTTCACGTGGATCGCCATCCAATAGCAGCGCTCGATCCAAGGGATGATCCGACAATCCAAAATTCTCCCGATGGTGATTAGGACTCACGACGTACGATCAGCAGCCAGATTTTCTCCATCAACGTGCAATCAGACGGTCAAAATTTAATCCGACCTGATCTGGGTTGGTACGCATCCAATTTTGATGATTTTTTATCCGTTGGATTCCTATCAATGACCAAATTTCATCCAAAGCAATAAAATTCATCTAGAACTCCTTTTAATCTAATTTTCACTCAAATTTCTCCATATTTTGATGATCAAAGAGCTCCTTAGTCCCACATTGCCCAGAAGAAAACTCTCCAGCCCTCCTAGCTCTATAAAAAGGACCCCAGGCCTCTAGAAATCAACATCTTCGATCAAGGTGAAGCTTTGGTATAGGATAGAGCCATGTTTTGGATTAGAGGCTTCAAAGCAATGGATGCCAAGAAGAAGAGCTGGGCTTCTACACTATTTTTCTGCCAATATCGATCCAAGATCAGAGATCAGCCTATTTAATTTTTTTCATCTTTTTTTTATATTTAAATTATAAAATTTTAATTAATGTAATATTTATTTTTATGTTCTTTAATTTTATGCTCTTTATTTCTATTATAATTTAATTTTTATATTTTAATTATTACTTTTTATTTTTCTGTAAGTAGATGCTAAGATCTAACTAGTAGATCTTAGTACCAAGTTTACTTTTCTACATAATTTAATTTTTATTTCATAATTTTAATTTTTAATTTTTTACTTCAAATTTTATTTTTAAATTTTTTTTAAAAAAAATCAAAAGTTTTAAATCTAAAAATACTATCTTTCCTATGGATTCGACCCGACTCACTACTATCTACGCATTTTTAATTATTTTAAAAAATCAGATTAAAAATAATAAACGCGGTGTCTTAACGACAACATCGCATTCCTATCATGTTTTTGGCACCGTTGTCAGAGAAGAAATAGATGCTATTTTTTTCTTTGATTTCTTTAATTTTTTTGTAAATTAATTATAACTATTTTTTTAAATATTGCTTACTAACTTTTTATTTATTTATTTTGTAGAAAAAAAGAAAAAAAAGGGGGAAAAGGAAGAAAGCATTTAATCTTGGTGAGATCAATCCTAACTCTAGTCCTCTTTTCTTTTTATTTATTTATTTATTTACTTTATTTTTAAATTAATTTAAAAAATATCCATTTAAATCTAATTAAAAGTCTCATGATAAGATTAGAAATCCTAATTATTTAGAGCATACATCATATTAGTTTTATTTTTAGTTTTAGTTTTTTTGATGATTGCTGGATGCTAGATAAGTCTTTTAGAATTCAATTAGTTGCATGCATCTAGTTTAAATTGCATACAATCCTTTGATTGAAATTTTTTTTGTGCATATTCATATTAAACCAAATTAAGGGCAATACCCAATTAAATAAGATAAGATGAAGATTTGATCACCCTTCCTTAGCCCACAAATAACAAACCAGCATCCTGCATTGACCTAAGTCTTTAATTTTAAAATCAATTAGACATCAGTCCTAGGAACTCGAGCTCAATAGGACAAGGAATCCTAAGAGTTGAACCAGGTTAGGATTAGTCAATTTAACTGATGTCTAGAAAAATGGTTCAAAAATGACTGGATCCGAAGGAAGGTAGTTTCTAATTGGTTTCGTTCGCTTATCTGGTCAAGTACAATTGGTATCTAAAACAAGCAATAGGGGGACTTCCACCGACCTTACACTTACTTAGCCAATTGATTGGCCGATCTTACATTTGGAAGGCTTGAAGGTGACCTTGGCAGTTAGGAGCTATCTAGATCTAGGATAACCATGTCAGGATTGATTGATCAACTTGATTACTAACCAACATCAAATCTAATTAAACCTAATTCTTCTCTCTCTTCTTAGTTCTAGGACTCCTTAGGACCTCTTCTTTAGAACTTTTCTTTCTTCTCCTTTCTCCTCTAAAAATAAAATAAAATAAAATAAAATAAAAATTAAATTTAACTAATTAAAAAAATATTATAAATAATAATTAAATTAAATTAAATTAATAACTAAAATAATTAATTTTTAATATAATAAAATAATAAAATATATAAAAAAAATTCTAAAATTTTTTTTGAACCATATGTTAGGGTTGCACTAGTGCATGCACGGTAGGAAATCACTTTACCTGATCTAGTTGAACCCAACCATAAAATTAAAAGGCTAAATTGTATTAAATCCGATAATCAAATGACTGAAAATTTTAGAGAACCACCTAAGTAGATGAATGAATACTTTATTTCTTCCATCTATAATCCATCGACTTGTATCCAATTATCTGATATCCATGCTACCCACTATG
The DNA here is from genome assembly GCA_006176705.1 of Cocos nucifera. Taxonomy (NCBI): domain Eukaryota; kingdom Viridiplantae; phylum Streptophyta; class Magnoliopsida; order Arecales; family Arecaceae; genus Cocos; species Cocos nucifera. Next base: position 454,911 of record QRFJ01000873.1, read on the forward strand.
AGATCAAGCCGGCCATAATTCAGATGCTCCCATCTTTCTACTGGAACACTAATGAAGACCCTTACAAACATTAGGATGAATTCTTAGAAATCTGCTCTACGATAAAAATTCAAAATTTAACTGAGGATGCCCTTAGACTAATTTTATTTTTCTTATCATTAAAAGATAAAGCCAAGTACTGACTTGGCACAATAGGAAGACCAATTAAAACTTGAACTGACTTGCAAAGTGAATTTCTTAAAAAATTTTACCCCATTGGCCGAACCAACATTATGAGGTGAGCTATCACTGGATTTGCTCAGATTCCAGGGGAACAGATTCACGAGTCATGGGAGAGACTTAAGAAACTTCTCAGAAAATGCCCACACCATGGTCTATCTAAGTGGCAAATAGTTCAAGCTTTCTATGAGGATTTAGAAGACCAATACAGACAGATGGTAGATGCATCCTATGGAGGTGCATTCATGAACAAGAGTGAGGACGAAGCCTATACCTTATTTGAAATCCTGAGTGAAAACTCAATTAACCATGCTTCGTTATCTTTCTACCAAACCTGGGCAGTGATCCATGAATTTAAACATCTAGAATCTAGTCCTAAGACTGATTCAAATTTGATAAATAAAGTGAACTTTCTTGCTCAAAAATTAGATCAAGTCCTAACCCTAGGTCAACAATCTTCCGCATAATTTACATCATCTTTTAATTATCATGAGATTTATTTAATCTGTGCTAGCCCAACCCATCATGTGAGTGAATGTCCTATGACTGCATAGTTTTTACTTTTTATCCAAGAATAAGTCTAAGCTGCTAAAGGCTACTCCAAGCCAGTTAATGATCCATTTTTAAGTTCATATAACTCTGGCCGGAGAAACCATCCTAATTTTTCTTGAAAATCACAACAGACTCAGGCTCAGACCCAAACTCCAATGCAAAATCATTAGAATAGGCTCCAATATCAAAACTATGCCTATAATAATGGTCAGTCTAGTCAGTTTATCCAGCCATTATATAACAACCAGCCCTCATACCTACCTCCTCAACAGACCAATCTAGCTGATGATAGATTTAACCAACTTCAATAATTGATTCTGACTCAACAACAATCTATCGAAGCTCAAATTGGACAACTAGCTGAGTCTAATACGAGGAGAGAACTAGATCAACTATCGAGCCTACCGATTTCAAACAACTCACCTAATGTCCACCAACCACCTGGACCAAGTTATCAATTTAATGTCTCATTTAAGAATCCCCAATTTGAGAATGCCAAAGTAACTCCTAAACTTAAAAGCTATAAGATTCTTATGGACCCATACCAAGACTAAGTGAGAGAGGCTAGTACTGATGCTAGCCAAAATGAAAATTTAGAGGAACAGATTAGTACTGAGACTAACCACATAGAAAAACTCAAGCTAGGAATTAGTACTGATGCTAGTTCTAGTTTAAATGAGATAGAAAAAGGGAAAAAGAGAATAGATGATTTATCCGAAACTTATAAACCTAAAAGTCTGTTCCCTTCAACCCTAGAAGCTGATTCTTCTTACAAAAATCAAGAGTCAATGGAGTTGTTTCAACAAGATCACATTAATTTACCTTCAGAATTAAAACTATCTTTTGTCACCATTCCAACACCCATTGAATCAAACTTAACTCCTAATACAAAAACTCCATTCATGAGCATTTTAGAAGAGTAAATAGGAGAAATTCTTAATAAACATGGATCTAAGAATGGGATCACAAATTATGTTTCTAAAATTAATAATAATTATATCAATAAAGAGATAAAAAATTATCTTCCTGAGATTGGCAATCTAAAATCATTGGAATTTATCAATTTAATATTTGACACAGGATAGTTAAGCTGCATTGTGTCTAGCTGAAAATGGTAAACTTAGTGCTTATTGGGAGGTAACCCAATATTTAGTTTTTTTTATCTAATTTATCTTTTTAGTTTATTTTTTTTAGGATAATTTGAATAAACTGAAGGGAGAGCTTAAATTTTCAAAGGCATGTACTGGACCAAAAATATAGTCAGATGTATTCTTCCATGTTCTTTATTACATCCTTTATTTTTTTTTCTCTATTAAGGATAATGTTGATTAAGTTAAAGGAAGAGAAAAATAAAAATTTTAAAATTTTAAATCCTCAAAAAAGTTAGTATTTAGTATTTAGACACCTGATTATGCTTAAGAATCGAATTAAACTAAGCATTTTTAAAAGAAAATTGATGCACAGATCAGAGAATCTGTGAGATATTGAGAAATTAAGTATTAAAAAAATTTAATAAAAAATTAAGTCTAGAACATAAAATATTTTTTCTTGGAGCATTTCTAATTTTTTTTACTAGCATCAAAGAAAAATTTACTTTTTATAAGCTTGGATAGGGTAACTATATGTTTCTTCATATAAAAAAATTAAATAAAATAGTTTTCATATAAAAAATTAAATAAAATAGTTTTTAAGTACTTCTCACTGAGTAACCGGATCTCTTTTCCTAAGCAAGCATTGAGTTTCGTATCAAAAGATGGAAAGGATAAAGAAGCTCGTTGTAAAACTAGTCTTAACTCATAGCCTATTTGATTTGAGCTAGTAAGTCCGAGGGATATTCTATACCTAATGCCCTAAAGCCAACTGGTTCGGAAGTCATTGGCCCAAGACTCGCTATATAGATCAAATAGAAATCTTAATGAATTAAGACAGTCAATAGTGGTACAATGTTAAAAAAAATATATTGAATTTTCACCAAGTAACTGGATCCCATTGCCTAAGTAAGCAATGATATTCGCATCAAAAAATGGGCAATATGAAAATAAAAATCAATAAATAAAGGATGGAAGTAGCAATACACTTGCCTATATGAAAATTTAGATAAATCAGAGATAAAGATGAGATAATTTAGAAAAAAATTAAAAAAATTTAATATTCTTTACTTAATTTTTTATTGATAAGTATTAATATCCCAATAATATATCTCACTTAAGCTCTACTGAATATCAATGGCCATTTTGAAAACTGCTTAGATAAAATTCAAAACTCTAAAGTTAAAAGATATTTAAAACTAAATTCTTTCTTTACTCGAGGATGAGCAAAGCTTAAATTGGGGGGTGTGATAAGTACTATAAATTTATTAATAAAATTATTAATTTATTAATTAATATATATTAATTTTTAATAATTATTAATTAATTGATACATATTTTTAAGAAATTCATATTTTTATTAATTAAGAAATTAATTTAAAAAATAAAAAAATAAAAAAATTAAATTTTATTATCAATGGAATAAGCTCTTTTTTTATCACAATAAAATAAGTTTCGAACAAAACGGAGCTAAAACGAAGAAGATATGAATTTCTAAAAAAATAAAATAAATAAAAATTAAATAAAAAAAAGAAAAATGGCTCAGCCAGCTCCGCAAGCCAAGCCAACAAACCAAGCCAAGCCGTCAAAGTTGACTCAGCCATAGAAGCCACCAACCAATTCATGAACCAGGCATGGACCATCAGCTCAGTAGAAACCGACGAATCACAGAGTGACATGTGGCGCACCTAGACCCTTAAAGGGTCCATAGAAATTTATCGCGACTCACAGCATAATTTGGTCTTTTCACTCGATGATAGGAGCACTGATTGGCTGTAGTGTATGGTGTGGCCGATCCATGCGGTCCATGGGAATAGTAATTGCGCCATCGGACGGCTGCGGTAGCTTGCGGTCATGATCGAATGGTTGTAGTTATTTTCGGATTTGATTTAGCTTCAAACTTCATGCGGATCCAGCCAACAGCAGCGCTCAATTCAGGAGATGATCCGATGGTCCAAAACACTCTTGGCGATGATCGAAACTTTTGACGCACGATCAGCAGCCAGATTTCCTCCATCAACGTGCAATCGAACGGTCAGAATTTAATCCGACCTGATCTGGGCTGATACACATCCAATTTTGATGATTTTTGATCCATTAGATTCCTATCAATGGCCAGATTTCATCCAAAGCAATAGAATTCATTCAGGACTCTTTTTAATTTAATTTTTACTCAAATTTTTCTATATTTTGATGATCAAAGAGCTTCTTAGTCCCACATTGCCCAGAAGAAAACTCTTCAGCCCTCCTAGCTCTATAAAAAGGACCCCAGGCCTTTAGAAATCAACATCTTTGATCAAGGTGAAGCTTTGGTATAGGGTAGAGCCATGTTTTGAATCAAAGGCTTCAAAGAAATGGGTGCTGAGAAGAAGAGTTGGGCTTCTATACCATCTTCCTATCAATGCCAATCCGAGATCAGAGATCAGCCTGTTTTAATTTTTTTTCTTCTTTTTTTTATATATTTAAATTATAAAATTTTAATTAATGTAATATTTATTTTTATGTTCTTTAATTTTATACTCTTTATTTTTATTGTAATTTAATTTTTATATTTTAATTATTATTTTTTATTTTTCTGCAAGTAGATGCTAAGATCTAACTAGTAGATCTTAGTACCAAGTTTACTTTTCTACATAATTTAATTTTTATTTTGTAATTTTAATTTTTAATTTTTGACTTAAATTTCTATTTTTAATTTTTTTTTAAAAAAAATTTAAAAATTTTAAATCTAAAAATACTACCTTCCTTGTGAATTCGACCCAACTCACTGCTATCTACACATTTTTAATTATTTTAAGAAGTCAGATTAAAACTAATAAATATGGTGTCTTAACGATAATATCACGTTCCTATCAGTGCTCCCTTGGTCTTGACACACAAATATGTGCGCACACCCCTAGTTGGCATGCACACATGGGGAAAAGAGGAGGAGTCCCATATAGATGGGATTCTAGGGTTACTTGATGAGAATGGAGTCTTGGGTGCCAAGACTTCATCCTTATCCATGTTTGGTGCCACCTATGAGGAGTTTGAGGGGTCTCTAACCTGATTAGATCAGGTGACATCACTCTACCAATCACATTAAGATCTGATTGAATTGAGCAATACAATTGATCGAAGTAATATGGCACCGCATGGCATAGCAAGGTCTATTTAAATCCCATTCTATGCCTAGAGTTTTGTTATTGCACCCATCCACTATGCCCCAAGGTTGCCCCTCCTCTCTTTCATGCCTCCCTCTAGTCCTCTCTCTCCCCTTTCCACATCCAAGAGGTTGGGCAAATCTAGCAAGGAAAATCCATGTGTTAGCACTAAGACAGGAAGAAAGACGTCGTGTTCGTGAGACGAGCGTGCAGCCTTCATCTATTATTTTGAAGGCTCTATGAATCAAATCCAAATCTAATTTTTGAAAATCAAATCCAGAAGGAGATTGCATCCAGATCTTATCTAATTGGATATTAGTAGAAGCCAAGCACGTGTGTGACTTAATCCAGAACTTCAGGAGCATCAGGATCATTGTCAGGATAACTAGTTTATCCTGATCAGGTGTAAGAGTTGTTCTTTGATTTTATTTTATTTTTAATTTTTAATATTAGATAATTATAATTAGATCAGAGAACTTTTAGATCTGATTGGATTGAAAAGATTTTTCAAAAAAATTTACTTCAAATATGGTCAGATCTGAACGATCCTATAATGGAAAATGCTGATTTTTCTTCAACTAGTATCAGAGCTGCATTTATAATTCTTCAAAACTATTTTTAATCTAATTTTTATTATATTTTATAATCTAATATCAAAAATTTTATATATCACATCAGATGTGGCCAGATCTAAAATTAAAAATTAAAAATTTAATTATTATAGATCAATGATGTATGAGATGCATGACTAGATTAGGTGTAGAATAGTTCTATGTGTAGTCTAATGCAATCATTATTTTGATATGATTAAATATAATTTTTAGATCTTTTTTATTTTTATTTTTTTAATATTATAAATATTATAATTAGATCTAAAAAATAAAAAATTAAATATTTAATTATTCATATGAGATATGATAGATGCATGTCTAGACTAGTTATAGAATAGTTCTATGAATTATCTAGAATAGATTTTATTTGATGTGATCAATTTAAAATTTTATTTTTTAGATATTATATATGATATATCAGATCTAAAAGCATGCATTTATGATTTAAAGATTGATACATGAGATGTATATAGAACATGCATAGTTAGATCTATGATTTTATATGTGATATATGTTATAGGCTAACATGATTGGTTCTGGTTCAATAATTTGGTATTTAAAATAAGTTTGGTAGTTACAACCGACTAGTTTTTAATTGAAAGCTACTCAACCTGAATACGTTCTTGTCGAGTTAATGGCATATCCCTTCCATTGATCTCACTTATTGGTCATTTGGATCAACCCAATTCTGATTTGAAGTAGCTAACAATTCGAACTAATCCATGCCACTAGGTTAGTCATAATTGTTATGACTAAGTCAAGTCAAGTCTAAGAGATTTAAATCAAATCTTTCTAAGAAAATATTAAGTCATAGGTCTTTCATCATTGTAGATATGCGAGCTCTTTTTGGGGTTGATTATTCTCAGTTGGTTACAGTGGTTCAGTTACACTGAAAAGATGCAACCATGTCTATTAGGCATTGAATGCTACGAATTGGAGGATGGATTGAGCTCAATATTCTGGATACAGTAAGAGACCCAGTCAAAAATCTGATTCATGCAAATGATGGGTCTAACTAAACTAAGAAGTGGAGCAATATTCCAGACATGATGAGCTTCATGAATTAGAGATCTGGTTTGGATGCACCATGATTAAAGAATCATTGGACAAGAGTTATCCATTCATCGATTGATCCATCACTAATAACTGTTAGATGAGATGGTGAGCCAGTCGGTGGGACCGTACCATCCACTAAAAATCTATGATCGTAGCGATTTTCGCATCTCTACCAAGAGAGTGTAGGGATTCAAGAAAATAGTAGAAGCCTAATTTATTTAAAAATAAAATTTTTAAATAAATTGGTCAAGTCTAATTATAAAATCTAACTAGAAACTTTGACTTTCTATAAAAAAATATTTGTGTCCAACCCACTAGCCCGTATCTTGGATACCCACAAACTGATCGAACCAAATTACAAGGATTGGCTTCGAAACTATTAAATTATTTTGGATTCCAAAAATCTGACTCATATATTAGACTAGGACCTCCTTACCTTACCAGCTCATCCATCCATTGAATATAGAGTGTCTCTAAAAAAGTGGATAGATGAAGATAATGAAGTTAGGTACTACATGTTGGGCTCGATGTCTGATGAGCTTCAGTACCAATATGAGGACATCAAGATTGCTCATCAAATGTTGGCTCACCTACAAGAGTTATTTGGTGAAGAAAGTCACGCAGCCAAATATCAAGTCATAAAGAGACTTTTTAAGACTCAAATGCATGATGGGCAGTCAGTCCAAGATCATTGTTTGATAATGATTAGGAACTTAGAAGAGCTTGAAAAGCTTGGTGTCAAGCTAGACAGGGACTTGCAAATTGATGTGATCTTATAGTCTTTGACTAATGCATATGGATAGTTTATCATGAACTTTCATATGCATAAGCTATAATGTACCTTAGCAGAATTGATGAATATGCTGGTTACTGTTGAGCTTTCTTTGAAAGGTTCAAAGAACTCGGTGCTTGGTGTGGAGCAGACCTCCTTCAAAAGAAAGTCTTTTGAAAAGAAGAAAAGTCTGCAAAGAAGCAGAAGATAGATGGAGGAAGAAAAAGAAAGAAAAGCTGAAGAAGAAGGTCGTCGACAAAGAAAAGTGTTTCCATTGCAATACAGATGACCATTGAAAGTAGAACTACTCTTTATACCTAGCCAGCCTAAAGAATAAAAAGGAGGCAGGTCCTTCCGGAGGTATGCTCGTTATAGAATCTAACCTTATAATTTTTTCTACATCTAGTTAGGTGCTTGACTCTGGTTCTAGTGCTCACTTGTGCACTTCCATGCAGGATCTTAAGGAGATCAGGAGGTTGAGAAATGATGAGATGATCCTGCAAACGGAGCAAGAGTTGCTACTATGATCGTGAAAATCCATCCTCTTCGACTACCGTCAGGATTAGATTTAGTACTTAGAAACTATTTTTATGTGCCTGCAGCAAGCAAGAATTTGATTTCTGTTTCTTGTTTAGTACAGGAAGGCTATGTAATTAGTTTTCTTAAGGACCATTAAAATATTCTTTTTGAAAGAAATAAAATTGCAAGTGATTATCTTATTAATAGTCTCTACCAATTACATATTAATATTTCTATTTTTAATATCGAGCAAAATGTGAATGCTATAGGATCAAAATGATCTATGGATAGTCTAAATGATAGGTATTTATGGTACCTTAGGCTAGGTCATATAGCGAAAGATAGGATTAACAAATTGGAGAAATTCAGACTATTGAGTATCTTGACTTCCAAGTCATATCCAATTTATGAATCATGCCTTCATGGCAAAATGACCAAGCTCTCTTTTGTAGGACATAGGAAAAGAGCCACAGACATACTTGCCCTGGTACATACAGATGTGTGCGGCCCATTTGATATACCAGCTAGAGATAATTATATATACTTCATCATCTTTACCAATGATTTATCTCAGTATGGGTATGTGTATTTAATGTGACATAAATCTGAAGCCTTTGAAAAGTTCAAAAAATTCAGACTTAAAGTAAAAAAATAAATTGAAAAGCCCATTAAGGTTCTTTGATCAAATCGAGGAGGTGAATACCTTAGTCGAAAATTCTTAGACTATCTCAAGGATAATGTCTGAATGGACTCCACCTAGAATGCCTCAACTCAACGGAGTTTTAAAATGGAGAAACTAGATCCTATTGGATATGGTCCGGTCCATGATGAGCTTCACGGATCTTTCTGATTTTCTTTGGAGACGGTCGAATGATCGTAATATACTTATTAATAGGGTTCCCTCTAAAACCATTCCTACTATACCATTTGAGATATGGCATGGTAAGAAATCAAGTCTGAGTCATCTCAAAATTTGGAGTTGCCCGATCCATATCAAGAGACAGTAGGCGGATAAGTTAGAATCTACGTTCTTTATAGCTCAATTCATAGGATATCCTAAAGAGTCATTAGGATATTACTTTTATCTTTCAGAAGATCATAATGTGATTGTTAGTCGACATGCCATTTTTCTCAAAAAATAATTTATTCAAGATGATGACATCGAGAGATAGATCAGGCTCGAAGAGAAGATCTTCAAACAACAACGAGCTAAAAAATCTATGGAACCCAATCAGATTGAGCCAATCCAAATACGACTTCCTCCATCTCGTAGGTCAAAAAGAATTTTCCATCTTTCTGAAAGGTACTTAGGTACTATTTTAGAGGATGTAGAAAAAATGTTCCTTATAGAAAATGAGATTCATGGTAATGATCCAAAATCTATGATGAGGTGATATTAGATATCGATTCCAAAAAATGGTTAGAGATAATGAGGTCAAAAATTTACTAAATGCGCTTGAACCAAATCTGGACCTTGACAGATCCACTTGAAGGTATAGTACCTATTGGATGTAAATGGATCTACAAAGAAAAGATAGATGCAGATAGGAACGTAGAGACATTCAAGGCTAGGCTAATAGCTAAAGAGTGTAGTCAGTGCGAAGGCATTCACTATCAGGATACCTTTTTGTCAGTAGCTATGCTTAAATCCATCCGCATATTGCTTGTTATTATAGCCTATTTTGATTATAAAATATGGCAGATCGACATGAAAATGGCATTCTTAAATGGATATCTTGAGAAAGATATCTATATGGAACAATTGCTTGATTTTACATCTAGTGATAATGATCATAAGATCTGCAAGCTGCAAAGATCCATCTATGGACTTAAGCAAGCATCTCGAAGCTAGAATGCTCGTTTCAATGATGTGATCAAATCATTTGGTTTCATCAAGAATGAAAAAAAAATCATGTGTATTTAAAAAGGTCAATGGGAACGCAGTTATCTTCCTCGTATTGTACGTGGATGACATCCTCCTAATTAGGAATGAAATTTTCATATTGACCACAATCAAAATATGATTGTCTAAAGAGTTCGCTATAAAAGACCTAGGAGAAGCATCCTTTATTCTGTGAATTAAGATCTATAGGAATAGACCGAATAGGATGCTGGGTCTTTCATAGAAGATGTACATAGAGGAGGTGCTATAGAGGTTTAGCATGAAAAACTCCAAAAAGGATCTAGTATCTTTTAGACATGGCATTTTTCTCTCCAAGAAGATGTGCTTTAGCACATCTGAGAAGATTAAATGCATAAGCAAGATCCCTTATGCTTCAATAATAGGGAGCCTCATGTATGCCATGCTATGTACACGACTTGATATCGCCCATGCTGTGAGTGTCATGAGTAGGTATCAGTCGAATCTAAGTGAACAGCACTGGACTTTTGTGAAGTGTATCCTTAAGTACTTGAGAGGGACTAAGGATATGTTTCTAGTCTTTGGTAATAAAAAACTCCAAGTACAAGGGTTTACAGACTCGAACTTTATGTCTGACATGGATTATCGAAAGTTGACATCTGAAAGTCTATTTATATGCAATGGTAGTGCTATTAGCTGGAAGAGTTTCAAGCAGATGGTAATAGCAGACTCCACCATGGAAGCAGAATACATCGCTACATCGAAGGCTGTAAAGGAGGTATTCTAGTACAAGTTCACAGCAGAGCTTGGAGTGAAGCCATCGGATGCCGTTCCTCTGTACTACGATAATAATGGCACCATAGCTCTAGCTAAAGAGCCAAGGTCGCATCAAAAATCCAAGCATATCCAGTGGCAATTTCACCTCATCCGTGATTACCTCGAGAAGGGATATGTCGAGATCAAGAGAGTCGATACAGCAGATAATACGGCTGATCCACTAACGAAGTTGTTGGGACGGTAGAAGATCGAAGCCCATCTTGAGAAGATGGGACTTAGATTTATAGCCAATTGGCTTTAGGTCAAGTGAAAGTTTGTTAGATGTGTGTCCTAGAAGCCAGATTGACTGACACATTATAATACACTTGTAGGAGCAATTTCATAATTTTGACTATAAATTAATAAAAAAATTATTTTCTATCATAGTGTATATTTAAAGTGTCTGTTATACATTCTTTGAGTTAATGATAATAATAATTCATATTTTCAAAAGTTGAAAATTTAAGACATATTTTCAAGAGTTAAAAATTTAAGACATGAATTTTGATAATTAACTCATAAACTACTTCTAACCATAGGATCATCACAAGGATAGTGATCGATCCAAAAAATTGGTATACGATCGCTATCTTAGGATAGATGATTCTTGATTCTGCGGTGCGGAGACACTAGAGCAAAAGTATAGGTACTCGTTAGAGAATAAGGGCACTGAGCGTGACTACCTCCAGCAATCACAAGGGAGTCTATCTTTTCGTCGATGACTAGCTCGATGCTGCAGTGGTGTGTCTGGTTCTTTAACTTGAGGTGCATCAGCAGTTCATCTTAAGGGTGTTATAGTTCGACTATATCAAAACTCGATCTTCTAGCCATTCGGAATCCTAAGGTGTATGTTGGCTATAGCATGTTCATTATAGAAATTGGATTACACCAAAAGGAGATCTATCTATCTCGATAGATTGAGTCCATAAGCCCATGGCCATGGTAGTGTAAAGATGATAGAAAGAGCTTCTATTAGGATTTCAAATTAGACTCGAATTGAATGATTAACTCATATGACGGATGTTGGGTTTGACGAGTTCACCTTAACCCTAATCCTATTGGGGCTCAAGATAGAAGAATCCAATCACACAAATAGCTACACCGAGAGGTTCACTTTCAATTCTGATGGATTGCCACCATATACTGCTAGGTATCACTGATGCATTTTGGGAGCAATTAGAATAATCTTGATGATCGATCATTCTAATTATATGAATCGAAAAAGTTCTAATCTATCGAAAGGTATTTCGATGATATCGATGATAGAGATCGCGATATATCTCATTACCATATGGAATTAAACCTAACTGGACATACAAATAAAGGCTTGGGTCTGGATGTGATCAATCAAGCTAACCCAGATCAATTGATTTGGATTAGATTCAATTAGGTTCAAGAAAATCGTGCTAGCACACAATTGAGTCTAACTTTCTCCTTTTGTAGTCTTTCTGGTTCGTCTCGACTGAGCCAAATTGGTTTGGACTCACCAAGGAATCTTGTATAAATTTATCCTTATCTGACTGGAGCTTGTCTAGGCTAGAAAAGGATTATCTTAATCCATCAGATGAAAATAAGATAATACCTGCTAATTTCTATCGCCACCTGCCATTTTCTATCACTGTCAGGATATGAGATGTCCCAATGTAGGAAAGAAGGGATAGGGGCGTGCACCCCCTTTGGAGATCTCCTAGGGTGCGTGCCTCTTGGTCTTCATGCACAAATATGTGTGCATCCCCCTAGTTGGCATGCACACATGGGGAAAAGAGGAGTCCCATATAGATGGGACTCCATGGTTACTTGATGAGAATGGAATCTTGGGTGCCAAGACTTTATCCTTATCCATGTTTAGCGCCACCTATGAAGAGTTTGAGGGGTTCCTAACCTGATTGGATTAGGTGACATCACTCCACCAATCAAATTAAGATCTGATTGAATCGAGCAATATGATTGGTCGAAGTGATGTGACACTGCATAGCACAACAGGGTCTATTTAAACCCTTGTCTATGCCTAAGGTTTTGCTGTTGTGCCCATCCACTAAGCCCCAAGGCTACCCCTCCTCTCTTCCATACCTCCCTCTGGTCTTCTCTCTCCCCTCTCCATGCTCAAGAGGTTGGGCGAATCCAGCAAGGAAGATCCAAGTGTTGGCGCTAAGATAGGAAGAAGGATGTCGTGCTCATGAGACGAGCGTGCAGCCTTCATCTATTATTTTAAAGGTTCTACGAATTAGATCTAGATCTAATTTTTGAAAATCAAATTCAGAAGGAGATCGCATTCAGATCCTATCTGAGTGGATATTGGTAAAGGTCAGGCACGTGCGTGGCTTGATCCAGGACCTCAGGAGCATTAGGATCATTATCAGGATAACTAGTTTACCCTGATCAGGTACAAGAGTTGTTCCCTGATTTTATTTTATTTTTAATTTTTAATATCAAATGATTATGATCAAATCTGAGAAATCTTAGATGTGATTGGATTGAAAAGATTTTTCAAAAAAAATCCACTTCAAATCTGGTCAGATCTGAATGATCCTATGACAAAAAATGCTGATTTTTCTTCACTCGGTGTTACGAACCAACGAATAGCGAGAGAGGTTGACCAAGAAAGGTGTCCCCCAGGAGGGCTTGACTGTGGGGGAGAGACATGAACGATCTAAGGAGAGAGGTAAGTCAAGGGAATGCTCAAAGTTTCGAAAGAGCAAGAACAGGAAGGAAGCCAGTGCTACAAATGCAATGAGGTTGGACATTTCAGACGTGACTACCCATAATTAAAGAATAAAAAGAAAGAAAAGAGCGGATCTGATACACTGAGTACGATAGTTGATAATGAGATGGAGGATGATCTCTTGATTGTATGAGATGGTCACAGGAGATACATAGATGTATGAACCCTAGATTCAGTCTGTTCGCATCACTACACCCCAAATCGGTCTTGGTTCGTTTTACACACCAAGATTGATGAGGAAAGTGTGACACTTCGAGATGATCACCTATGCAAAGTTGCTGGTATTAGAAGCGTTCGACTAAGGATGTTTGATGGGATGGTGCAAACTCTCATAAATATGAAGTATGTCCTAGATTTGAAGAAAAATCTCATGTCACTGGGCTACCTGGAGTGGAGCGATTGCAGTTTCAACAGTCATGCCAAGAGTGGAATTCTCAATATCTCCAATGGTGCTATGATGGTGATGAGAGGCAAGAGGATAGAGAACAACCTCTACAGGTATTATCTTTAGGAATGATTTTGATAATTACAAAAAATTGGAGCATAATACTAGTACTAACACCTCTTCAAGTTTGTCAAAGATTATTTTTTGTAGAAAAAAAGAAAATGTATCAACTCGAGAAACTTCATCTTAAAAGATCCAAGCTAATCTGACTTTGATTCGAGCCAGGCCTGGCACAGCACGCACTTAACTCTTTGGCTTGGCACACAATCGAGCCAACTCGATTTGGATCTGAGCCGACTATCTCAAAGTGGCAGAAAATTAGTTTGAAAGTTCTACTGCTTGAGTCAGCTCGAAGCTCCAACTAAGCCGACTGTCTCAGGTCGACAAAAACTTATTTTTTTATAGCCTGACATCCAGGCCGATCTGATGCCCAGTCGAGCCACTATCTCAGATCGACAGAAGCAATATTTTTCTGGACTACTGATCGAGCCAGCCTGATGCAAAATCAAGCCTGCTCTCTCAGAAAGATAGAATGTTCATTTGCAAAGGGATATTGCTCGAGCTGGCCTGAAGCAAGAATCAAGCCAGTTCGACGTCATCTGATAAATGCAATAGCTAGTTCTACAATAATCTATCTTTGCCCAGAACCTTTTTTCAATGGCTATCTTCGATCTCCAATGGTCACAAACGGCCAGAATCTACATCAAATCATCTAGAACCTTTTGGGAATGATTAAGAAAAAGAAAAAAGAAAAATATAAAAGGAGAACATTGTTCAAGCTCATTTTAATTCAATAACAGAAAAGAAAAATAATGCTTTGAGATAATCCTGTCTTCAAGAAGTCTCACCAACTTCCATTCAATTCCTTCTTGAGATTTTTAAGTATATTCAAAGAGAAAAGAGAAGAGTTAATTGACAGCATTCAAGGCTTCCTCGAAGAAAGCTTCAACGACAACAATCAAATCAAAAAATAAGATTTTCTATGTTGTATTTTCTTTTTATTAAATCTATTTGTTATTATATTAGCAGGGAATGATACTTGAAGGGTTATTGTTATACCAAACTTAGTTTAGTTTGGGGGAGCCTTAGGTAAAAGGCTTGTAAAAGTTTTAATTGATTAACCTAGGGTAAAATCAATTGGGTTTGTTAGTGTGCTTGGTGAAAATAAATATGCTGTAATCAAGTGATTATAATAAAAATTCTCAAGAGATCGTTTGGGGAGTGGATGTAGGTGATGGAGGTGCACTGAACTACTATAAATTCGTTGTGTTTGTGTATGTGCTTCTCTTCATGTGTGTTGGTCTTTCTTTCTACTATTATATAATTCTCTATTCTGCATAGTTCTTTATTTACATTGCACATCACTCACTAAATTTATTAAAATTTTTAATAACTGAATTCACCCTCCTTCCCTCTTGGATTATCTAGCTGGGCAACAAGTGGTATCAAAGCTTAGTTCTTAGCTAGCACTGATCTAACCATCAAGAGATAAAGATCATGACAATACAATTAGGAGGTTCACTTGTTGAAGGACAATTTACTAATAGACCATCATTTTTTAATGGCACAAACTATACATATTGGAAAGCTTGCATGAGAATTTTCATTCAAATTCTTGATTATGATATGTGGAGGGTCATAATCAATGGGCCGCACACATCCATCATTGTAGTCAATGGCATTAGCACATCCAAACCTAAAAAGGATTGGAGTGATGAAGATAGAAAGTTAATTCAGCTAAATACCAGGGCTATGAATGTCTTGTATTGTGCCTTAAATACCAAGGCTATGAATGTCTTGTATTGTGCCTTAGAAGTCAACGAGTTTAATCAAATTTCTACTTGCAATTCTACTAAAGAAATATAGGATAGACTCGAAATTACTGATGAGAACACAAACCAAGCTAAGGAATCAAAGATTAACATGTTAGTGCACCAATATGAGCTTTTCAAAATGGAATCCACTGAATCTATCATTGAAATATTCACACGCTTTACTGACATAACCAACAATTTAAAAAGTCTTGGAAAGATTTATTCTAACAGTGATTTGGTGAGAAAAATCCTTAGGTCTTTGCCAAAGTCTTGGAAAGCAAAGATCACTGTAGTTCAAGAGGCAAAGGATCTGAATAAGCTACATTTAGAAGAGTTGATTGGATCATTATTGATGATGTATGAAATTACTATGAAGCAGCACAATGATGATGAAGGCAAAAAGAAGAGGACTATTGCCCTCAAATCTACTGCAATTGAAGAAGAAGAAGATAAATCAATGGATGAAGATAAAGATGATGAAGACATAGCACTAATCACAAGAAAGTTTAAAAAGTTTATAAGGAGAAGAAAGCAAGGCTTCAAGAAGAAATCTTTAAACAGAGGTGAAACAAGCAAGGACAAGAAAAAGAAAAAGGAGTTGCCTTTATGCTTTGAATGTAAAAAATTGGACACTTTAAGGCTGACTATCCCAACTTAAAGAAAAGCTTCAAGAAGATAAAAAAAAAAAGCAATAATTGCTACCTGGAGTGATAGCGACAAATCTAGCTTCGATGAAGAAACTAAAGATATAGTAAACTTGTATTTCATGGCACAAAAAAATGAGGTAAACTTCGAAATCACTCAAGATTTCTCTTTGGATGAATTACAAGATGTCTTTTACAATCTAATGAAAGAATATCGAAAGATATCTGGTAAAAACAAAAATCTGAAAATAACTTGCGATACCTTATCCAAGGAAAAAGAAGAAATTATGCAAAGAAATAAACTTTTAATAGAATAAAATGACTCTTTGAGAAAAAAAGTTCAAATGCTGAAACCATTGGTTGATAAGTTCACATGTAGTTTTGAAAAACTAAAAATGATCTTAAATAACCAAAAAGTAATTTATGATAAAGTGGGAATAGGTTATAATCCTAACAAGAAGCAAAAATTCTTAAAGAATCTTTACACTAAATCAACATCATCACATTTCTCTCCAAACATTACTTATTTCTACTGTGATAAGATAGAACACAAAGCATATGCATGTAATTTTAAAAAAACTAATGAAAATTTAGTTAAGAAAATTTGGGTTCCCAAGGGAACCATAAATGTTAACCCTAAAGGATCCAAGAAAACTTGGGTACTTAAATCAGCCACTTGATTGTTTTGCAGGAATGTCTTACAGCCGATAAAGATGAAAGAGCTTGGTATTTAGACAGTGGCTATTCAAGATATATGATAGGTGACAAAGATCAATTCATCATCCTTGAGAAAAAGAATGGAGGATTGGTTACTTTTGGTGATAATAAAAAAAAATTATCGATATTGGTAAAATCAAACTCACTCCCTCCACCTTCATTGAGAATGTTTTGCTTGTTGATAACTTAAAGCATAACTTATTAAGCATTGGTCAATTGTATGATAAAGGTTTTAAAGTTACTTTTGAATCATCTTTATACATAGTCACTAGTCCCTTTGATAATAGTATCAAGTTCATTGGACATAGACATGGGAATATCTACATGATTGATCTTGACGAGATAGCCATAAAGAGTGGCCAATGTCTTATTGCTAAAGATATTAAGATTAAAGAAACTACTTGGCTATGCCATCATAGACTAGGTCATGCTAGCATGTACACTTTATCAAAACTGGTTGCTAAAGACTTAGTTAAAGGTTTACCTAAATTAAACTTTGAAAATGATCATGTGATGCATGTCAACTTGGTAAACAAACTAAAGAGAGTTTCAAATCCAAAAATATTATTTCAACTACTAGACCTCTAGAATTAATTCACATGGACTTATTTGGACCTACTAAGATCACAAGCCTAGGAGAAAAAAAATATGGACTTGTGATCATAGATGATTTTTCCCATTTTACTTGGGTTCTATTTTTGGCACATCAAGATGATGCATTTCTACTTTTTCAAAATTCTACAGAAAAGTTTCAAATAAAAAAAACTCAATAATAGTTAAAATCAGAAGTGACCATGGTACTGAATTTGAAAACCAAAACTTTGAAATATTTTATGATGAAAATGGAATAGACCATAACTTTTTTGCTCTAAGAACACCTCAACAAAATGGTGTTGTTGAGAGAAAGAATAGGACTTTAGAAGAAATGGCTAGAACTATGTTATGTGAAGCAAGTCTTCCAAAATATTTTTGGGCTGAAGTCATTAACACTGCTTGCTATGTTTTATATCATATTTTGATCCATCTCATTCTTAAGAAAGCCCTCTATGAGCTTTGGAAAGGTAAAAAGCCTAATATCAATTATTTTCATGTATTTGGATGTAAATATTTTGTTCTTAATAATGAAAAAGACAAACTTGAAAAATTTGATGCTAAGTCTGATGAGGGTATCTTTCTTGGATACTCCATATCAAGCAAAGCATATAGAATCTTTAACAAATACACCTTAGTTGTTGAAGAATCTATTCATATTGTCTTTGATGAATCTAATAATCTTTCATCAAGAAAGGAAGATACTTTTGATGATGATACAAGAAATTTAGAAAAGAGAGTAAAAGAACTCACATTAAGAGACAAATCCAATCCTGATGAAGCAAGTGAGCCAAATGTCAATAACCATGAAGAAATCCAAGAAGAAGGTATGAACCAAAAACATCAAGATCTACCTAAAGAATGGAGGTATGCTCATAATCATCCAAAGATCTTGTAATTGGTGATCCCTCTCAAGGTGTAAGAACTAGATCTAATTTTAGAGAACATCATGATTACCTTGCATTTATTTCTCAAATAGAACCAAAAACTATTGAAGAAGCTAAAAATGATCCAAATTGGTTAATTGCTATGCAAGAAAAATTAAATCAATTTGAAAGAAATAAAGTTTGGACTTTTGTTGATAGACCTCTTAATCACCCAATTATTGGAACTAAATGGGTATTCAAACATAGACTAGATGAAAATGGTAATGTAATAAGAAATAAAATAAGACTTATGGCTAAAGGATATAATCAAGAAGAAGGAATAGATTTTGATGAAACTTATGCACCTGTTAGATTAGAGACTATTAGATTATTGCTTGCTTTTGCTTATTATATGAATTTCAAATTGTATCAAATGGATGTAAAAAATACTTTTTTAAATGGTCATATTGCTGAATAAGTGTATGTAGAACAACCACTAGGCTTTGAAAATCATTGTCTTTCAAATCATATTTTCAAACTCAATAAAGCATTGTATGGTTTGAAACAAGCACCAAGAGCATTATTGCTCAAAGGTAGCACTCCAAAAGAGGGGGAGTGAATTGGGTTCTTATAAAATTTTAGTCAAATTTAAAATCTCTAAATAAATATACGCTCCAAATTAAACTAACTAGAATATTTGTGGTGAATATGCAATGTGTAGCAGTAGAATTAAAAGCAATGAGATAATGCAAGTATGTAAAATAAATAAATAAAGCAAGAAAGTAAACCAAGCAATCACACCATAAAGATAAAAGGATTTATAGTGGTTTGGAGCAACCCGCTCTTACGTCCACTCCCCAAGCTTTTGATAGGAATTTCACTATAATCTATCCTTGATTATAGTATGTTTGTTTTCCCAGGCTCACAAACAAATCCAGTTGGTTTTCTCAAGAGCACCAACCAAAATCTTATACCATTAGTTTTTTGGATTTACTAACAATCCAATTGATTTTTTGGGCTCACCAACCAAAACCTATAAGATCCAATTTTAGACTTGGATAAGCCTAATCCCCAAGTTTCTTTTTCTCAAAGAAACTTGTAAAGAAAATAAAAATACAAGAATGAAAGTTTCAACCCAAAATGAAAATAGAGTTTAAACTCTTTAAATCTTGAAGAAGAAGTTGAAGGATTGCTCTTTTGATGCTTCACTTCTCTTCAAATAATGCTTGAGAGATTGTGCTAGATGTTGGAGAAGATATCTCTTGAAAGCCCTCTGATTTTATTACTTGGTTCCTCTCTTTTCTCTCTTCTTTTGATGTGCAATGGAGCTCACTTAAATCTAAAAATAATTTCTCTCTTAATCCCACTTAATCTTACTTCCAAATTGATTCTCTACCTTTAAATATCCTTGAAGATGGTTGAAGAGTGAGTTCTAGCCATTAGAAGCTCTAAAATAGTCATTGGAGATAAAAAAAAATAGCAGTTAGAAAGGTTGCAGAAACTAGCCATTAAAGGCCGTCAAACTCTGTTGAGCTGGCTCAAATTTGGCTTAGAGCTGGCTCGACTGATAGAGCTGGGTCGATTCTATCTAAAGCTAGATCAAACTGCAGAGTAGAAAAAAATCAATTTTCTATCATCCTGAGAGAGCTGGCTCAGATCCAAATCGAGTTGGCTTGAATAGCATAATAGAAAATCATCTTTTCTGCCATCCTGAGAGAGCTGGCTCGGTTGCATGCCAAATCAAAATATTGATCCTATTTCATACCAAAACTTGCTCTATTCTTGGGCAGGTCAGCTCTAAACTTTTCAATTTTATTTTTCTTTATTGTTTGACCTTACAAACTTAAATTTCTTAATCCTAAATCTTCCAAATAATATTTATTTCTTCCTCATTCATTTTCTTTATGATGAGTCATCCAAATTTGTGAAACATTCTTCTTTTAAGTGCTTTGGCTTGATAACTTGAGAGCATTTCTTTTAAAGATAATTTCTTCAGTATGAGCATTTAAGAAACTCTATATTCAATCTTGAAATACATGATCAATAATATGTTTACTCAATATTTTATGATCATCAAAATCAATCATAGGTTCAATAATTTCTTCCTTTTTTATGATGACAAAACTTTAAGTACATGCGCAATAAAAATAAATAATGTATTTCAATGCATTTTACCAATATGTATCATGAAATATTAGATCAAATACATGAATACACACTTCATGAATGTTCTCAATTAGTCTTTAGTTCATTGCACATATTTTGTACATTACACATATTTCATATACTCATTTCAAATTAATGTCTCAATTCAAATCAATGAGTATGAAGATTTCAAGCATCAAATTAATGAGTATCTTAAGAATTAATTCATTAAGTATATACTAAATATTTTTATTAACCTTTTTCTTTTTGACAGCATCAAAAAGCTCATGGAAAGATTAAATAAAAATCATAAAAATCAATATATATAAGAATGTATCAAAATGAGAGATGTATCAAATTCAGAAAATCAATTCAAATGAATCCTCTCTACTTTGAAAACTTATCTTTTGATTCAAAATATGCTTAAAATATTTTTTTTCTTTTCGAAAATTGGTTTGAATTTAAATATCAAAGGTTTTCCCTCTTTTTAAATGAATATATCTTTTTAATCAGATTTTCAAATATACACTTATAAGTCTTAAGAGGAATAGAGCTTTTCAAAATATTTAAATACGAAATCAAGCATAATATGCACATCAATATTCAATCTTTTCTTTTCTTAATGAAAATCCATCATTTAAATTTATAAAAGATATGTATCGAGAATGTATCAAGCAAATCAATGATAGTATCAAAGCAAATAACAGTTATTTTTTCAAATTCATTTCTTAAGTAAAAATTACTTTGATATAATTGATTTTACAAGAATTTTTTAAAGCACATCAAAAATTCTTTATTATATTCAGAATTTTAAATAAGTTTCAAAATTAGAAGCATGTATCAAATTCAATCCTTGGAGTAAAATTATATTTCAATTCAATTTAACTATAATTAATTATCAAGAATGATTAGACTGTGAAATCATGTATATCAAATTGAATAAATACATGAATTTAAGAAGCTCATAAAGTAATTGATTAAGAATTTAAGATCAAAATTTATTTTTCTCAATGCAAAATTAAACAAAATTTTTTAATCAAATCAAGATAAAAAGCATTTCTTCCTCTTTTTCTTTCAAATCAAGCATATTTAATATAAATTTAACTGCTAAATTAAGATTTTTTAAATTTAAAAGATATTTTTAATTTTAAAGATCTTTTTAATTAAATTATTATTTTTTATATTTTTTTCTTTCTTTTTATAAATAAAGCTAGTTTAAAATTATGTATATTTTCTCCTCTAATGTCTTCTTCTGTTTGAAAGCTTGCAGCAAATTTAGATTGAATTTCTTTCTCTTTTTTTGAAAGAATCAAAAATTTATATCAAATTAAGATAAAATAAAATAATATATATTTTTTTAAAATTCAAGTCAAACTTGGTTAGTTTCAAAAAATATGTTTCAATTATATTTTTGAATAATATAAATCTAATAGCACTTCTCCCCATTTTCAAAGATATGAATGCAAAAATATTTTTTTAAACTTACTTAAAAAAATGCTTTGAGCTTTAAAGATTAAAAAAGGATAGAGTTTTTCACTATTAAGGATTTTGAGTATCAAAATCAAGCATAAGACATGTTCAATTTTTTTGAAAACATCTTTTCTTTTTCTTTAAGAGGTATCAATCCATCATGTTCAGAAGAGGTATATATTTTTTAAATTTATTTTAAATGATATCACATCAAGAGTATATCAATATAAAATAGAGATATAATATTTAATTCTTTTGCCAAAAGTAATGCAATAAAGTGCAAGACAAGAATGATCTATTTGATACCAATTGTTGAAGTTTTTTATCAAAAAAGATAAATTAATTAAATTTAGATTAAATTATTTTGATAAATTATTTTTAATTGATATCAATAGATCATGCAAAATAAATTATAGAGAGATTTTCTATTTAAATTCAGATCTTTCTTTTCTTAAGAGATATCACTCAATTAAATTTAGAAAATGCATGAAATTCTTTGAATTTATCTCAAATGATATTATATTAGCTATGCAAAACTAAATTTGAGATAAAATATTCTTCACTTTTTTCCAAAAGATAAAGCGATGAAATTTAAGGCAAGAATAAACTATAAATTTGATACCAATTATGAGAATTATAATACCAATTGCTTTAAGATTTAAATCAATTTATAATTTTCAAAAAAAATTTCTTGACACCAATTAAAGATTTAAAAGGAATATTTTTTAAATTCATTTTCTACAATAATCAAATTCATTTGTCAGAGTTAAAATCTTTCAAGTTCAGCTTGATATAAATAATTTTAGTTTTGAATTGATAAAGATGAATTAATTTAAATTAAATATTTTTGAGGATTTAGAATAATAAATTAATTTGAATTGATATCAGCAAATTAGTTAAGGCAAAATAATAAAAAAAAAATTAGTTTTTCTTCAAAAAGATCATCTCTTTCTTTTTTTAAGAAATATCAAGCAATTAGGTTCAGAAAAGATATGTACTTTTGAATTTATTTTAAATAATATCATATCAAATATATAGCCATGCAAAATCAGATTTGAAATAACGACATTCTTTTCTTCTTACCAAAAAATAAATCAATTTAATATATAGCAAATAGTAAGCTGTTTGATACTAAATAATTGGAATTAAAGTTCTCTTCAAATATTTAGCTTTAAATACAAATGACACCTTCCTTGAAACATCTTACTAGATATCAAAAAAAAATCAAATCGATGATCAACAAGGATATTCAAATAAATTTAAGAGATCAAAAATTAATCAATTGGGGGGTTCCAATAATCAAAAAAATTAAATCAAGAGGAATCTAGATAATGGTACTATGGGATTTGGTTCAACTAGGAAATTTTAAATCTTTAAGATAAAACAATGCAGTGCAAATTAATACTTCAAGTACTTGATCTTTTATGATTGAATGTCTTATATTTAAGTACTTAGGTTATGCAATTTTTTAGGATATTTCAACATCTAAGCATCTTATAGGGGAATGACAAATTTGTTTAATTTTTAAGTTTAGCACCCAGAAAATTTCATATGCAATTAAACTCATAACAATTTAGGTTTCTTAAAAATTTGAAGATCAAAATAGCATGATACAAAGGGTTGAACAAACATGCAAAATTTAGGATAAAAATATAAGCTTAAAAATAAACAATCAAAATCAATCAAACATGCTTAATAATTATGCTAATTAATAATCAAAATATATTTAACAAACAGTGATGGCATGATGTGAGAAAATTTTAGATTTTACCAAAACACCATCATCCACCTAATTTCATTCCCAAGGCATTCATTTATAGATTTTTTTAAAATTTTTTATTCCACTAGATTCTTGGTATACCTACAAAAATTAATTTCTAGATTTTGGTACCCAAGCTATCTTGGATCCATTAAAGTTAGAGCTCATGGTTCTTTTTGGATCCCAAATTTGTTTGATTAAAGTTTGGTCGATTCTTTTGGTATTATATTCTAAAATTTTTATAGCCAACTTTATTACATTTAAAACTTATAATTGAGTTATTTTTAAATGAAGCTTTGCTAAACATGTTTTTGATAAATTTTTATTTTTTTAATAAATTATAACCAATTTTTGCTTTATCAAAAATAGCCTTTTGATTATTTAAAATTGCTTGAAGCTTTTGAGATCCAATAGTAAATATTTTAAGCATGGACTTCAGGTATTCAATCTCTTTTCTTAATTTTTTATTTTCTTTCAAAAAAGTTTTTTTTTAGTAAGTTTTCTTTTTCGTCAATAGAAAGTTTTGATTTTTTTAAATTTTATTTTTATCTTAATATTTTCTTCAATCAAAGATTTTTTAGATTTAAGAAGTGCTTCTTTTTCTTTAGCCAAAGTATTCTTTTTTTCTAAGACATCTTCTTTTTTATTTAATAATTTATTATTTTTATTAGCTAAAAGAAGATTAGACTTTTTAAACTCCTTATTTTTCATTCTTAATTTCTTAAATTCATTCATTAAGTCATTAAAAGCTTCATATAATTCATCAAATATAAGGTTAGAAGAATTTTCAGAATTTATCTCATTTGCATTAGCCATGAGACAACGATTAGCAATACCTTCTTCATTTTTCTATTCCATGCTTTGCTCTCCCTTAATCAAAATATTCTTTTTTCTTTGTTTCTTTTTTTTTTTTCCATTCCATCCTTATGAGCCATGAGGCATATATTGGGGTAAGCTTTCTTGACTTCTTGGGAGCTTCAATTTATCCCAAATTTATTTTGTTGAAATGCATAAAGAAATTATATTAAATTTATTTATGTCCAATGAATAATAAAGAATATTCATAGCTTTAGTATTTAGTTGGTTCATTTCTTTATCATGCTCAAGTAATGCTTTGAGGGTGTGTGAGCCATCGATTATAATCTTCCATAAATTATAATCATGTGCTTGTATGAAGATGCGCATTCATACTTTTCAATAACTATAATTTGATCCATTAAATATTGGGGGTCTATCTATAGAATATCCTTCATTAAACAAAAATTTTATTTGGATTGTCATGATATTTTACTCTTTTAACCACTAGGTTAACAATCAAATATTAGAGCACCCACTCTGATACCAATTATTGTCCAAAGATAGCAATCCAAGAGGGGCGAGTGAATTGGGTTCTTATAAAATTTTAGTCAAATTTAAAATCTATAAATAAGTATGTGCTTCAAATTAAATTAACTAGAATATTTATGGTGAATATGCAATGTGTAGCAATAGAATTAAAAGCAAAGAGATAATACAGGTATGTAAAATAAATAAGTAAAGCAAGAAAGTAAACCAAGCAATCACACCATAAAGATAAAGAGATTTATAGTGGTTCAGAGCAACCCGCTCCTACATCCACTCTCTAAATTTTTTTTAAAAATTCTACTATAATCTAGCCTTGATTATAGTGTGTTTATTTTCTCAGGCTCACAAAAAAATTCAGTTAATTTTCTCAAGAGCACCAATCAAAATCTTATACCGTTAGTTTTTCAAATTCATTAACAACCCAATTGATTTTCTACGCTCACCAACCAAAATCTACAAGATCCAATTCTAGGCTTGGATATGCCTAATTTTTAAGTTTCTTTCCCATAAAGAAATTTATAAAGAAAATAAAAATACAAGAATAAAAGTTTCAGCTCAAAATAAAAATAGTGTTTAAACTCTTTAAATCCTAAAAAAGAAGTTGAAGGATTGCTCTTTTGATGCTTCACATTTTTTCAAATGATGCTTGAGAGGTTATGCTAGATGTTGGAGAAAATATCTCTTGAAAGTCCTCTGATTTCACTACTTGGTTCCTCTCTTTTCTCTCTTCTTTTGATGTGCAATGGAGCTCACTTAAATCTGAAAATAATTTTTCTCTTAATCCCACTTAATCTTGCTTTCAAATTGATTCTCTATCTTTAAATACTCTTGAAGATGGTTGGAGAGTGAGTTCTAGCCATTGCAAGCTCTAAAATAGCTGTTGGAGATAAAAAAAAATAGTCATTGAAAAGACTACAGAAACTAACCGTTAAAGGCTGTCAAACTCTATCGAGCTGACTCGAATTTAGCCCAGAGCTGGCTCGATTCTATTGAGAGCTGACTTGAACTGCAGAATAGAAAAAATTAATTTTCTGTCATCTTGAGAGAGCTGGCTCGGATCCAAATCAAGCTAGCTTGGATAGCATAATAGAAAAACATCTTTTATGCCATCCTGAGAGAGCTGGCTCGGATCAAAATAGAGCTGGTGAAGAAAACAATACAGGATTTGCTATGCTACTTTCAAAATTTTTTTTGAAAATAGCAATGATGCAGTGAAAAATAATAAATCTAATTAATTATCTACTAATCATATCAGATTATTTAATCCTACACATTAGGATCTAAACATAATATGCATGCATACATCAATAGATCTGAAAATAAAACTATGTAGTGAACTATTTACTACATCTACGTGTTCAGAACATAATACCTTTTTGCAGATAGTTGATCACCATAATCTAATCATTATCAAGGAGGTCCACTAGTCATGACACAGCCACATAAATATCTAGCCTCCATGGATCGTCCACACGAGGCTCCTGATCCTGATCGGCTTCCACGCGAGTGCTAGCTCGACACCAAAGTCTTTCAGTGGTTGTTTTGATCGAACTCCTTTGATCCTTGTCTATGGGCTTCACAGATGCTCTGGATTACTGGTAGATGTAGTAGAAAGGTAGAGGAGGTTCTCCATAAAGTTTCATTGGCTTTCGACACTCGTAGCTCATGAAATGGATTTCCGAATCCCAAGTTGAAACACTAGATCAAATGCACCTTGAAACCTTGCGCTAGCCTTTCTCTGGTTTTTCTTCTCAAGAAATTTTTTTAAAAACTTTTTCTCATGCACCAAGAGGCTCACGAAAGTCCTCTCTCAATCTTAGATCTAATATTTCATGTCCCAAAAATTCCTCCTATTTATTTTTGCACCAAAGAGAGAGACCCCGCGTGGAGAGATAGATGGGTTAGTTGTTAGGCCAAATTCAAACTCATTTTGAATTCAACCCCAAAACCATCTAATCCTATCCACTAGGGACGTGAGAAAGGATGGATGAAAACATCGTTTGGCATGGAAAAGAATCACGAGAAACCTTTTCTCATGTAGCAAATGTGTCGCACAAGAGAAGGGTGGCGCATGGATAAGGTAGAGGTTGTTTTTATCCAAGTTTGAATCTCATTCAAACCAAAACAAATAACAACCATATCTTATCCATTTGGAATGTGGGAGACCTGGTCAAAAGCTACTTTGCGCATGAGAAAAAAGTCATGAGAGAACTAAATTAAATTTTTAAGTGGGCCTGGGTTAAATGGTGCACGAAAAGAAGACTAATCAAACTAGTCTTTGAAATTCAAACTTGAACCAATTGAACCAACCAATTCAAAATAGGTTAGGCCCAATTAGACTAATTTAAACCCAACACATTTAGGCTTAATTATGTTTAATTAAATTTTAATAAAATTAGAAATTGATTAAGTCCAATCTCTGATCAAATCAGGGTTCAAACCTCCTCGGCGATTAGGTCAACTAATGACCTAATCGGGTCAGACCCAACTGAATCCAATTCAATTGAACTTGGACTAAAAATAATTACTCAATTAAATTGAGTTAATTAGTGATCAAATCACTAATAATACCTCTCATAAAATCAGAGTCCAAATCCAATCGGTGTCCGGATAATGGAGTCCCATCAAAATGAAACTTTTGATTGAAAAGTCCCAAACCAATGGGACTCTTGATCTTGGAGTTCAAAACAAGTGAAACTTACAATTATGGAGTCCCAACTCTCAATCACAGAGTCTCAGATATGTAGGACTCAAAGTTTTAGAGTTGTGAAACTCTTGGTCGAAGAGTTTCAGTCCAGTGGGACTCTTGACCATAGACTCCTAGACATTGAGACTCAGTATCCTAACCCAATAGGACCCCCAATTGAAAAGTCCCAGTCTAGTGGGACTCTTAACCACAGAGTTTTAGTCGAGTGAAACTCTTCACCAGCCATCTGATCAGGTAGGAACCTCTAGTGTGTGTGATTCCGTAGGTCCAAACCTAAGTCGATAGCACAAAAATTAATTTCTATACTAATCAAAGTGACCATCTAGCAATGGTACCCAATGTCCAGATAGGTTGAATAATCATAATCATAACATTCAGAACCTACGCAAATATGGTTACCATATAATTCATCCCTATGACCTCTGTGTAATAGATAACTCAGGGTTAGACTGTCAACTCTAGAAAATACATCCATATCGTGTCTCAAAGTAATTAGTCCCGTGACCCCTCACTAAGACTACCCTAGCCAAGGATTTGCTAAATTGAAATACAATTGAATATAGCTCCTAAAATCAGGAGTAATCAATCCCATCTTGATACACACACCGACTCCACAAGTACTTGACTGTGCCCAGAAATCTTCCATCACTGAATTATAAATTCAGATAGTCCGACATCAAAATATAGTGAGTTGCTTGAAAGTCTTCATGGTGATCTCAGGTCGAAGGAATATTTATACCCATATTTCATCGAAGCTAATCTTGATAGGAAAAAAACCCCAGAGTTGATCACATTCAGTGCAGATGTACCCATACATCTTACTTGCATGCTATATCAGTATCTCAACACTCCTTGGTTATGAGAATAACCAATCTATATGGCACACAATGATCTATACTTGATAAACGTTGTCGTCCTAAGTAACAACGTATCATTTGATCATGACCTATTTAAGGACTAAGCAACAAATCATCCTTTGCCGAATCTAGATAGTCCTAAGGACTTCATCACAACACAGAAGTTCATTAGAAGACAACAAAATTTATGATAAAAAATACTAAAATAATTTTTATTAATTTATAATTCATATATAATTATAAATATATGGCCCAACTATCAACAGACTGATGATTGACTTTGAGACACATTCCAAAAAATCTTCCACTTGGACTAAAGCCAATCGGTGCAGTATCTAATACCTATCTTCGACTTAAAGTCATTGAACTCCTTCATCGTAATAACTTTAGTGAATGGGTCAGCCAAGTTTTTTTTTCCATCGATCTTCTGAAGGTCAACGTCATCTCGATCCATAATCTCTCGGACAAGGTGGTAGCAACATAGAATATGCTTCATCCATTAGTGTGCCTTTGGTTCCTTCACCTGAGCAATGGCTTCAGAGCTATCCTAATAGAGCAGAACTAGACCATCAAGAAAGGATGCTACTCCAAGCTTGGTGATGAATTTTCTTAGCCATTGCACTTCTTTGGCAGCATCTAATGCAGCGACATACTCCACCTTGCAAACTGAATCGACCATAGTGTGCTGCTTGGAATTCTTCCAGCAAACAGCCCCACCATTAAGGATAAATATATATCCCGACACACTCTTACTATCATCATGATCAGACTAAAAATTGGAGTCTGTGAACCTCACAAGTTTTAAGTCTGATTCACCATATACAAGCCACTAATCCTTAGTATTTCTTAAATACTTCAGAATGGTTTTAACAACCTTCCAGTGATTCTTTTCTAGATTAGATTGGTATCTACTCACTACACCTAGTGAGTATGCCATATCTGATCGTGTACATGTTATGGCGTATATTATAGAATCTACTGCTAAAGCATATGGTATTCTATTCATACACTCTCTGTCTAGAGATGTTGTTGGACAATCCCTTTTTGAAAGAGAAATTTCATGGCCTATCGATAGATAGCCTTTCTTGGAATTCTGCATGCTGAACCATTTCAACATAGTGTCAATATACATAGATTGGGACAATCCAAGCAACATTTTAGATCTATCTCTATAGATCTTCATCCCTAGGATGTAGGAAGCTTCTCCCAGATCTTTCATGAAAAATTATGATAAATGCCAGATCCTTATTCCTTATAATGCAGGGATATAATTTTCGATTAAGAGAATATCATCCACATACAGCAACGTACCAGAATAACCTTTTTACTGTAGGGGATAAACCCTACAACAAGACAACCTGCAGTCTGTGCGATCTAAATTTTAATTTTTTAGATCTAATTATTTAAATTATTAAATTAATATTTAAATTAAATATAAATTATTAATCTAAATATGCAAGCATATCATGTTTAAGAAACCTCGCTCCGATACCAATTGAAGGAAATAGTGTAGGGTTTGCTATGCTACTTTCGAAAAATTTTTTGAAAATAGCAATGATGCAGTAGAAAATAATTAATCTAATTAATTATCTACTAATCATATCAGATTATTTAATCCTACATATTTGGATCTAAACATAATATGCATGCATACATCAATAGATCTGAAAATAAAACTATGTAGTGAACTATTTACTACATCAACATGTCCAGAACACAATACTTTTTCGCGGATAGTTGATCGCTGCGATCTGATTATTGTCAAAAAGGTTTGCTAGTCACGATGCAGCCACATAAATATTTGACCTCCATGGATTGTCCACACGAGGCTCTTGGTCCTGATCGGCTCCTACACGAGTGCTAGCTTGACACTGGAGTCTTTCAACGGCTGTTTTGATCAAACTCCTTCGATCTTTATCTATGGGCTCCACAGATGCTTTGGATTGTCGGTAGACATAGTAGAGAGACAGAGGAGGTTCTCCACAAGGTTTTGTGGGCTTTCGACACTCGTAGCTCATGAAATGGATTCCCGAATCCTAGGTCAAAACACTAGATCAAATTCACCTTGATACCTTTACTCTAGCCCTTCTCTGGTTTTTCTTCTCAAAGAATTTTTTTTAAAACTTTTTCTCATGCACCAGGAGGCTAAAGGAAGTCTTCTCTCAATCTTAGAGCTGATATTTCACATCCCAAAAATTCCTCCTATTTAAATTTGTGCCAAAGAGAGAGACCCCGCATGGAGAGAAAGATGGGTTGGTTGTTAGGCCAAATTCAAACTCATTTTGAATTCAACTTCAAAACTATCTGATCCTATCCACTAGGGACGTAAGAAAGGGTGGGTGAGAACATCTTTTGGCATGAAAAAGAATCATGAGAAACCTTTTCTCGTGTAGCAAATGTGTCACACAAGAGAAGGGTGGCGCATGGATAAGGTAGAGGTTGTTTTTATCCAAGTTTGAATCTCATTCAAACCAAAACAAATAACAACCATATCTTATCCATTTGGAACATGGGAGACTGGTCAAAAGCTTTTTTATGCATAAGAAAAAAGTCATGAGAGAATTAAATTAAATTTTTAAGTGGGCATGGGTTAAATGGCGCAGGGAAAGAAAACTAGTCAAACTAGTCTTTAAAATTCAAACTTGAACCAATTGAACCAACCAATTCAAAATATGTTAAGCCTAATTAGACTAATTTAAATCCAATATATTTAGACTTAATTAGACTTAATTAAATCTTAATAAAATTAAAAATTGATCAAGCCCAACCTTTGATCAAATCAGGGTTCAAACCTGCTCGACGATTAGGTCAACTAATGACCTAATCGGGTCAGACCCAATTGAATCCAATTCAATTAGACTTGATCCAAAAATAATAACTCAATTAAATTAAGTTAATTAGTGATCAAATCACTAATAATATCTCTCATAAAATCAAAGTCCAAATTTAGTGGATGTCCGGACAATAGAGTCCTATCAAAATAAAACTCTTGATCGAAGAGTTCCAAACCAATGGGACTCTTGATCTCGGAGTCTGAAACAAGTGAAACTCATGATTATGGAGTTCCAACTCTCAATCATAGAGTTCTAGATATGTAGGACTCAAAGTTTTAGAGCTGTAGGACTCTTGGTCGAAGAGTCCCAATCTAGTGGGACTATTGACCATAGAGTACCAGAGTTGTGGGACTCTTGGTCGAAGAGTCCCAGTCTAGTGGGACTCTTGACCATAGACTCCCAGACATTGAGACTTAATATCCTAACCTAGTAGGACTTTCGATCGAAGAGTTTCAGTCCAGTGGAACTATTGACCACAAAGTTTCAGTCGAGTGAAACTCTTCACCATAGAGTTCCAATCAAGTGGGACTCTTCACCAGCCATTAGATCAGATAGGAACCTCTAGCGTGTGTGATTCCGTAGGTCCAAATCTAAGTCGGTAGCACAAAAATCAATTTCTATACTAATCGAAGTGACCATCTAGCAATGGTATTCGATGTTTGGATAGATTGAATAATCGTAATCATAATATTTAGAACCTACGCAAATATGGTTACTGTATAATTCATCTCTATGATCTCTGTGTAATAGATAACTCAAGATTAGACTGTCAACCCTAGAAAATACATCTATGTCATGTCTCAAAGCAATTAGTCCCGTGACCCCTCATTAAGACTATTCTGATCAAGAATTTGCTAAATTGAAACATAATTGAACACAACTTCTGAAATCAAGAGTGGTCAATTTCATCTTGATACACACACCGACTCCATAAGTACTTGACTGTGCTCAGAAACCTTTCATCACTGAATTAAAAGTGTAAATAGTCCTGCATTAAAACACAGTGAGTTGCTTGAAAGTCTCCATGGTGATCTCAGATCGGAGGAATATTTATACCTACATTCCATCGGAGCTAATCTTGATAGGAGAAAAGCCTCAAAGTTGGTCACGTTCAGTGCAGATGTACCCATACATCTCACTTGCATGCCATATCAGTGTCTCAACATTCCTTGGTTATGAGGACAACCAACCTATATGGCTCACAATGATCTATACTTGATAAACATTGTCGTCCTAAGTAACAATGTATCATTTGATCGTGACCTATTTAAGGACTAAATGACAAATCCTTCTTTGCCGAATCTAGATAGTCCTAAGGACTTCATCACAACATAGAAGTTCATTAGAAGACAACAGAATTTATGATGAAAAATGCTAAAATAATTTTTATTAATTTATATTTTATATACAATTATAAATATATGGCTCAACTATTAACAGACTGATGATTGGCTTTGGAACACATTTCCAACAATTGGCTCGGTTGTATCCCAAATCAAAGTATCAATCCTATTTCGTGCCAGAACTTGCTCTATTCTTTGACAGGTCAGCTCTAAACTTTCTAACTTTATTTTTCTTCATTATTTGATCTTTCAAACTTGAATTTCTTAATCCTAAATTTTTTAAATGATCTTTATTTCTTTCTCTTTCATTTTCTTTATGATGAGTCATCCAAATTTGTGAAATCTTCTTCTCTTAAGTGTTTTGGCTTAACATGTTGAAAGCATTTCTTCCAAAGATAATTTCTTCAGTATGAGCATTTGAGAAACCCTATATTTAATCTTGAAATACATGATTAGTAATATTTTTACTTAATATTTTATGATCATCAAAATCAATCATAGGGTCAACAAGCATGGTATGATAGATTAAGTAAATTCCTGCTCAATAATGATTTTTCCAAAGACAGTGTAGATGCTACATTATTTTTGAAAAGAAAGAAATCAGTTCTGCTTATTGTTCAAATATACATAGATGACATTATCTATGATTCAACTAATAAAAATCTTTGCCAAGAATTTACAAAGTTAATGCAGGATGAATTTGAAATGAGCATGATGGGGAGCTAACATTCTTTCTTGGGCTTCAAATCAAACAAACAAAGAAATGTATTTTTCTTTTCCAAACCAAGTATACTCTAGAAGTGCTAAAAAAGTTTGGGATGGAAAATTCAAAGGTGATTGGCACACTCATGAGCCCATCTTGCAAATTGGATAAAGATAAACATGGTAAGAGTATCAATCAAAAATTTTATAGAGGTATAATTGATTCTCTACTATATTTAACTGCTAGTAGTCCTGATATAGTGTTTGCATATGTGCTAGATTTCAATCTGATCATAAGAAATCTTATATGACTGCTATTAAAAGAATCTTAAGATATTTATTGGATACATAAAACTTAGGATTATGGTATTCTAAGCAAACCTTAATTAATTTAATTAGTTTTTCTGATGCTGATTATGGAGGTTTTAGAATTGATACAAAAAGTACTTCTGGTACATATCAATTTTTTAGATTAAAGTTAATCTCTTGATTTAATAAAAAGCAAAATCGATAGCTTTGTCCATGGTCGAGGTCGAGTACATTGCAGTCGAAAGTTGCTGTGCTCAACTCCTTTGGACTAAGCAATAATTTAAAGATTATGGCATTGAACAAGATAAAATTCCACTAAAATATGATAACACAAGTGCCATAAACTTAACTAAAAATCCCATTCAACACTCTAGGATAAAATACATTGAAATTAGGCATTACTTTATCAGAGATCATGTTCAAAAAGGTGACATAATACTCAAATTTGTTTCAGCTGAAAATCAATTGGCAGATATTTTCATAAAACCCTTGAATGAAGATAGATTCAATATAATTAGAGATGAACTAGGAATGAGTAATCCTTTTTGAATAATTTTTTTTTTTTTTTTTATCATTCTTACTCAAAAGATGATTGAGTTAATTATCATTGTTTGAAGATTCAAATTAATTTAAAGTTCATTTCTTTTTGTCAAATTGAGCTGGCTCGAATATACCTTCAAGCTAGCTCGGATGTCAAGCTGACCCGAATTGGATTCGAGCTTTCTTGACGATCGGAGCCCAATCCTTTTATTTAAGTCGAACGCCTTACCTAAAACCCTATTCCACCATTTCCTGGCCTCTCTCCAAATCTTTCCCTCTCTATCCTTTCTTTAAATCCACAAGAATCCAAGAAGGATGGCACTGAAATCTCTCGCTATAGTCTCGAAGAAGCGCCGTATGGAAGAACAACCGGATGCCCGCTCAAAAAGAAAGGGAACGACAAGCTCAGCACCCCCAACCTCTCCAAATCATCTGTGAATGGCTTCTAGAGCTGTTACCATGGGGAGAAAGCTCAGTTTCGAACTCTTGGATGAAGAAAATTTTTGGATTAGCTCTTTGATTCGATAGTAAGGGTGGGAAAGAATATGTTCTTTGGATGTACCCACCTACCCCCAACTGGTAAGAGGGTTCTTTGAAAATCTAAAAATTGGTTCGAACTCCATTTGATCAGAAGTTAAAGGAACAGAAATCATATTGGATCAAAGAAGATTAGGGCCCTCGTTAGAAATGCCGCATGGTGGAATTCGAGCCCCTAGTCTAGAAAATGATTTTGAAGAACTTAAAAGACTACTTGGTAAAGACAATATTGACCACCAGGATATCCACAACGCAAACATTCTGCCAGTTGAATTGAAGTTACTCCACAACCTATTATGCAGAATATTCTTTCCAAGGATTGGGAGATTTGATTAGCTGTCTTCAAAAGATTTAGCAGTAATGGTTTACATGGTGAATGAAACTCTATTGAATCTGCCTGTCATGATGATAGAACATATCAAGAGCATTGTTGGCAGATCAAGAAGAAAAGCTAGCTTGCCATACGGAATGATCTTCACCCTCTTGTTCACTGGGGCTGGAATTGACTTGGATAGGGAAAACTCGAAGTCGCTTGCATACTGACTATTACACCATTCAAACACTGTGTCGAATGAAATTTAAGAAAGAAAATGGTGTATGGATTAGAGAAAATGAAGAAGCGCACCCTCTCACCTCAGAATCATCTACCTCTTCTTTGGATTCAGCCAGGCCTTCCTCACCGGCACCTACTGCTCATCCATCATCCCCTGTACCCACACCGACATCACGATCAGTAGCTGAAGAACATCATTAAACTTCTCCTCGCACACCTATAGCCATTCCAAGTTTCTCGGCTAACACCATTATACAACAGGTTATGGGATTGATTTCCAAGAAAATGGATGACATGTTCTCGATTTTAAAACTGTAGATCACTCAAAGTTTAGAAGAATAGAGAATTTCTTCTGAGGGGCAAATTGAAATGATTAGTCAGCAAATAACTAATCTATCTCAAAGACTCCAAATTTTAGAAAAAGAAAGCAATGGATCTTCTAGACAGATAGAGGTACGGACTGAAAAAGTGACCAAGATTGCTAGAAGGGTTGAAGAACTCATCATCACTCAGCAGGGCAGCATAGATATTATGATTTCAGCACTTTAGAGATTGGACAAAATGTTGGGTGATCTAGCCTCTTGGATTTTTTCTCCCTCATCACAGCCTAGACCTTCACCTAGCCAACATCTCCTTCTGTCAGACCCTCCTTCAGTGCCACTATTAGACTCGGCACTAGTTTCCCCACATCTCATCCATGTCCATTTGCAAGAGCTCGGAGCAAATCAACTACACCTTCCACCTCCTCTTCTGATCCTATCATTGAATTTTTCTTAGATGAGGAATAGTTGCCTTAGGACCACGATCTTATCTTTACTTTGACTTAGTCCTTTTTGTTATGTTTTGAAATGAACTCTAATATTGTATTGTTTGGTCATATCTTTTTGTAAACAATACAAGCATGTAATCAATTTCTTCTATCAATGAAAGTTTGTTAATTGCAATGTTTGTAATGCCTTTAATGCTTAATTAAATTACTCTATTATTTGCTCTTTTTAATGTTGACAAAAAGGGGGAGAAGATACTTGAGCATATTAATATTTATGCATAATTAAATGGATTACTAATTTAAAAAAAAATAGTTAAAATGCATTCATTAAGGGGAAGCAAATGCAAAATTCATCTATCATAACTCTGCAATGAATACATCCCTAAGAATACACCCCTTTAAGAATTCATCTATATTGTCAAAAAATTTGGCTTGTGCATATTAAAATCTAAAAATTATTTATGCATATTGAAACACACATTTCTATACTGTATATCCCCTCATTTTAGATTAATTCTCTTAATACATGTTGTAATATGCTCAACGTTTTGTCACCATCAAAAAGGTAGAGATTGTTGTCTCTAGGAATAATTTTGATGATCACAAAATATTGGAGCACAATACTAACACTAACACTTTTCAAGTTTGTCAAAGATTATTTTTTGTAGAAGAAAAAGAAAATATATCAGCTCGAGAAACTTCATCTCAAAAGATCTGAGCTGACCCACCTTTGATTCGAGCCAGCCCTAGCATGGCACACACTTAACTCGTTGGCTTGGCATACAATCGAGCTAGCTCGATTTGGATCCAAGCCGACTATCTCAAAGTGGCAGAAGATTATTTTGAAAGTTTTGCTGCTCGAGCCAGCTTGAAGCTCCAATCGAGCCCGTAGTCTCAGGTCAACAAAAACTTATTTCTTTGAAGCCTGCCATCCGAGCCAGCCCGATGCCCAACCGAGCCGACTGTCTTAGATTGATAGAAGCACCATTTTTTTGGACTACCGATCGAGCCAGCCCAATACAAAATCAAGCCTACTCTCCCAAAAAGATAGAATGTTCATTTGAGAAGGGATATTGCTCGAGCCAGCCCAAAGCAAGAATCGATCAGCTCGACATCATTTGACAGATGCAACGGCTAGTTTTGTAATAATCTGTCTTCATCCAAAATCTTTTTCCAATGGCTATCTTTGATCTCCAATGATCACAAATGGCCAGGATCCACGTCAAATCTTCTAGAACCTTTTGGGAATGATTAAGAAAAAAGAAAAAAGAAAAATATAAAAGGAGAATATTGTTCAAGCTCATTTTAATTCAATAATAGAAAAGAAAAGAAGTGCTTTGAGATAATCCTGTCTTCAAGAAGGCTCACCAACTCCCATTCAATTCCTTCTTGAGATTTTTAAGTACATTCAAAGAGGAAAGAGAAGAGTTAATTGACGACATTCAAGACTTCCTCGAAGAAAGCTTCAATGACAACAATCAAATCGAAAAATAGGATTTTCTATGCTGTATTTTCTTTTCATTAAATCCATTTGTTATTGTATTAGCAAAGGCTAATACTTGAAGGGTTATTGTTGTAACAAACTTAATTTAGTTTAGGAGAGCCTTAGGTAAAAGGCTTGTAAAGATTTTAATTGGTTAACCTAGGATAAAATTAATTGGATTTGTTTGTGTGCTTGGTGAAATCAAACATGCTGTAATCAAGTGATTATAATAAAAATTCTCAAGGGGATGCTTGAGGAGTAGATGTAAGTGCTGGAGGTGCATCAAACCACTATAAATTCATTGTATTTATGTATGTGTTTCTCTTCTTATGTGTTGGTCTTTTTTTCTACTATTTTATAATTCTCTATTCTGCATAGTTCTTTATTTACATTGCACATCGCTTACTAAATTTGTTAAAATTTTTAATAACC
The DNA here is from genome assembly GCA_006176705.1 of Cocos nucifera. Lineage (NCBI taxonomy): Eukaryota > Viridiplantae > Streptophyta > Magnoliopsida > Arecales > Arecaceae > Cocos > Cocos nucifera. The sequence goes on from QRFJ01000873.1 coordinate 493,131, forward strand.
CAATTCACCCTTCCTCCCTCTTGGGTTTTCTAGCTAGGCAACAATAGGTTGGAAGGATCTATGGTGACCAGGAAAACTGATGTAGTAGCCATAGCACTGATCAGCAAGGGGCTCGTCGGTTGTGGTATTGCCGCCTAGGCTACATGGATGATCGTGGGATGAAGGAGCTAAGCAAGCATGGTCTGATTTCAGATCTAGATGAAAGTATTATAGAGGTATGTGAACCATGCTAGATGGGTAAACAGAGAAAAGTATAGTTTGCCATCAGTTCAGCCCATAGTGCAGTCCCACTAGAACTAATTCACACTAATGTGTGGGGATCAGCTCCATTTTCAGTCAGAAATGGGGCAAGATACTTCTTAACCTTCATAGATGATTTTGCGAGGAAGCTATGGGTCTACTTCATGAAAGAAAAATCAAAAATCTTCTCCAGGTTTAAGGTGTGGAAAGCAGAAGTGGAGAAAGAGATAGATCGGAGCTTGAAGTATCTACGATCGGACAACAGTGGAGAATACACCAGTAAAGAGTTTCAAAGTTTTTGTGAGGAGTGTGGCATCAAAAGGCACTTCTCGGTGAAAAAAAATTCTTCAACAAAATGGGGTGGCCAAAAAGATTAACAAAAATCTTTTGGAAAAGGCATGGTGCATGAGGTTGCAGGCAGGACTTCTGAAGGTATTATGGATTGATACAGTGGATGCAGCTCGTTATCTAGTAAATCGATCATCTTATACAAAGTTAGATAGCAATATTTCAGAGGAAAGATGGTCTGGTAGGATGATTGGGCTAAGCCATCTAAGGATGTTAGGGTGAACAGCATTTATGCACGTCAGTGTTGGTGAGCGAAGCAACTTAAACGCCAAGTCATGGAAGATGGTGTTCTTGAGATATCCACGAGGAATTAAGGGATATTGGCTATAGTATTTCTTGGAGAAAAAGTTCATCATTAGTAGGGATGTCACCTTTGATAAGAATTCAATTCTCCAAAGATGAGTTGGCATGGAGGAGCAGCAGAAGGTCCAGCAGAGTAGCGCTGGACAGCTAACACCTTACTCTATTTTGCCACTTGCAGGTGCATTGAGAGGACTTAGTATTTTGGTGGAGCACTCACCAAAGGTGTCTCCATAGGTGGAGAGAGTTCGGATTAGTGAAGGAAGCCAAGAGGCTAAGCAAGAGTAAGCTGGACCTAAGATGGACATTGGGGTTGCACTACATAAGCCCAAAAGAAATATCAGGCAACTAAAATGGTACGGCTTCGAGGATATGCTGTCATATACCTTGGTGATAGCAAATGAGGACCCCTATACCTACGAGAAGGCTATGGATAGCCAAGACATAGAGAGATGGGTTCAAGCAATATCTGAAGAAATGTGGTCCCTCCATAAGAACGAAATGTAGTGATTGGTATAGTTGCCATGAGGAAAGAAATCAATTGGTTGCAAGTGGATTTACCAACGCAAGAAACAGCCTTTAGAGTAGGGAGGTATCAGGTATAAGGTGTGGTTAGTGGCTAAGGGATACTCCCAGAAGAAAGGCATTGACTTCAGCAAAGTATTTTCTTCCATCGTTAGGCATACTTCCATCAGGATGCTGCTGAGCATCATGGCAGCTCAGGACTTGGAGCTAGAGTAGATGGATGTCAAGACAGCATTCCTCCATGGGCATTTAGAGGAGAGCATCTATATGGAGTAGCCATCGGGATTCTAAGAGCCAAGAGCAGAAGGAAAAGTCTATTTACTGTAGAAATCATTGTATGGGCTAAAGCAATCATCGAGGCAATGGTACAAGCAATTTGATTTTTATGTAAGGAGCATCTGACTTTTCAAGTGCAAGTATGACTCTTGTGTGTATGTTAAATCTTTGGAGGATGAGTTTAGGATATTTTTACTATTATATGTGGATGACATGCTTATAGCATGCAAGAGCAAGAAAATTGTGCAGAAACTAAAGGCAACCTTATCTTAAGAGTTTGAGATGAAGGATTTGGGGCCTGCAAGAAAGATCTTAAGCATGAAAATCTTCAGAGGTTGAGCCAAGAGGATGCTACATTTATCTCAAGAAGGCTACATCATGAAGGTCTTGGAGAAGTTTGAGATGAAGGGAGCAAAACTGGTGGAGCTGCCACCTGCTAGGCACTTCAAATTCTCTAAGACGATGTCACCATAGACTGAGATGGAGGCTCGGGAGATGAAGAGAGTATTGTATGCCTCTAGTGTGGGAAGCCTAAAATACGCCATGGTGTGTTGTAGACAGATATTGCCTTTGCAGTAAGCCAGGTCAGTAGGTTCATGGCACATCTCGGTAGGAAGCACTAGCGAGCATTAAAGTGGATCTTCAGATACTTGGTGGATACTGTTGGAGTTGGCATCTACTATAGATAGCAAGATGGAGCTAAGGAACTCTCTAACATGTCCAAGGAAACTCAGAGGCAGATAAGAGGGTTTATGGATGTAGATTTCGGGGAAGACATGGACACTTGGCAGTCAACGATACATTTTGTGTTTAGCCTATTTGGAGGTTCAGTTCATGGAGATCGTGCTTGCAACCCATCACAACCTTATCCACCACTAAGGCAGAGTATATCGATGTCACAGAGGCACCAAAGGAAGCTCTATGGCTGAAGAAATTAGCATTGGAGATGGATCTCAAGCAGAAGGCCGTCAAGGTGCATTGTGACAGTCAAAGTGTACTGTTACTTGCTCAGAACTCTATCTACCATGCAAGGATGAAGCACATCAACATCAGATACCACTGAATTAGAGAGCTTCTAGAAGAAGGTGAGGTGGAGCTGGTGAAGGTCGACACCAAGAAGAATCTAGTGGATGCACTAATAAAAGTTTTTCTACGAGATAGCTTTTGCAGATGTATGAAGTTGATGTGTTTGATGAACAAGATAGAGTTGCCTCAAGTCTTGGGACACTAAGATGGAGATTGAAAGTACAAGAATGGTGCTCCCAAGTCTTGGAAAACCATGAAAGAGTCAAGATGGTGGTGCCTAAAGGCTAAGATCAGTCGGAGATGTATCAGCCAGGATATGAGGGCTGGCATACTATTGGATTGGCTCGGATACAGGTCAAGCTAGCTCGGGATGAAATCAAGCTGGCTCAGATCGAGATCGAGCTAGCTCTCTTAGTCAAATAGAGAACATGCTTCGGGATTCTATGACTTGACGGACAGTCGAGTCGGCTCAAGTCTTCATCGAGCCAGCTTGAGGCTTCATCGAGCCAGCTCGAGCAAGCGAACAAATGAGCATAGGATTTTCTATTTGGTCTTGGATTAGATTTAATTCAAGAGGTTTTAAGGCTTGGTTTAAGATATCTTAAAGTGGCTAATTTATGTATTGGACTGGATCTTTAGTCCAAGGGATGAGAGCATGCAAGATATGGATATACATGGGCTTGGGTGAGAACTTTCATGTATGGGTTAGTCTAAGAGAGTTTTTTAGGATTGAGTCTTATTGGCTTAGGGGTTATATATATACTTTATATATGTAATGTTTTGATAAGCAAAAATTGAAATATCTTTTCTTCCTAAAACCCTAGCTTCTTCTCTCTCTCTACCACTGTCCTAACTTTCAATCATCCGATCTTCTTCCTTGCTTGTTATTATCTCCAATCTATTTTCTCGAGGTTGGTAGAAGGTACAAGAGTTTCTACAGGTCCGAGAATAATTCATAATAATCATATATCCTAATTAATGTGTCATAGGAAACCTTAACATTGAAAAGACATTATTAGATTGGGGGCAAGTGTAAACCTTCTTCCTAGCTCCATATATAAGCACTTTGATTTTGGAGAACTAAAATCCACTTCGGTTATCCTGCAATTGACTAATAGATCTGTTAAGGTACCATATGGGATGCTAGAAGACGTGCTAGTTAAAGTAGATGAATTCTATTTTTTGTAAGCTTTCTGGTATTAGACATGGAATCTGGTAGCAACCCGAATCAAATTTCTATTATTCTAGCGGACCTTTCCTAGCAACAATCAACGCTTGCATCAACTATAGGACAGGAGTCATGGACGTATCCTTTGGGAATAAAAGGTTAAGGTTGAATATATTTAATGCTTTGTAGGAACCACCAACTGACTACTATAGTGAAGTTAGCATGCTCGAGAGGAGGATCGAGGTAGATCAAATAAGTTGGCTAACTAAGGAACCAACCGATCGAAGATTGGTCGGCCCTAGATATGCCAACTGATCGAAAATCGGTCGGCCCCAGATTAACCAATCGATCATCGAGTGTTCTATAAATAACTCATCTGACTTCTGATCGGCCCTATAAAACTGCCTCTGAGAAAAGCGAGCAATGATGATTAGTGGATGGTTTTAACCACCTCTCTACGATCGCATTATGCTGAAAAAAGAAAAACCTATATGCCAAGCGGTTATCACTCCGATACCTATAAAAGGATGGTAAACTAGCTAGTTTAAGGGGAAGGAAAAAGACACTCTTGAGAAAAAAAATTCAATTCTTCTTTGCTCATTCTTGTTTGACCAATCCATCCCTCTAACTTAAGCATCGGATGATCCCCACTAGAGCCAACTCCGATCAAAGCGGACTTCTTTCTTGTAGGATTTTTGGCATAAGCTAAGATCGAGGTAGTTTCAAAACTTCCACCTCCAATCTCGATCTGACAAGTACGATCTTTCTTTAGCCATATCGAATTCTATAGAAAATTCATTAAAGACTTTAGTAAAATTTTCAAACCCTTGTACAATTTGTTTGCCAAGGATACTCCCTTCATTTTTAATGATGAATATCTTGAAACTTTCTACAAACTTAATGGTGCACTGTCAACCATGGCGGACATCAAGGAAATTAGGCCTTCCATTATTCAATATAGAATTCAGAACAAAGATTTTGACTTTAAATTTGATCCTGGTTGATCCTTATTCTATCTGGTTGAAAACTTTAAACTTAGCACTTTTGGGATGCAACCCAACTCTTGATTTTTAATCCACTTCTTTTGCATTTTGTTTAGATTGATCGAGTCCTATCTTAGCATCTTTTATTGGTATGCTACTCCATTGGGGATAATGTCAGCTAAGTTAGGGAGAGAGCTAAATGAAGAAACTTCATCTTCAGATCTTAGCTACTTTCTTTTCCATATCTTTGTTTCCTGATATTATACTTTACCATGCTTTAACTCATAAATTTTTTTAATAATACTATTAGGAGCTACCTTCTTCCTTCGTGTTCTTATCATACTTTGGACTTGAGATCAGTCATACATTTTGATAAGTAATTGATGTACTATCTAGATAGTTTTTGAAATATTAAGGGGTCATGTATTAATTGAATCTAATAAAAGGGTTAAGTTAGAGCTAAATTAATTTTAGGATAAATCTAACCCTCTCTATTAGCATCAAAGAAGAATTTACTTCTTAGATGTGTATGGGTATAATATATTGATAAATGCAAAGTATTCTTTATTTAAGCAAAAAAAAGAGCTCTAAGCATTATTTTAACCTAGTAACCATGCCTCTTTATCTAAGTAAGTATTGATGTTTGCATCAAATAGTGAAAGATGTGAAAAAGCTTGTTATACAGCCAGTCATAATCTATAGTCTATTTGATTCGAGCCAGTAAGTCCAAGGGATGTTCTATTATTCTACATCTAGTGCAATAAAGCCAATTAATTTGGGAGTCATTGGCTGAAATCTTGCTACAAGGATCCGATAGAAAGCTTAAAGAATTAAGGCATTACACTGACTATATAATTTTTTTTTAAAAAAAAAGAGAACTAAAAAAAAGAGAGAGAAGAAAACTTGCATGAAGACAATACCTCAGCATATCTTGGGGTTAGATGATTTAGAGATAAAAATAGGGAGTTGGTAAAAAAGATATCTTTGAAAAATGATGGATTCTTTACTTAACCACTTTATTGGACGACATTAATATCCTAATGATATATTTTACTAACTCTCTGATGAGATACTCTTTACTTACAAATAGTATGAAAGAACCTTCTTTAAGTTCAAAATAAGCATGTATATGACACTAATAGATATGGATAACACTCCTAAACATTTTTATAAAGTCCCCCAACTCATTTTGTGAATGAGTATTTCTTTATTTTTTACTTGAAGACAAGTAAAGTTCAAGTTGGGAGGTATAATCAATACATTAATTAGGATATTAAAAATATTAAATTTTATATTATTTAATTTTTATTAGTTAGAATTTAATACTTTTTAGTCTCTTATATAGATAATTAGGAGATTGGGTTCATATAAGCAAATAAGACTTAATTTGGCTCAAACTCAAGTGAACCAAGCAACCACCTAAAGGGCTAGTCATAATCAATAGTTGAAAGTAATCTCCAAAGATCTAATGGCCATCAAGGGAGGAGTCACTACAAAGTCCTAATAGATGATGCACCATATCAAAATAGCTATCCAAACATTGTTAATATGGCTTTTATTCATGTGAAGAAGAGAGAGAGAGAAAGAGAGAAAAGAATGCGCCCCACAATCTTAACATAATAACTCCATGTGGCTCACGTCCCAAGCCGTCTCCTCATCTCTTCTCCATAAGTCATCTCTCCCTAACTCTCTTTCACGCGGTTGCACCCCACAAGCCTTCCCAACTCTCCTTCACATGTTCCCCCTTATTCACATTAAACTCCCATAGCAGCCATCTCCCTAATCCATGCACCTTCATAGGTTCACCTGGCCTAAAGCAGCACACGCCCGAAGCCCATCTTCATGTGCCCCTCCTAACACCTATTCCATGCTAAGGAGTCCTCACTCATGGAATCCTCCATGTGCCAACTCCCTTCACGTCATATCCAAATCCATCTCACGCACTCCACCACTCAAATCCTAATAGCAAACAAATTTCTATTGGACTGCACCTCTTCACAAGTCCCTTCATGCGGCTCTGAACTCTTAATGCGACAAGGAGCACTTCCATCCTTCCATGCATCCCCATACGGTCCCACTTCTTCACACCCAACTCCTCATATATAAATAAAGCCTCTCTAACTCCTCCAAAATCTTCTCTCAAGCCGTCTCCTCTCTTCCTCCTTTCTTCCTTCTTCTCTTCTTTCTCCCTTCCACACCAAACCCTTTTTTTCTTTCACCTTTGTTTCCAAAGGAGGGTGCTCAGAAAAGGTTTCAGATGGCTAGATCCAAGAGAATAGCACGGCAAATCTAGGAGCTTCTTCCTCTTTTCTTCTAAGAAATTAGAAGATGAAGATGGTGACAATAAGCGGCATTAGCTGATCTCTTTGCCTTTAGGAAAGTAGATAAAATCTTTTTCATATAAGTTATATATTCATTTTGAACATTGTTGAATATTATTCTATTTTTTATGCAATCAATTATTTAAACAATGCATGGCTATTTTTTTAATTATTATCAAGTATTTAGCGGGCTTAGGTAGTTTCTATGATTCTATTTGCGCACTTAAATTGTAGGCTTAATTGTTCTGTAATCTATATTCTCAAATAAGCTAGGATTATGTAGGGATGGGCCGTAATCTAAAGATATGGGTTATACTCAGTAAGATAGGGTATATTACGAAATATATTATAGATTTATTTTTCTTGAATACCACTAAAGGTTTGTAGCTTTTTAGTAGTTTTGATTATTTTATTTGAAAAATAACTTTTATGACTAAAAGTAGATTTGAAACCCTAGGCACTTTCTCCTAATCCTTATCTCTACAAACTTTTCTATTAATTAATTTAGTTTTCTTATTTCAAGCAAATATTACTACATCTTTACTATCCTTGTTGTTTCTTCCTTTACTTTTTTTGACTTTTTTTACAACAAAGTCCAAGATCCCTATTTTACTGAATAAAAAGTGAATCAAAATTAATTTAATTTTTGATATTTTACGACATGCACCAGATTTTGGCACCGTTGCCAATGATCTTGGCACGGTTATTTCGAAAAAAATATAAAAAAAATATTTACTGCCTTCTTTAATTTTATTATTTTCTTAGTTAACTACTTTAATTGTTCTTGTCTTTATTTCAATTACTTTATTTTCCAGCTTATCTTTTATTCTCTTGATCTAAAAAAAAGAAAAAATATAAATATTTGCTTATTTGCTGATTGCTTTAGTTTATTTTTCTTTTATTCTCAAGTTGGCTTTTAACCTAATTCAAGTTTTTCTTTTATTTTAATTTCTTTACATATTTAAACAAAAAAGAAAAAAGTAAAAGTAAAAGATCACATAGCATAAGAAGTTAACTAATATAGAGAAACTAAAAAAAAAAAAAATTTAAAAAAAATATTTTTCATCTATTTAGACACCTTGCTTTATTTGCATTTACATTTTCATAACTAATCTTACGGGTAGAAACTATTAACAAGATAAAATAAAAATTTGATCATTTTTTCTTAGTCCATAAATAATCTTCTTCATATTACGTAAACCCAAGCCTTAATTAAAATCAATTAAACGTTGACCATAGGGACACTTGAGCTCAATAAAATAAGGATGCCGAAGGACAGGACCAGGTTCTAACTGGTTAACCAATTGGTGTCTAAGAAAGTGGTTCAGAAACTTATATTCTGGAAGAAAGGTGATTCTCTAATTAGATTCATTGTGAAAGCATGGGGAGTCTTCCACTAATCTTATACTTATCTGGCCAACTGAGCTAGCCAGTTTAGACTTGGAGTGCCTAGAAGCTAACTTGGAACAGTTAGGAGCAGTCTAGACATAGGAGGAATCTTAGTTAGGCTTGATTCGTACAACTTGTGTGCTAACACATAGATAAAAATTAAATAAATATATATATAATACATTAATTAAGATATATGATGAAGTCAGAGGTTTCTGTGTTGAGAATCTATTCTTTTTTTTTTATGCAATGGGACTTCACCCAAATTTTTTTGTGTGTTATGGGAGATAGACATCTAGAGAGATAGTCTTCGTGACGGGAGTCAATAAGTAGGTTTTTTCATGACACCTCATGCGGATTTTTCTTATTTTGGAGATGGAAGATGCCTAATTTTTTCACGATGCCAATTGGGCTAGCCAGTTTAGACTTGGAGTGCCCAGAAGCTAGCCTAAAATAGTTAGGAGCTATCTAGACATAGGAGGAACCTTAGTTAGGCTTGATTCGTGCAACTTGTGTGCTAACACATAGATAATATATATATAATACATTAATTAAGATATATGATGAAGTCGAAGGTTTGTGTGATGAGAATCTGTTCATTTTTTTTTGTGCAATGGGAGTTCACCCAATTTTTTTTGTATGTGATGGGAGATAGACGTCTAGATGGATAGTCTTCGTGATGGGAGTCAATAAGTAGGTTTTTTCATGACACCTCGTGTAGATTTTTCTTATTTTGGAGATGGAAGATGCCCAATTTTTTCATGATGTTTACCTTTTTTTTTTTGCATGCACATCACGTTTTTCTTTTCTTTTTTTGCATGCACATCATGTTTTAGATGGTGAGACCTTAGTTTTCTTTTTCTTTTTCACAATGCCTTATATAGATGGGAGTCGTAAGTTGAGAAGGTTAGCTATTTGGATTTTTTTTTTTGATATTTCATGAATCTTCATATGGTTTTTTTTTTCTTTCTTCCTATGTATTTTTTTGATAGGTGGATTTTCTTGGATGGAGTCCTAATTCCAATAGACTTAGAATGAAAAGTTCGCATAGATGAAAGTATAAATATGAATTTCTTTGTTAATATTTCATGACTTCTAATTTTTCTCCTTATTTGTTTTGATGATACGTGAAGAGTTGGCCACAAAATGGGAACATTGTGCACATTCACACAAATTAGTTAGATCACGATTAGGTTGTGGGGGTTGGCGGAGCACCGGTTAATCAGTTACATCATAAGGCTCTCATAAATTTAGAGATTTTCATTTGTTATATTTGACATATATCTTTCCATGCCTCCTCGGATTCCACCATGATTATGTTGGGACACGCCTTCTTTTGCTTTCCTTGGTTTTTTGGCATTGGTGATTGGAAATAATAGGCGCATGCATACATATTTTTTTGATGAAAGTCCTCCTTAAGATAGAGTTATAATCCTGATAGAATTGTTAGGATGGAATGTTTGGTGTGGATGAGGGTCCTAGTTGCTGGATTTTTTTTATTAATATGGCATCTTGATGCACACATATTTTTTTAGATAGAACTCCTACCTTGGATGGAGTTCTAATCCTGATAAAACTCTTGGGATGGAAAGTTTGGTGTTGATGAGAGTATGAATTTTTTTTAATATCGTACAACCCTCGATGTATGCATTTTTTTTTTTGCATGGAAGTCCTTTTTTAGATGGAGTTCTAATTCCAATAGAAGACTTGGGGTGGAAAGTTTTGTGTGGATGGGAGCCCCAATCACTGAAATTTTTTCAATATTGTATGGCCCTTGATGCATGCATTTTTTTTTTTGATTGAAGTTCTTTCTTAGATAGAGTTCTAGTCTCGATGGAACTCTTGGGAATCATTGGATTTTTTTATACCGCACAACTCTTGATGCGTGCATTTTTTTTTTTTTGGATGGAAGTCCTTCCTTTTTCTGGGGGCTAATAAGAGTCCCAACATTAGAGAAAGCTCATTTTGATGAGAACTCAAGGATAGGGGTAGCAATTATTGATCCTAGATTGATTTTGATGATAATAAAAATATTTGAGTATGGATTATTAAATTTCTAACATTATTTGTGAGGATGTATAGTTATAAATTTCAAGAGCTCACAAACTCCAAGTGTTCCTATTCATCTAAATGAAGATTCATTATTCAAGATTTTAAAAAAGATATTTCATATTGGATACATCTCTCAAGAGATTTTAATGAAGATTAAATCAAGACAAAATAGTAAGTCTAGCCTACAAAAAAAAATTGGAGAAGAAAGAATAACAAACGGTCTTTGGCATGCAAACTGGGCCAACCTAGTTTCAGACTAGGCCAACTTAGTCTCAGTGAAAGCAAAAGACAGAAAAGATAGAAAGTAGAATTTTTATGACTCAGGGGACTGAGCCAACCCAGTTTATAACTGAGCTGACTCAGTGACAATCAAACCGACCCAGTCAAAAAAATAGCCGCCCCAATCTTAGAAAATAGAAGCAGGTACTTTGGGATCTCTAAGACTAAGCCGACCCAGCTGAAAACTAAGCCGACCCAATCTGGACTGAGCTGACCCAGTTAAAAAATGAATCGGCCCAGTGCCTGTAATGACTAGTTTCTAATTTCACAGCTTTTTCACTCCACATGCCTTCCAATGGCTATTTTTGATCTTCCAATTGCTAGATCACTTCTAGAAGCCCTTCTAGCTTACTTGTAATTGTAGAAAACCTCAGAGATACTTAAGAGAACATTTGGAATAAGAAAAGTAACTTATAAACCTACAAGAGAGAGCTTCTAAGTAGATTTTCAGTTTTTCAAATGTGTGAGCCAAATAGTGAAAAAAAAAGAGTGTTTCTTAGAGTTTTCTTTATCCTTCCAATATCCTCAATCAGAGAGAAATCAGGCCATCACATTGAAGATCAATTCCTACTTCTTTCAAGAACTTAAAGAGAAGAAATCAAGCCTACAAGCCAAGCTCTCAGATTTTCTTCTCTCAAGCTTCAAAGAGTTTGCTTTTATTTTGTTTATTATATTTTTTCATCTTTATTTCAAGTTTCTTAGGATGAGAAACTTGGGTTGGTCCAAGTCTTGAGTTGGATGTTGTATGATTTGATTGATGAGCCAAAATAAAAATCAATCAGGGTTGATTGTTAGCACGAAAAAATAATTGTTGTATGGTTATGGTTGGTGAGCCAAGATCAAAATTAATTGGATTAGATTGTGAGCCCAAATAAAACAATCAGATTATAATCAAGCTAAGTAATTATAGTTGAATTTCTAAGTGGTTTACTCAGGGAGTGGACGTAGGTGCTAAGTTTAGCGCCAAATCACTATAAAATTATTGTATTTGTGATTGTGTGTTTCTATCTTATTACTTTCAATCACTGCATATTATATAGCTTATTTGATTTGGCACTTAATTAGTTTAATCTACTTACATCTTAAGCTTAAAAATTTAAAATATCCAATTCACCCCCCCCTCTTGGAAAGCCATCCTTGGGCAACAAGTGGTATTAGAGCAAGTGCTCTAATATTAGTTGTTGATCAAACTATCAAAGAGTTAAAGATTAAATGGCAATCCTAATTAGAACTCCATTGGTTGAGGGGCAATCAACCAATAGACCCCCGCTATTCAATGGAACTAACTATACCTATTGAAAAGCACGAATGAGAATATTCATCCAAGCATAAGATTATGATATGTAAAATGTCATAATGTTAGAACCTCACACACCTACAATCATGGTTGATGAAGTGTCCATCCCAAAACCTGGAAGGGATTGGAATGAACATGACAAGAAGAAAGCTCAACTTAACGCTAAAGCAATGAATATTTTATATTGTGCTTTGGATACTAATAAGTTTAATAAAATATCAACATATTCATCAGCTAAAAAAATTTGGAATAGACTTGAAGTCACCCATGAGGATACTAATCAAGTCAAGAATCAAAGATAAATATATTGGTATATAAGTATGAGTTATTTAAAAGAGAACCATGTGAAATCATAACTAAAATATTCACTAGATTCACTGATATTCTAAATAGTTTAAAAAGTCTTGGAAGAGATTATACTAACAACGATATTATGCGTAAAATTCTTAGATCTTTGTCAAAGAATTGAGAGTCAAAGGTGACTGTCATTCAAGAAGCGAAAGACTTAAATATCTTGCATTGGAGGAGTTAATTAGGCCACTCATGATCCATGAGCTAAACATGAACCAAAGACAAGAAGAGGAAGTGAAGAAACAAAAGAGCATAGCACTCAAAGCTGTTGTCATGTATGAAGAGGAAAGCGACTCTGAAGAAGACTCGGAGGATGATGAAGAAATGACACTAATTACTAGAACGTTCAAGAAATTCATGAAAAGAAGGAAGAAGTTTGAACCAAGAAAAAGCAATTTCAGTGAGGACGAAGGTAGCAAAGAAAGAGAAAGAGAAAAAGAGAAAGATCAAATCACTTGTTATGAATGTAAGAAGCCTGGATATTTTCGAATGGATTGTCCATTGTTAAAGAAGAGCTTAAAGAAATCAAAAAAGAAAGTATTAAAAGCAACATGGAGTAATGATGAAGATTCATCTTCAAGTGAAGAAGAATGTCTAAGAGAAGAAAAGCCAATCTTTATCTTATGGCATTGGAAGATGAGGTGTGCTTGGCATCCGTAAGAGCTAAAAAAAGGTGGTATCTTGATAGCCGATGCTCTAGGCACATGACGGGAGATAAATCATAATTTATCTCTCTTAAAGCTAAAGATGAAGGTGTTGTAACATTTGAAGACAACAATAAAGAAAAATTATTGATCTCGATAATATATTGATAACACCCTCTACTAGCATAGAAAATATTTTGTATGTTGAAGGACTAATGCATAACTTACTTAGTATAAGCCAACTTTGTGATAAGGATTTTAATGTTTCATTCAAATCATCTCATTGCATTGTAACTAGATCTTTAGATGAAAGCATCAAATTCATAGGAAAAAGATATGAAAATATTTACATTATTGATCTTAATTAAAAATGAGAATATTGAATGTCTTATTGCTATGAATACTAAACTAAATGAATCAAGTTAAATTTGGCATAATAGATTAGGTCATGCAAGTATGGACTCAGTAGCAAAATTAATTAAACTTGATTTAGTAAAGGGGTTACCCAAAATAAATTTTGAAAAGGACAAAATTTGCAAAGCATGCCATCTTGGAAAACAAAACTCGGTAGCCTTGTCTACGATGAAAGTCGAATACATTACTGCTGCGAGTTGTTATGCTCAACCATTGTAGATCAAGCAACAACTAGAAGACTATGGTATTACTTATAATAACATTCCTATTCGTTGTGACAATACAAGTACCATAAATTTAACTAAAAATCTTATATTATACTTGTTGGTGCAGAAATCCGTCGCCGCCGGAGGTCGCCGCAATCGAGGCCGCTGGGCGCCGCCGGGGACCTGCAAAACGAAGTCCCGTCCGGAACCGGTGGGGTGGTGGCTCCGGCAGGACCCTCCGAGGGTCAAGTTAGCTTCCGGCCAACAGTAATGGAGTGCTCGGAATGAGTTCCGGAGCTTAGAGATGTGGAGGAGAGCTTAGAGAGTCGAGAGTTCAGAGAGCTTAGCCTTAGTATGTCGGGAGGGGTCCTTTTATAGCGGAGCTTAGTTGATGGTGACGGCTGTGCCGTCTGGCAGAGAGTCGTCGGGCAGCATGGAGTTTGGTACGGAGAGGAAGGCGTCGTCCGGTAGCAGATCGTGGGAGCCATACCGGCGAGTCGTGGGCCACACGGAGTCCGGTACGGAGAGGAAGGCGTCGTCCGGATAGATCGTGGGAGCCATACCGGCGAGTCGTGGGCCGCATGGAGTCCGGTACGGAGAGGAAGGCGTCGTCCGGTAGATCGTGGGAGCCATACCGGCGAGTCGTGGGCCGCATGGAGTCCGGTACGGAGAGGAAGGCGTCGTCCGGTAGATCGTGGGAGCCATACCGGCGAGCCGTGGGCCGCATGGAGTCCGGTACGGAGAGGAAGGCGCCGTCCGGTCTTGCTGCAGGCGACAGTTCGTCCAATGGAGTTCGGACTTGTAACAGAGTTCGGCCGAGGGGGAAGCTGGGGGAGTTCGTCTGGCTGAAGGGTCGGCCATCTGTAGAGTTCGGCCGCGGGACGGTTGCCGAGGAGTTCGACCGCTGAGAGGCCCGAAGAAGCTCGGCTGGCCAGTTGAAGGACTTCGGTTGCTAGTTGGTTCGGCCAGGGCTCGCTGAGGAGTTCGGTCGCCTAGGGTCGTCCGAAGGGGTTCGGCCACTTGGGCTCGGAAGGAGTCGGTCCGAAGGAGTCGGTCCGAAGGAGTCGGCTCAGGGTCGCCGTGGGAAGTCCGAAGGAGTTCGGCTGCATGGGCTCGCCTGGGGTCGGTCCGAAGGAGTTCGGCCGTGGGAAGTCCGAAGGAGTTCGGCTGCATGGGCTCGCCTGGGGTCGGTCCGAAGGAGTTCGGCCGTGGGAAGTCCGAAGGAGTTCGGCTGCATGGGCTCGCCTGGGGTCGGTCCGAAGGAGTTCGGCCGTGGGGCCCGAAGGAGTTCGGGCTCGTAGGAGAGTTCGGCTGAAGGGAAAACCCGGGAGGAGCTCGGATGGCCGAACGGGCGTCTGGGAGGAGTCCGTCTCCCGAAGAAGTCCAGCCGCTTGGAGTCCAAGGAGCTCGGCCGTCAGGAGTTCGGCTGGCGGTGGGAGTTCGGCTGGCCCGGACCTTGGCGCAGGGGAGTTCGGCCTCTAGGCAGTTCGGCCCGGACCTTGGCGCAGGGGAGTTCGGCCTCTAGGCAGTTCGGCCCGGACCTTGGTGCAGGGGAGTTCGGCCTCTAGGCAGTTCGGCCGTGGTAGGGGCTCGGCCTGGCGCCTGGCGCTAAAGCTCTTCAGCGGCTACTGGTTACATTGGGCTGAGCGTCGGGCCGGGCTTCGGCAGGAGCGGGATTTATCCCCAACAGTAGCCCCCCCCCGAGTTCAAAATGAAGGAAGGAGTACCAAAACAGGCGACTGCCAGTCTCTCCGGCTCCGCATTTGTTGAGCTGAGTCGGGGAGGTTCATCCCAGTCAATATTGAGTTGAAGTGGGACTCTTTCCAGCCAAAATTGTGAAGCCGAGTTGAGGCCGGAGTCAATGTTCCCCCGTGGTAGGGTCGGAGTTGACATTGCCTTCATCAACCGAAGTCGATTCGGGGGAGACCTCCTCTTTTGCAGTCAAGGTTATGATCGCTTGGGGGAGATCCCGTCTCCCGCTGATGCTGATACCGAAGTTGAAGCTGAGGTCTGAAGGAGACCTCGTCTTCTGCAGTGAAGCTTGCCGTAGACTCTGGGGCTCGGCCTTGGACCTCGCTCGCGTCAGGACGAGGTTCTCCTCTTGTTCCCAACGGGCTGTGGGGGCACATGGGGACTGTCGTCCTCGCCTCTCCCCCATCCCGTCCTTGGTGGACGGGGCCTTCGACTTTGCTCACGCTAGGATGAGGTTCTCCTCCTGTTCCTAGCCGGCTGTGGGGGCACATGAGGACCGTCGTCCTCGCTTCTCCCCCCATCCCGTCTTGTGGACGGGGCCTTCGACTTTGCTCGTGCTAGGACGAGGTTCTCCTCCTGTTCCTAGCCGCTGTGGGGGCACATGAGGACCGTCGTCCTCGCTTCTCCCCCCATCCCGTCCTTTGCGAACGGGGCCTTTGACTTTGCTCGTGCTAGGACGAGGTTCTCCTCCTGTTCCTACGAGCTGTGGGGGCACATAAGGACCATTGTTAGGATGAGGCCTTTGACTTTACTTGCGTTAGGACGAGATTCTCCTCCTATTCCTAACAGACTGTGGAGGCACATAAGGGCCTTTGTCTGGGCTTCTCTCCCATCTCGTCTATGGTGAACGAGGCCTTCGACTTTGCTCGCGTTAGGATGAGGTTCTCCTCCTATTCCTAATGGGCTGTGGGGGCACATAAGGGCCGTTGTCTGGGCCTCTCCCCCCATCTCGTCTAATGGTGAATGAGGCCTTCGACTTTGCTCGCATTAGGACGAGGTTCTCCTCCTGTTCTAACGGACTGTGGGGGC
>QRFJ01000873.1:510730-717232 GCA_006176705.1 Cocos nucifera
TCGGTTATGAGGGCTCGGGGCAGACCGAACCGGCAGATCAGCGTCTTCCAGACGAAGTCCTGCACCTTGGCCTCGGTGATCTTCGCTAGTGGTTCCGCCTCGACCCACTTGGTAAAGTAGTCAATCGCGACCAGGAGGAACTTCCGTTGTCCGGACGCCGTTGGGAAGGGGCCGAGGATGTCCATCCCCCACTGCGCGAAGGGCCAGGGTGCAGTGAGCGGAGTGAGTTCGGATGCCGGCTGCCTTTGCACGCTGGCGTTCTTCTGGCAGCGGTCACATTTCTTCACGTATTCCGTGGAATCACGAAGTAGGGTTGGCCAGTAGTACCCTTGCCGAAGTAGTCTTTGCGATAGGGATCTGGCTCCCGCGTGACTTCCGCAGAGTCCTTCGTGGACATCCTGTAGCGCGATGCAGGCCTCAGAGGGTCGGAGGCACCTCAGCAACGGGAGGGAGTACGACCTTTTATATAACCTGCCCTCGTACAAGACGTAGCGGGAGGCTTGACTCCTGAGCTTCCGAGCTTCTCTCCGGTCGTGAGGGAGGACCCCTTCTTCGAGGTAGGCGATCAGCGGATCGATCCAGCTGGGCTCGAAGTCCGTCCGCAGGACGGCCTGAGGTTCCTCGGTGGTCGGGCACTTCAGAGTTTCCAGAAACACCTCTTTTGGTAGTTCGGCCGGGGCAGAGGTGGCCAACTTGGAGAGGAGGTCGGCCCTTGTATTCCCGGTCCTTGGGATGTGCCGAATGTCGAAGCTGTCGAAGGCTGGTATTAAGTTCTTCACCTTCCCGAGGTACATCACCATGCTTTCCTCCCGCGCCTCGTAGCTGCCGCCGACCTGACCGACCACCAACTGGGAATCGCTATAGACTTGAAGCCGACCCACCTTCAATTCCCTGGCTATCTGCAGCCCGGCTATCAGCGCTTCATACTCGGCCCCATTGTTGGTTGTGGGAAACTCGAAGCGCAATGCGTACTCGGTGACGATCCCCTCGGGGCTAACCAGGACCAGCCCTGCGCCGGCCCCGCTAGAGTTGGATGAGCCATCCACATGCAGAACCCAGGCGCCTTCAAGAAGGTCGGCCCTTTCTTCAGGGAAGCTCGACCGCCACAGCTCGGCTTCGTTGGGGCCTGGTCTCCCTCCGATGATAGTCTCGCTTGATTCAAGCTCGGCTTCAACTGGTGCGGTGCATTCCAGCACGAAGTCCGCCAGTATCTGAGCCTTGATCGATGGCCTGGGCCGGTAATTGATGTCGAACTCCGTGAGCTCGATCGCCCATTTGGCGATTCTTCCTGAAGCGTCTGCTCGGTGGAGGACGGCTCTTATTGGTTGGTCCGTGAGGACCGTTATGGTATGCTCCTGAAAGTAAGGTCGGAGCCTCCTGGCTGCGATCAGAAGACAGTAAATTAGTTTTTCTAACTTGGAGTACCTGGTCTCCGCGTCCCTCAAGGCTCGGCTCACGTAGTAGACTGGTTGTTGCGCCTTCGCATCTTCCCTGACCAGGACAGCCGCCAGGGCCATTGGAGAGACAGCTAGGTATAGGAGCAGCCCTTCTCCAGGTTCGGGCTTTGCCAGCAGTGGGGGCGCGCCGAGGTAGTTTTTAAGCTCCTCGAATGCCTGTTTGCACTCCGCTGTCCAGCAAAAATCTTTCGGTCGCCTGAGGACCTGGAAGAAAGGCAGGCACCGCTCGGCCGACCTCGAGACAAAGCGGTTCAGGGACGCCACCTTCCCAGCCAGGCGCTGAACTTCCTTAATTGTTTTCGGGGCAGTCATCTCCTGGATGGCTCGGATTTTCTCGGGATTTGCCTCGATTCCGCGTCTCGACACCATGAATCCTAAAAATTTTCCGGAGGTCACGCCGAAGGCGCATTTGGTCGGGTTCAACTTCATCTTGTGCCTCCTAAGCGCACCGAAAGTTTCTTCAAGGTCGGCGAGGTGGTCTGTCGAGGCTCGGCTTTTGACTAGCATGTCGTCCACGTACACCTCCATGTTGCGGCCGATCTGCCCCTTGAAGACCTTATTGACCAAGCGCTGGTAGGTGGCTCCTGCATTCTTGAGTCCGAAAGGCATGACCCTGTAACAATAGAGACCTCGGTCAGTAATAAAGGTGGTCTTTTCTTCATCCTCGGGCGCCATGCGTATCTGGTTATAACCAGAAAATGCGTCCATAAAAGTGAGGAGCTCGTGGCCCGAGGTTGCGTCCACCAGCTGATCGATCCTCGGCAGGGGGTAGCTGTCCTTTGGGCAGGCTTTGTTCAGCTTCTTGAAGTCGACGCACATCCTCCATTTGTTGTTTGCTTTTTTGACGAGGACCACGTTCGAGACCCAGGTCGGATAGTTGACCTCCCGGATGAGTCCGGCTTCGAGGAGCTTATCCACTTCTTCGGCTACCGCCTTCTGTCTCTCTGGGGCTTGGTGGCGTAACTTTTTCTCTGATGGGTCGGTGCCTTGGGTCGATGGCCAGCCGATGTTCTATAACATCGGCGTCGATCCCTGGTACATCCGCTGGGGCCCAGGCGAAGACGTCCGCATTCCTTCTGAGGAAAGCGACGAGCTGTCCCTAACCTCGGCCGCCAAGTTGGAGCCGATCCGCACCTCATGCCCCGGGTCTCCGTCGTGTAAGGACACAGGGACGAGGTCTTCCGCAGGTTCGCCCCGTTCTTCAGTGAGGTCGTCGCGGACGTCCAGTCCCATCAACAAGGCAAGGGTCGGGCCGGTCTCCCCCGCGCAGGGCAACTGAGTAGCAGTACTTTGCCAGGGCCTTGGTCTCCTCTGACCTCGCCGACTCCGTGGCTCGTCGGGAATTTCATCTTTAAGTAGTAGGTTGACACAACCGCCCGTAATGCGTTTAAGGCCGGGTCGCCCAAGGATTGCATTATAGGCGGACGGGGTCCTTCACGACCAGAAAGTCGATCCGCGCCTTGGCCAATTTTGGGGATTGGCCCGCCGTCACCGCCAAAGTCACCATGCCTTCGACCGGAACGGCGTGTCCGGCAAATCCTACCAGGGGGGAATTTACAGGCCCTAAGCGGGTGTCAGGTAGGGACATTTTTAAGAAGGCATCGTAAAACAATATGTCCGCCGAACTTCCATTATCCACCAAAACGCGGCGTACATCATAATCAGCGACGTTTAAAGAGATTACAACCGCGTCGTTATGTGGAAATCGGATCCCTTGGGCGTCTGCCTTCGGTGAAGGTCACGGGCTCCGAGGTCCTCTGCCTCTTCGCCGGTCCCTCGGATTCGTCGGTCTTTCCCTGCTGCGGTCCTCCCGAGACGGTGTTAATGACGCCAAGAGGCGGCCGATCCTCCTGCCGATCCTCCCCAATCGGCGGCAACATTCTCGGCCGATCTTCCCGCTCTTTAGGTTGTCTTCGCAGGAATCGGCCAAGCCTGCCCCGCCGGACCAGCTCCTCGATTTCGTCCTGGAGCTGGATGCACTCCTCGGTATCGTGACCGTGGTCACGGTGGTAAAGGCAGAACTTGTTGGGGTTGCGTTTTCTGGGATGGGAACGCATTCCTCTCCGGCTCCGGAAGTCGTTCCCTTGATCTCCAGCAGCACTTGAGCCTTCGAGGCGTTGAGGGGGGCGTAGCTGTGAAAACGCCGCCGGAGGGGAGAACCTTGGCGCGGAGATGAACCTCGTCGCGGGGGAGAACCTCGGCGCCGGGGGGAACTTCGGCGCCGGAGGGGACTTCGGCGTCGGGGGGGACTTCGGTGTGCCCTTCCGTCGGTGGCTTCCCGCCCCCGAGCCTGAGGTGGAGTCCGGGCTCGCCCGCGACCAGGGGGAGTTCGGGAGCGCGGCCAAGCTTCGGTGCGCTTTCTTTCTTCGGCGGGCCTTCCCGCTCTGCCTACTCGTCGCTTGTCGCGAGCTTCATTATCCTTGGCCTCAAAAGCCTCCTCTGCCCGGGCATAGCTTTCCGCCCGAGCTAGCATGTCAGCGAAATCCCTGGGATATTTCTTTTCCAGGGAGAACAACAGGTCGTTCTTCTGAAGGCCGCCCTTGAGCGCGGCCATAGCAACCGATTGGTCCAGGTTCCGGACTTCCAGCGCGGCAGCGTTGAACCGGGTGACGTAAGCCCGGATGGGCTCCCCCTCTTTTTGCCTGATGGCCAACAAGGAATCCGAGCCTCTGCGCGGCCGCTTGCTGCTGACAAAGTGGGCCGCGAATTGTTGACTCATTTGGTCAAATGACAGGATGGTGCCCGGCTTAAGCGCCGAGTACCAATTCCTGGCCGCTCCTTTGAGGGTAGAAGGGAAAGCCCGACACAAGATGGCATCAGGCGCGCCATGGAGCAACATCGTAGTCCTGAAAGCCTCCAAATGGTCGACCGGGTCGGTGGTCCCATCGTAGCTTTCAAAATGCGGGAGCTTGAAGTTCGACGGTACCTGTTCCTGCATAATTTTCTGTGAGAAGGGAGGATCAGTGCAAATATCGTTACCGCGGGAGGAAGGAGTATGACGAAGTTCTTCTATGCGTCGTCCCATCTCCAAGAGCCTTTGATCCAGGAAGTCTTCGCGATCCTTAATCCCCAAGGTCTTCTCGCGGAATAGGTGTGAAGCCTCTCCCTGGGTCGAGCCGCGGTCCGAGCAGGGGCTCCTTGCCGGCTGCCCTTCTCTCCCGAGGGCCGGAGGTCGGGTAGCCCACATCGGTCGCTCCTGGACTGGGTTCCCGGGCTCCGGGGAACCCCGCGCCGGTCGAGTGGGCGCCGGACCTCGCGAATGCGTGGCCTGCACCGCCCGCACCGCCTCCGTAAGATCGCGGACCTGCTGGGCAAGCAGGTCGAACCGCTCCGCATCCACCGTGGGTACGGAGCGGGCCCGTGTCGCCGGGGCCGGAGTGGGAGCGGACGGACCCGAACGGGATCGGGCCGCGGAGGCTGCCGACCTCCGGGTCGAGGCTCTTCTGGGGGGCATTTTTCTTTCCAGAAAAGGAATACTGAAGAGGGAGAAGAGAGATCCGGAGCAGGGGAAGGAAATCGTCGCCGAGCACTCCTTTAAGAACAAGGGAACCTCGAAGGTTCAGTCCCTTCTTCCAGCGCCAATCTGTTGGTGCAGAAATCCGTCGCCGCCGGAGGTCGCCGCAATCGAGGCCGCTGGGCGCCGCCGGGGACCTGCAAAACGAAGTCCCGTCCGGAACCGGTGGGGTGGTGGCTCCGGCAGGACCCTCCGACGGTCAAGTTAGTTTCCGGCCAACAGTAATGGAGTGCTCGGAATGAGTTCCGGAGCTTAGAGATGTGGAGGAGAGCTTAGAGAGTCGAGAGTTCAGAGAGCTTAGCCTTAGTATGTCGGGAGGGGTCCTTTTATAGCGGAGCTTAGTTGATGGTGACGGCTGTGCCGTCTGGCAGAGAGTCGTCGGGCAGCATGGAGTTTGGTACGGAGAGGAAGGCGTCGTCCGGTAGATCGTGGGAGCCATACCGGCGAGTCGTCGGGGAGCCATACCGGCGAGGCGTGGGCCGCATGGAGTCCGGTACGGAGAGGAAGGCGTCGTCCGGTAGATCGTGGGAGCCATACCGGCGAGCCGTGGGCCGCATGGAGTCCGGTACGGAGAGGAAGGCGTCGTCCGGTAGATCGTGGGAGCCATACCGGCGAGTCGTGGGCCGCATGGAGTCCGGTACGGAGAGGAAGGCGTCGTCCGGTAGATCGTGGGAGCCATACCGGCGAGCCGTGGGCCGCATGGAGTCCGGTACGGAGAGGAAGGCGTCCGTCCGGTCTTGCTGCAGGCGACAGTTCGTCCAATGGAGTTCGGACTTGTAACAGAGTTCGGCCGAGGGGGAAGCTGGGGGAGTTCGTCTGGCTGAAGGGTCGGCCATCTGTAGAGTTCGGCCGCGGGACGGTTGCCGAGGAGTTCGACCGCTGAGAGGCCCGAAGAAGCTCGGCTGGCCAGTTGAAGGACTTCGGTTGCTAGTTGGTTCGGCCAGGGCTCGCTGAGGAGTTCGGTCGCCTAGGGTCGGTCCGAAGGGGTTCGGCCACTTGGGCTCGCCTGAAGTCGGTCCGAAGGAGTTCGGCTGCACGGGCTCGCCTGGGGTCAGGTCCGAAGGAGTTCGGCCGTGGGAAGTCCGAAGGAGTTCGGCTGCATGGGCTCGCCTGGGGTCGGTCCGAAGGAGTTCGGCCGTGGGAAGTCCGAAGGAGTTCGGCTGCATGGGCTCGCCTGGGGTCGGTCCGAAGGAGTTCGGCCGTGGGAAGTCCGAAGGAGTTCGGCTGCATGGGCTCGCCTGGGGTCGGTCCGAAGGAGTTCGGCCGTGGGGCCCGAAGGAGTTCGGGCTCGTAGGAGAGTTCGGCTGAAGGGAAAACCCGGGAGGAGCTCGGATGGCCGAACGGGCGTCTGGGAGGAGTCCGTCTCCCGAAGAAGTCCAGCCGCTTGGAGTCCAAGGAGCTCGGCCGTCAGGAAGTTCGGCTGGCGGTGGGAGTTCGGCCTCTAGGCAGTTCGGCCCGGTCCTTGGCGCAGGGGAGTTCGGCCTCTAGGCAGTTCGGCCCGGACCTTGGCGCAGGGGAGTTCGGCCTCTAGGCAGTTCGGCCCGGACCTTGGCGCAGGGGAGTTCGGCCTCTAGGCAGTTCGGCCGTGGTAGGGGCTCGGCCTGGCGCCTGGCGCTAAAGCTCTTCAGCGGCTACTGGTTACATTGGGCTGAGCGTCGGGCCGGGCTTCGGCAGGAGCGGGATTTATCCCCAACAATACTCAAGAACAAAGCATATAAAAGTAGGGCATCATTTTATTGAAGAGCACATTCAAAATAATGATATACTTCTTGAATATGTGCCTACTGAAAATGAAGTTACTGATATCTTTACTAAATCTTTGAATGAAGAAAGATTTTGCACAATAAGAAAATAATTAGATTTATTTGATCTAATTTGTTAGATGCGTATCTTGTGATGATTGATTTTCATATGATGAAATGATTAATTTTCATATGATAAATTCTTTTGTATTAGTTTATTTTTATGTTATTTAGAAAAGAAAAATGAATGAAAAATTTTTTGATCTTGAAACTCTGAATGTTCAGGTCTGTGCCAAACTGGGCTATCTTAGTTTTTCTCTTCTGAAAAACTTAGCTGCCCCAGTACTGGGTCGACTCAGTTTTTCTTCACAAAAAAACTGGGTCGGCTAAGTTGTCGGAGGTTCTATTTTTTAAACGAACAAACCGATGGCTCTTCGATGATTTATTTCTTAGCCATCCATAGAGAAACTCTAGAACCCCTAAGACCTTCCCCTAGAAATCCATTTCCATCGAATTTGAGTGAGGTTTTGGAATCATACCGTGCAAGAAACAAACCATAACCCCTAGGATCAAGCATACATCTCACGGTCCGCCACCTAGAGAGAGATTCGTGGTGGAAAATGGCAATCAAAGTTCTAAGAAGACTGTCCTTCACCCTTTAGGTCATCTCAATTCTCCTCACCTCCTCCGCGACCATCCACTCATCCTCCTACTCCAATTTTTCCGTCATATCCTTCTTCCACACCCGTTCCACTCTCCTCTAGGGCTATCACAACTGGTAGAATGGTGGATTTTGATTTTCTAGCAAGTGAGGGTTTTAAATTTGGAGAGGGATTGAAGTATCAAGGATGAGAATATCTCTGCTCTGGGATCAATCTTCCAACCTATCCAAATCTAGTGAGGGAGCTCTATGGCAATGCTAGGGTTAGCCCAAGATTATTTGAATCAGAAGTCAAGAAGGTTAAGGTCAATTTGACTATGGAGAAATTAGGGAGCTTACTTAGGGCACCCATTGAAGGAGCCGAGAGACTAGATGATTGAGCGAGTGGGTTGCAACTGTTATTTGGTAGAGATGATGCCATGCACTTTAAGGAAAACCATGCCAGAGACCTATCTATGGAAAATAAACTACTTCACCATATTTCAGCTAGGATTCTAGTACCCAGAGTAGGAAGGTTTGATTTCCTCAAAAAAAATGATATAGTTATGATGTACCACATTCTCATGAGGAAAAAGTTTAACCTTCCAGCCTTGATTTTGAGGATGATGCAAGAAGTATCCCAAAGAAAAAAATCAGCACTGCCAAACGGGATGCTTCTGACATTAGTATTTTAGGACTGGAGTTTACCTGGAAGGGGAACCCAGTAGGAAATTACAGCATTATGATACCTACAACTTGAAATCAATGTATTGGATGAAGTTCAAGAAAGTAAATGGTATTTGGGTGAAGCTAGATAAAGAAGGGAAAGAAAGATATGAGCCAGAGCCCGTGCCATAGCATCCTGCACCTGCTCCATCTTCGTCCACTATCAAACTAGATGAGGATCAAATTGAGGAGATAGTGCAGCGCATCTCGACTAGAATATATGATAAACTCTCTGGTGGTCTTTCTTTATTGATGGAAAATGCTGTGAGGAAGGTGTTCACCGAACAGCATACTTTTGCACCTATAGATCCAGCCTCGTCCGACCCTCTAAAGCCTAGTGTTGATTAGGTTGCATATAGGATCTATCTAGCTATACTTACAGTATTTTGATTGTAAATGTTCATGATAGGTATTTATGATATGTAATGTTCAAACTTAGCATTTTGTGCACTTGAAACTATTTGTATCTATGAATGAATGAAGTTTGACTTTTGGCTTAAATTATATCAAATTTCTCTAATGAATGAATGAAATTATCTTTTTTTATGTTTAATCAAATCTCTCTTTACATTGTCCATATACTTTTTGATAATGACAAAAGGAGAGAAAAAATGAGTATAAAATAAAAATTAAAAATATAATTAAATAAAAAGAATAGCATAAATGGGCTTTACTTCAACAAAAACTAAATAAAAAATGCACAAGCAAGTAAAATTTAATTATAACTACAAGTATGGAAGAAATTAGAACTCGAATTGCTAAATTAAAATCTTGGCACATAATAAAGGTGAGTAATACAAAATTTGACTTAAAATTGAACATACTTATTATATTTAGATAAAGCATATATAAATTGATAAAATCTAAATAAATATGATGTATGAGTAAATTGGTAAGATTGAATGAAAATATCATTTTGAAATATGAAAAAAAGTTATACTCAAAAGGTTTTATCATCATCAAAAAGGGGAAGATTATTGATCCTAGATTGATTTTGATGATAACAAAAGTATTTGAGTATAGATTATTAAATTTCTAACGTTATTTGTGAGGATGTGTAGTTGTAAATTTCAAGAACTCACAAACTCCAAGTATTTCCATTCATCTAAATGAAGATTCATTATTCAAGATTTTAGAGAAGATATTTTAGATTGGATACATCTCTCAAGAGATTTTAATGAAGGTTAAATCAAGACAAAATGGCAAGTCTAGCCTGCAAAAAAATTTAGAGAAGAAGGGATCACAAATGATCTTTGGCATGCATGGCATACAAGCTGGACCAACCTAGTCTCAGACTGGAATGACCTAGTCTTCGTGGAAGCAAAAGATAGAAAAGGCAGAAAGCAAAATTTTTTATGATCTAGGGGATTGAGCCGATCCAGTTTACAACTGAGCCAACCTAGTAACAACCAGGCTGATCCAGTCAGAAAAATAACCATCCCAGTCTCATAAAATAGAAGCAAGTATTTTTGGATCTCTGAAACTGAGCCGATCCAATGCTTGTAATGACTAGTTTTCAGTTTTACAGCTTTTTCACTCCACATGCCTTTCAACGATTATTTTCGATCTTTCAATGATTAGATCACTTTTAGAAGCCCTCCTAGCTTACTTATAATGGTGGAAAACCTCAGAGATACTTAAGAGAATATTTGGAATAAGAGAGGTAACTTTTAAACCTATAAGAGAGAGCTTCCAAGTAGATTTTTAGTTTTTCAAATATGTGAACCAAATAGTAAAAAGGAATAAGTATTTTTTAAAGTTTTCTTTGTCCTTCCAACATCTTCAATCAGAGAGAAGTCAGGCCATTATATTGAAGATCAATTTCTACTTCTTTCAAATACTCAAAGAAAAGAAATCAAGCCTATAAGCTAAGCTCCGAGATTTTCTTCTCTCAATCTTCAAAGAGTTTACTTTTATTTTGTTTATTATATTTTTTCATCTTTATTTCAAGTTTCTTGGGGTGAGAAACTTGGATTGGTCCAAGCCTTGAATTGGACATTGTATAATTTGATTGGTGAGCCAAAGTGAAAATCAATCAGGATTGATTATTAATCCAAAAAAATAACCATTGTACGATTGTGATTGGTAAGTCAAGGTCAAAACTAACTGGATTGGATTATGAGTCCAAATAAAATAATTAGACTGTAATCAAGCTAAGTGATATAGTTGAATTCCTAAGTGGTTTACTTAGAAAGTAAATGTAGGTGCCGAGTTTGGTGCTGAGCCATTATAAAAGTATTGTGTTTGTGATTATGTGTTTCTGCCTTATTACTTTCAATCACTGCACATTATATAGCTTATTTGATTTGACACTTAATTAATTTAATCTACTGACATCTTAAGCTTAAAAATTTAAAATATCCAATTCATCCCCTCTCTTGGAAAGCCATCCTTGGGTAATAGCAATTGAGTCCGATATGGGTTGGATCAGATATAGATCAGATTAAAAATTCATTAACTCAAATTTGATATATTTATTAAACATGTTAAAAAATCATATTTGAATCCAACCTATTTAATAAATAGATAAGCCAACCACCCATATAACCCATTTATTAAACTGGTCAAGTCATATTAAGTGGATTAAATAGGCTAAATAGATCAAATTAAATCCATCATAAATATGTTAAGCAGGTTTTAACCAAGTTAAATAGATCAGGTCAAAAACCAACCAATTATTAAACATGTCAAAATGGGTTGAATAGATTAAAGGTCTATATCTCAACCCAATCCATTTAATAAGTAGGTCTATATGGGTTAATTCAAGTATGATGTGACCCATTTATATCAAATCTGAACCTACTTAAAGTGAATGTCCGTAGGTCAGAAGTATTTATTAATTACTTAATCAAAACAATGTTAACTAATTACTAAATTGTTTATCATCTATTACGGTCTTCCGATTGGAGAAAAAGTGGTCTACATTAAGTTTAGTAATTCTTCTGATTTACCAATCATTAATTTAATATGTGTATATTGTTTGAAAGTAATTTAGAGACATTAGTACCAGTTCAACCAAAATCTTCAATTAGGTACTAATTTGGCAAATTAATTATTAAGATTTCTAAATACTATAATGTTAATTCTATAGTTATATGAATATTGTATTTTTGTGGCATTTTGTTCAAGTAACAAACACATTGAGATTTTAAAAATTAATATTGACATCTAATTTTTACCTTCAAAAATAATGTTATAATGCTTTAATCACAAAAAAATTGGTAACCTCAATAAAAAGGCTTTGAAGAATATCATTGATGAAAAATATGTCATTTGTGAGAAAATCTTAATATAGTCCGCAATGTACTAGAATTTTGATGATTAATAACGACGGCTAACTTAAGTCCTCATAAATAGGATACTTTAAAAGTAAACTTTGTATCTTTAGTGATGTTCAATTACAAATAACATACTTTTTGTAAGGGCATGGATTCATTCGTCACTAGTAAATTGGGACAATGTTAGCACCAAAATTATCCTAAAAAATGATATTAGTGATGGAAAAAATTAGTATTTGTGATGGAGCTTTATTCTAATCATAAATGTAGTATAATTTTGATAATTTTAATAGTAATGACTGACTTTTATCCTCACTAATAGGGCTTTGAACGATATTATTGATGAAAAAATACATCTTTTCTTAAAAAATCTTAATATAATTGGTAATATACTAAGATTTTAATAATTAACAATGACGACTAAATTTGACCCTTATGAATAGGATATTTTTAGAGTCAATTTTGTAGCTTTAGTGACATGCAGTTATAAATAACATACTTTTTGTAAGGACATAGATTTATTTGTCACTAGTAAATTTATATAAAATTGGTGCCAAAGTTATCCTTTAAAATAATAATATTAATAATAAAAAAATTTAGTATTTATGATGGATCTTAATTCTGATCATAAGTATCGTATAATTTTGATAATTATTAGTAATAGCTAACTTTCACTCTCACTAATAAGACTTTGAATAATATTACTGACAAAAAAAAATATTTTTTTACGAGAAAATCTTAATATTGTCGGTAATATACTGAGATTTTAACGATTAATAATGATGACTAACTTTGGCTCTTATAAATAAGATACTTTTAGAATAAATTAAGTATTTTTAGTAAAGTCTAGTTATAAATAATATACTTTTTTGGAGGCCGTGGATTCATTCATCACTAGTACATTGACATAAAATTGGTGCCATAGGTTTTCTCCAAAAAAATTAATATTTATGATGAAAAAATCCAGTATTTGTGATAGTATTTCAAGATAGTCACCAAGGTGTTAAGATCTTGATGACTAATAATAATGACTGAGTTTTGCCATCATAAATAAAGCTTTTTGTGAGGGTCTTAGTGCTCCCTTACTATATTTTGATCACAAATGAATATATTTTTTGGAGTGTATATACTCTTCCGGTGTGAATTATTTTAAGAAGAAAGAATACATTTCATAGAGAATAACTGTGATATTTCCAAGAGATGCAACTCTTGGGGACATCCTTAAAGAACAATATAACATAAAAAATAAAATAATAATATTTGATTTGCAAGAAATTTAAAAATCAAAATATAATTTGAAGCTTCAACATGTTTGGCAAAGCTCCAACATCTTTATGCAAGCCAATATTGAGTTCAATTTTGTTCAAAAATAAGGAAGATAGAAATAATGCCTAGAATATGCCATTTTCCTTTAGTTGAATGAACATTAAGACATAGCTTTTTGATCCATTTTTTAAAAAAAATTCAAAACACCTCTATTGTTTTTTGTTGTAATTAACAATATTGACTTCATATAATGATGTACTTCATGCAATTATTTTATATATTATAATATAGTTTTGTGTTTATTCAGTTCTTATCATAAGGATTAAAATACCATGCATTATTTGTTCATATAGTTTGTTTCACTTTGCACCGTGCTAATCACAAACCAATAGTCAATACACCATTATTTTAATAATAGTAGTTGGTGTCACCTTTGCTTCTTTGTTGTGCTTACATCATCTACCATACTATATATCAAAATAATGCAATATATACTGGTAATATACCATATTAGCACCCAATCGATAGAGATAATAACACTCAGACTAACCTTGGCTTATGTTCTGATTATTAATTACTAATTTAATTGTTTCCAATATCAATTACTTAGCAACAATAGCTTGGTCCTTCTTTATAATATTATTGCTGAATGTTTAAATAGATTTCTTCTGACAAGCATATAATATATATTGCTAACTTTAGTCGAATCCATTATCTATATATTAAAAATATAAATTTTTGTATACTAAATTTTAACGATGAACGAGCATGTTTATATATCTTCGTTTTTGTCACTATCATATTAAGCAACACTTGAGCATTTATATTATTTACTAAAAGCCTCTGGTATTCATTTAGCTCATCATGTATGCTTTTTAAGTATAGTTGATTTTTAGGTACACACACATACATACAAGGTTTATAAAACAAGTTTATATCATTTACACAATATTACACTTAAAGTAGGCTTTGTTTTCTAGTTAAAATTGAGGACCATAGCTAGGTAATTTCATTCCAACTATCTTCATTAATAATCTAGAGAGAAATATGGTATATAAACAAGGACTTCAACAAATTTTTGAGAATGGAACTAGTTTTAGTTCTTTTTAACTTTCATTCAAGATTCCAATTAGGGATCACATATCAGCTAATTGTTTAATACTTAACTAATGATATGAATGTCTATGCTGATAACAACCAAAACAAAGGAATTTAGCAAAATACCTACAATAATTTTTTCCCTTTTTTAGCATCCTGAGCAATAAGAACATATGGCGAATCAATTTACAAAGCTTTATACTAACCTCAAAAGCCTTCTGCAAGATTTCCTGAATTACTTTCCCTAAATTCAAATCATTGAAATTTGAAGCAAGATTTAGATGATGCTTGCCATTGCCATCCACTAAAATCTCATATGTATTCCACACATGAGGGACTCCATATAAGGGGACTTGGAAAATCAAGAGTTTAGCCATGTTACATAGAGAGGTTTCGGCTTTCAAAATTAAAGATTTCGCTACATCACCGAAAAAAAAATTCTACGTCAATTCCACCTTTATGATGGCACTTTATGAATATTATAATTGTAAGTTGCTTTAGCATTTATCATAGAAATTTAACTGTTTGTTGATGCATGTCAAACATCTTTAGGAGGACTTGAGCTAATATTATGACTGCAAAGAATTAGGGTTTCCAATGATAGAGGAAAGGAGAACTGAGGAGAGAATGATGGGCCAAAAAATTATGTCATTCACTCATGTATTAGTGCTCAATTTTGCAAGTTTTCTCCTTAGGTTTTTCATCTTCCTATTTTAATGATGCAATTTATATTAAATCTCATGGTCGATTAATCAAGCCAATAGGAAATAAGAGAAATGGAGATATGATTAAAATAATTTTATTTTGCCAATTCTTAAAAATAAGAAAATCTATAGGAAAAACGAAGCTAAATAATCTCATATGGTTGTTTGAATTGGCTACTTGTGCGATAAAAGCTGGATTAATTTAGTTTATATTATACTAAATATTTTTTTTGATGTAATTGAGTTAGAGAAAACCTAACTCAGGAGATGCTATATTAATAGGATTAGCAGTACATATTAGAGCTAGTATATATGATTATAGCGTATGCTTTGGGAGTTGATTTTTCTCAATTTCAGAGTTTGGGTTGGGAGATATGAAGTAACCGTTTTCTATTAACTTCATATTTTCAGACTCTATAACTACCAATTTAGTTCTTCTTAGAGTTTATTTTAGTATCTCCTCGAAGTTTCTCCAATACAGGTAGGTCTATATTTGATACCTGAATTCAGAAATCTCCTCACCCAAGTGGCTACAAAATTTAGTTTTTCAGGATGTGATATCAGCTTCAAGACATTAATAGCCTGAGTCTGAGATTACTCGTCTGTTTTAATCAAAATCGGTGACCTCGCTTTGTTAGCATCCGAACATCAGTATCTAATTTATATTTTTGTTGTTTGTTATCTTCATTTACTCAGAACTTTTCTTTTCCTTGGCATCTACTAATTTCGCAATGGAAAATTCTATACCATCCCGTGAGATCACTGTCTAGGTGCTGCAGGGTGGAACCTTTTGTTTCCTTTTATTCTTTTGTTGCCAGTTATGCTTCTGCGGTGAAAAAATAACTTAATTTTCCATATGCTAGAAAATACTAATTGCTGTCAATCGACCTGTCTAGAATCCCCTAGACTGCATTTCTGATTTGTTGGAGTTGATCAATTTCTTCATTTTTAGTACGTACCATCTACATCATGAAAAGTCTACCAACCTGCTGAATTACTGCTTTGGGAAGATAGGCATGAAATTAAAAACATCATTTATTATGTTCCTTCCATAAACACCGGAATCCAGCTACCATTAAAATGTCTAACCCCTTCTTAAGTGAGTGCATGGGTTATTGTGACCTCCAATAGTTCCGTAACAGAGCTTGGGATTGAGGTAGCATCTCGAGGTCTAAAAGAGTTTGGAAAGATGACCATACCTTCCTAAAAAACGAGCGCTAGAGGAACAAGTGGTCGGAGATCTCTACAGTGGAGTCACAAAGCATGTAGTTCAGCCCACCCTGCCAGCCTCTTTAGGGTAGGTTTGTTTTAGTGTGAATTTTGTCGAGATTGCTCAGATATAAGATATTGTACTCTTGGTGGAATTCTCATTTTCTAAACTATTTTGCTGAAGAATGATCGTATTCCCCCATCTAGAAGGAACTGATGGTAGCTCTGGTTGAGAATTTTTTTTATGAGAACCATTTCCATTCTATACTCTCTGGAGTGTTGGTGAGCTAAACATTTGATAGACTCTATCCAAGTGTAAGGAGATCTGGATGGGATATCATCAATTTTGGGATCAGCTAGCTGATAGAACTTGATGGATGGTTGATGGCCTCTGCAACAGAAATCTCTTTATAAGGAAAGATGCATATAACTAGGAAAATCTGTCTTTTAGCGGTTGGTCAGGTAGCCATGTATCACTCCAGAATGATATCAGGGTTCCATCTCTCATCCAAAATCTAACCAATGTTTGAAATAGCATCTTAGTCTACTGAGCATTCCTCCAAAAATTAGAAAGATTTTGACTGGTTGATGATTTTAGAGATATCGATCGGTCTTTGAAGTAGTATTTTTTAATGACCATCTTCCATGGCTTAAGGACTGTTGAGAATAAGTTCCACCACCATCCGAAGAAAAAAAAAACTGGATGAGTATTTTGGTGTTTGTGATTCCCAGACCCTCCGAATCATTTTGGACGACAGACCAATGACCAGTTGAGTAGGCTTTTACCCTTTTTCCAGTGCTCGTTTCTACGCCAAAGGAATGTTCTTCGACTTTTGTCGATTATTTTAATCATATTAGAGGGTAAGATGAAATTTGCCATCCAGAACATTACTATGGGTGAGATCACTGCATTGAGGAGTGTCAATTTGCCTGCAAATGATAAGAGTTTACCTTTCTAGCCTGCTAATTTTCTGGTGATTTTCTCAGCGAGCGGGTTCCGATCTATCGCCTTGAGTTTACCATGGCGCGACGGCATACCCAAGTACATAAGGGGAAAGTCAGCTATTTTGCTTCCAAGAATCATGGTGGTCTGGTTCCTATGCGATTGCTTTATACCAATTTCCAATACTTTGAATTTGTCAAAGTTAATGCACGGACTTGACATTAACTCAAAGGAGTAGAGAATGAATTTTAGAGCTATTATATGATTTCCATCCGTCCCGTAGAAAATGAGGACGTCGTCCGTGAATTGGAGATTGTAGAATAGGCTGATAGCTTTGTTATTTTCAAATCCTTCTAACATGTGGTGATTAGCTGTTCGCTAGAATGAATAGAACTGAAGATTTGGCAATAGATATAATGTCTAGAATCCACTAGCACCATCTATTTTCAAATCCCCTTGACTTTAACAGATCTATGAGGAAGGGCCAAGCAATGTTGTCCAAGGCTTTTTCAAAATCTAGTTTGTAGATAATGCCCTTGTGATTTGCCTTATATGTCTGGAAAATAATCTCTTTGGCAGCTGCAAAACTCTCAGATAGTGTACGCCCGTGAATAAAGACCGATTGGCTGGACGCTATCTGGCTGTCCATTTTTCTTGCAAGCCTTATTGAGAGTATCTTAGATATAATTGTCACCACTCCATGTAAGAGGGATATTGGGTGATAGTTTTTGACCGAACAGTTTTGATCTTTCGTCAGAACGAGGGTAATGTTTGAGTAGTTGATTCTATAAAGAGTAATTTGGTGATTGTAAAAATTATACATTACCTTCATCAGATCCTTTTCAATTATATTCCAATAATATTTATGGAAAGCAAAGGAGAGACCATCTAGGAGGGGATCTTTGGGAGGCCAATGAAAACACAACTTCTTGGACTTCTTCCACGGAGAAGAGTGCTGAAGATCTTGTAGTTAAGGGGGTTCTTCAAGGTAGAGTACCTTCTAGTCTGCCTTAATGCATGGATCTTGAGTGCGACCAAGTAATCCCATAAAATAGTCATGAAAATAACTGTGTATCTATCGTTGATCTGTTAAGGATTTATCCTGGCTGTGAAGTTCAATAATGGTGTTTTTCCATCTTCTATTGCAAGCCCAAGTATGGAAGAACTAGGTGTTTCTACACTCACGCTCGTTGTTTTCGCAGCACTTCTTCTTGCTCTAACAATTGTTCCAGTTTGATTTTGAGGTGGGACCTCGCTCATCGGTCAGAGTCGAGAAGACTTCCATCTTCCTCTTGTGCATTTAAGAGATCAATTTTTTCAGGTAGACGATTTTTCATCAAATCTAATTTCCAAACCTTGGTGCGATTCCAGGTGCTTAGCTTTGATCTGAGATTTCGGAGTTTCATTACTAATACTATGATTTTATTTGTTGAGTTGACCCTCTAATTCCACCATGCCTTGGTTTTGTCTTTGCACCCTGTAATCACTAACCAAAAATTTTCAAAGTGGAAAGATTTATGATGAGAGAGTTTATCATGAGGAAGATTTGATTGTAAGAGTAGTAGTGTGTGGTCAGACATTGTTCTTATTACCGGCGTGAGAATAGCTAGTGAAAATTTTTGGAACCATTCCATAGAGACAAAACAACGGTCGAGGTTTGCCAACAATGGGTCTTCTCTATAATTTGACCAAGTAAACTATCGGTTAGATAGCCTTAGTTCCATCAATTGCTGTGTGTGTTGATGAAGGCATTGAACTATGCAGAAGGTTTATTTGAGTTTGCAATGCCCTTACGATCCATTGAAAACCTGGTGGCATTGAAGTCCCCCATCAAAACCTATGGAAGTGAGTTATCTTCTCTTAAGCTACAAAAGCTTGGCAAATAGCAGCTTTCTGTCCTATTGGTTGTATGGCTCATAAATATTGGAGAGCATTCAACTAAAATTACAATTCTTGTTAATAAGTTTGATTGTTAATGAAAAGCTCCCCAAGTGTATGAGGCTGCCATCGAAAAACTCATCATTCCAATAGAAAATTAACCCTCCTGCTGATCCACATGCATCATTTAAGACCTAGCTTTGGAATCTATTCCCATAGATGGATTTTTGCATTCTCTAATTCATAATACTTTGTTTAGTTTCCTAGAGGCAGACCAAGTGACACTTTGATTGTTTAATGGTTGCTTTGATGGCATTGTTGAGAATTATATTCTAAAGCCAATCATTTAGGTTGTAGATGGTTAAGCTCGATGTAAAATATACTTGAATTATAAATAAAATTATTTTTTTTGGTATTTTATCACTTTTGCATCTTTCTGTAATAAATTCTTCTGTAATGAACTCTTCTATGATGAAGTCCTTAAGACTATTTAAATTCAACAAAGAAGGATTTGTCGTTTAGTCCTTAAATTAGTTTGCGACCAAATGATACGCTGTTACCCAGAATGACAACGTATCGAATGTAGGTCGTTGTGTGCCATAAGTGTTGATTGTCCTCTTAATCAAGAAGTATGAAGATACTATTATGGCATGCAGGTGAAGTGTAGAGGTATATTTTACTAAACATGACCTAAGTGCATAACTCTCTGCTATCAAGAATTGCTCGTAATGGATATGGATATAAGTATCTCTTAGACCTGAGATCACCATGGTGGCTTACAAGCAACTCATAGTACTTAGGTACCGGACTACCTGAATTTCTAATTCAGTGACGGAAGGCTATTGGGTGCAGTCAAATACTTCTGAAGTCGGTGCGTATGTTAAGATGGGATTAACCCCTCCAAGTGTTGGAGCAAGTGCATCAATGTATTTCAATTTAGCAAAATCTTGGTCGGAATAGTCCATTCGATGGACACTATAATTTGAAATATATTGTAGATGATTTTTCAAGGTTGACAGTTAAATCCTAAGTCATCTTTTGAGCATTGAGGTCAAAGGGATGAATTATATGATAACCATATTCCACAGATTTGTCGATGTTGCATTACGATAAATTCGATCTATTCAGACGTTGGGTACCATTGCTAGATGGTCACATCAATTGGTACGAAAAATCAGTTTTTGTACTATCGACTTAGAATTCGAACCTATAGGATCACACATATAAGGAGTTTCTACCTGATCTAATGGCTGATCATGAGTCCTGATGACCTATGACACTATGGTCAAGAGTTCCACTGGACTGAAACTCTGTGATCAAGAGTCCCACTATACTGAGACTCTGAGTCCTACTCGTCTGAAATTCTCTAATCAAAAATTTCACTGGTCTAGGACTCTATGATCGTAAGTTTCATTCATTTGGGATACTGGATTCAAGAGTCCCACTGGTTTAGGACTCTTTAAGAGTTTTATGTTGATGGGACTTTATTGTCCAGACACCCATCCAATTAAAACTCT
The DNA here is from genome assembly GCA_006176705.1 of Cocos nucifera. Taxonomy (NCBI): domain Eukaryota; kingdom Viridiplantae; phylum Streptophyta; class Magnoliopsida; order Arecales; family Arecaceae; genus Cocos; species Cocos nucifera. Next base: position 530,703 of record QRFJ01000873.1, read on the forward strand.
ATATTTTTAGAAAATTAATTAGTAATTTGATTGCTGATTAGCTCAATTTGATTGAGCAATGAGGATTCGATCAAGTTCGATCGAATTGGACTCGATTGGATTTGACCCGATCAAGTCATGAGATGACCTAATCGCTATGGAAGATTTGACCATGATTTGATCAGAGGATGAACCTAATTAATTTATAATTTGATTAAAAATTAATTGATTTGGATTAAGTTTAATTTTGTTGGATTTAATCTTATCTAATTGGTTTAAATTAATTGGTTTGGTTAAAACTAATTTGGACCAAGTTAAATAAGATTTGAATTCAAACTCTAGCTCCCTAGCGCCCACCATATTTGACTTTTCCACCTTGACCCATGCCCTCATCCGATTTTTGCATGAGATTTCTCATGCAAAATTGGATGTGCACCCCTCCTCTCTTCTGCCTTTGATCTAGTCCAAGGGTTGGACCAGTTCAAACTAAGTTGAATTTTGAATTCAACTTGGTTGGTTTGAAGTTTGAAAAATCTAATCTCTTCCTTATCTATTCTCCATGCCTACCTATTTTTTGTCACATATTTTTTTATGATTTCTAGGGTGTGGGCGCATAGAAGGAGAGTCCTTCTGCACATCAAACACTCTGGATGGGTGTTGGAAGTGGGTTGACTAATCACTTGAATTTTGAATTCAAGTGGTTGGTGTAACCTCTCAACCTCCCTTAACTTATCTTTTCTCATGCGCATTTCCCATCTAATGTCGCCCTTTAAGAAGAGATTTTTTAGTGGGCGTGCGGCAAAGAGGAGAGTGGGATCGTGAGGGGTGTTTTGAGAAAGAACAGTCATAGAAGGGCGCACATCCTTAGAGTGAGAAAAGTCCAAAGAGGGAGAAAATTATTCTCTGTGCTCTTCTCTCATACCATTTATTTCTTTTTCTTTTATCACCCATCTGAAAAATATTTTGAGAAGGGTGTATGATAAATTAGAGAGTCCTCAATCCATAAAAACCTATTTCATGGAAACACTCCACACTGAGAGGGCATGGGAGGATTTTCAGTGCATCAGGATTTTTGGATCGAGTGAAATCCTAGATTTGGGAATCTAGGTTCGATGGAGAGATCGAGTGTTGTGATCATTGGATCACCACCAAACTTTATACACCATCTCATCATCCTCCAAAAAATGAGTTCTAATTTTTTGGAGCATCTAAAAAATCAAAAAGTAGATGATCGATCGGATTAATTATGATCAACCGTTGAAGGCTCCGTCGAGGAGCTAACACTCCAGTGGGACTGATCGGGATCAGGAGCTCTGTATAGACCAACTATAGAGGCCAGACACATATGCAGATATGGTGCGACATCAGAGCATTATTCGATAGATTTAGATTACGGTGATCAGCTATCCGCAAAAAGGTATTATATTCTGAATAGATAGATGTAGTAAAGAATTTGCCGCATAGTTTTATTTTTTAAATCTATATGAATGCATGCATATTATATTTAGATCCTTAATATAGAACTTAATATTCTGATATGATAATAATTAATTAATTATATTAATTAATTTTTTACTATATTTTATATATTTTTGAAAAAAATTTTGAAAGTAGTACTGCAAACCCTGCACTACTTCCTTCAAGCATGTCTCTTATTTGACCTACCCATCCCTCTATTATTCTAGCTTAATATCATTTATATATGAAATTCAATTGCACAGGCCAACCTTAGCTAGAGTAAAAAGAAAACATTTTGTTATAGCTAGCTGAGAATAAACTGCTTTCCTCTAGTGGGTTTGTGAGGCCTATGAGCATACAAAATTTACCAAATAACTGTTGAAACGATGACATATATAAGAGAAGGGTTGGGGTTCTTGAGTAGTTTGAGGTCGGCCACCAACTGCGAAGCTTTGGAGTGCATGCTGGGACATGTGCTTCTATTTCAATCATGTCACTACTTCAAGAACCTGTTTAGTCACCGTGCCATTTCGTTGAAGCTCCAAGGCCTTCAGTTCTTGCATTGGGTTTTGGCTAGCACCCATCTCAAAGAGCATGCCATATTTCTTTTCTATTTCAATGATTTGAGATGTGGTTAGTGAGTTGATGAAATATATATCTGCCAGCATGAGAGTATCTTCTACTAAGTCCATTGATTTAATTTTTTTTGAATGAAGTTTGGCACTGCATTTAAAGGAGGACGTCAAGGTGGCTACGCTAAAGTTGTCAATAGGTTGGGTCTAGGCCCGAGATCCATGGATATTTATTTGATGGAAGTGAGAAAAGTCATAAAAGAGCGCACGTCCTTGGAGTGAGAAAAGTCTAGAGAGGGAGAAAATTGTTCTCTACGCTCTTCTCTCATGCCATTCATTTCTTTTTCTTTTATCATCCATCTAAAAAATATTTTGAGAAGGGTGTATGATAGATTAGAGAGTCCTTAATCCATAAAAACTTGTTTCATAGAAAAACTCCACACAGAGAGGGCATGAGAGGGTTTTCAGTGCATCAGAATTTTTGGGCTAAGTGAAATTCTAGATTTGGGAATCTAGGTTTGGGTGGAGAGATCAAGTGTTGTAATCATCGGATAGCCATCAAACTTTGTACATCATCTCATCATCCTCCAAAGAATGAGTTCTGATTTTTTAGAGCATCCAAAAAATCAAAATATGGATGATCGATCGGATCGATCGTGATCAACCATCGAAGGCCCTATCGAGGAGTTAGCACTCTAGTGGAGCTGATCGAAATCAGAAGCTTTGTGTGGACCAATCATAGAGGCCAGACACATGTGCGGCTATGGTGCGATATCATAACATTATTCGATGAATTTAGATTACAGTGATTAGCTATCCGCAAAAAGGTATTATGTTCTAAATAGATAGTTATAGTAAAGAGTTTGCTGCATAGTTTTTTTTTCAGATCTATATGAATGCATGCATATTATGTTTAGATTCTTAGTGTAGAACTTAATATTTTAATATAATTAGTAATTAATTAATTAGATTAATTAATTTTTTACTATATTTTAGCTATTTTTGAAAGTAGTACTGCAAATCTTGTACTACTTCCTTCAAAATGGTATCAGAGCAAGATTCGCTAAACATGATATGCTTGCATGTTTAGATTGATAATTTAGATTTGATCTAAATATTAATCTAATATTCTGATTAATTAGATCTAAAAATTAAAATCAAGATCTCATGGACTGTAGGTTGTCTTGCTATAGGGTTTATCCTCTACAGTGCAAAGGTTGTCCTTATACGTGCTTGATCTTACAGTTGATCATAAAATTTTTAGATTAGATATAATTTTTTTATAATATGTTAAATTAGAATTTAATCTAATTTTTTATCATGAATGCATGTTTAGATAGGATCTAAAGTTTGATTCATGATTTAGTATTATGTAATGTACATAGTTTCAGATTAAATCCTATAATTAGTATTGTTTGTGAATTGAGCCATTCAATGTTGAAGTGAGTCAACTCAATTGGTGAACATTGCTAAGTTGTAAAGAATATTTCAAAAATTAAAAAATATTTTCAAAATGTCGAATCCTAACCCCCAACCCATAAACTTAATTAAAAATTAAGTATAATGATTTAGTATCTAGAATTATGAATTAAGACTCTAAGTCATTAATCATAAACTTGTAGGTTATTGGGTTAGATGAATTAAGTCCATAAATTGGGTTAGACCTAAGGTTAGTTGAAGATTGGACTTAATAAGAGTAATTGATCAAATCTAACCAAGTGTTGACTTAGATTAGATCAAGGACACTCTAGATTCAACTTCAATAGTTGTAGTTGGATGGGTCCATATCTTTAACAAGACCAAAATGGACTTAATTCATGGCTATAAGGTTAAGCCCAAAATTACTAGGTTGATCGGATTGAATCTAATTAATCGATTGATGTCCAAGGTAAGTTTGACAGTAAAGACTAGTGATTTTTAATTGGAAGTTACTCGCACCGATTCAGTCTTTGACGAGTTAACGGTATATCCCTTCTATTGATCTCACTTATCTGGCCGACATGATTGATTAGAGTTTGATTAGATCACTTGGTGATTCGAGCCAACCCATGTCACTAGAAATCAGTTTGACTGATTTCAATTAGTAAGACTGTATTAGGTGCCCATGAACTTAAATTGATCCTAATCCTAACCTATTGACTTGTTGAAGTCAGTGGGATGGTTTGACTTAGTAAAGTCAATGGAAAAAATTATTCCGTATCCTTTCTATAATTAAATTATAAGTAACCTAAATCCTCTAAATTATTAGATCCTTAAAATGACTAAGTTATGAGGCTAACGGAGTCATGGTCTCCCATTAAGATGAATAGTAATGAGTCCAATCTTCTGATTGGATATTGGAGGTGCCTTACATCTGATGTTCATCTGGATATTGGAATTACTATCCATCATATGATGATTAGATTTCACTCTCTTAATAGTGATCAGGTTAGCCAAAGTTTTTCTCGGGCCTGGTTATCATTGGTTTGATGCACCGAAGTCATTCATGTTAATTGTTGGATCTAACCAAACATTTTCAGTGAAGGCCATAGCTTACTGAATTGGCTTTTGGGGCAAAATCTAAATACTAAAAATTATTTGAAGAAATAATCGATTATGAACCTATATATAGATGCACATATATTAGCCGAGCTTTCCTCGGGCCTGTCTATAGTCTATGTGGATTTCAGTACCCACTAAGGAGTTAGTGTAATTTCTCAAATTGAAGGTAGAGGCTATCAATTCGTTAAAAATAGTAGGAGGACCTTTTGACTAAAGTCCAAGTCTTTGGGGTTAATTAATTCAGATACTAATAAGGTTTCATATTTTTCTTTCAGATTAATAGAATGGCTAGTGTAAGTTTGCTCCGTTCACTGTTGGATAGTGGCAAGCATTTAGGACCTAAATACAAGAAGTTTAATGTTGACCCTAATCAAGTAGACCCAGAGAGGAATGATCCTCTTGACTCGAATAGACTGAACATAGATAACTAGCAAGAAGTTGCTTAGCAAGAATGTTATATGAGAATACTTTGTAATTTCACTGTTAGTGATATATCTACCTGGGTATTAGATCCCGGGAGTCCAGTTCATATATGCAATTCACTGTATGGACTTCAAATTAGTAGAAAATTTAAGGACAATGAAAGATTCCTTAATGTTGGGGATCGAAGAAAAATTTCAGTCCTAGCATTGAGAACTCTTGAGCTATTTTTCAAAAATAAAAATATTATTTTAAGTGACTGTCACTATTGTCCATCTTTTATGATGAACATAATATTTATTGGACTTTTGGCTCAGGATGGTTATTGTTTATCAATAAAAAAAAATTATTGTGATATCATTATGAATGGTATTATAGTAATACAAGGATAATTAAGAAATGATATTTACATTTTATTATAGCCTATTAGTATAATGTACACGTCAAATAAATGCCCTAAACTAGATCATGTCACCGATGTCTATCTTTAGCACTATAGGCTTGGTCATATAAACAAGAATAGGATCGATAGATTAGTCAAAAAAAATATCCTTGGCATCAATAATTGTGAATCATTGACTACCTATGAGTTCTGCTTTCTTAGAAAGATGACCAAATCATCTTTTATTGAAAAAGATGAACAAGCCACTGAGCTTCTGGATCTAGTACATACTGATGTATGTGGACCTATGAACACATATGCTAGAGATGGATATTACTACATTACATTTACTAATGACCTATCTAAGTATGGGTATGTCTATCTTATGAAGAATAAATCCAATTCATTTGAAATGTTCAAACGATATCGAAATGAGGTAAAAAAATAATTTGAAAAGAGTATTAAAACTCTTCGATCTGATTGAGGAGGTGAATACATTTCTAACGAGTTTCTAACATATCTAGAAGAGAATAGAATTCTCTCATAATGGACTCCTTCTGAAATACCACAGCATAATGGTATATCTAAAAGGAGAAATAAAACTCTGTTAGATATGGTTCGGTCCATGATAGGGTTTACAAGTCTGCTAATTTTATTTTGAAGCTATGCACTAGAGACTACCTATTTTATTTTGAATAATATTTTGAGCAAGTCTATTGCAATGACTCCATATGAGATATGGACTGGGCGTAAGCCGACACTCTCTCACTTTAAGGTTTGGGGATGTCTGGCTTATGTTAAATATTTACAGTCAGAAAAGCTTAGACCTAGGTTCGATAAATGCTTATTCATAGGATATCCCAAGGAAACTAGGGATTATTACTTCTATCTTGCTGAAGAACAAAAGATGTTTGTCAGCAATAAAGCAATCATTTTGAAAAAGTTCTTTAGTGAAGAAATAGCTGCCTCTAATGTTGAACTTAATGAAGTTCGATAAGTGGAAGAATCGATAGATTCTAGTGAACCTGCAGAACTGGATTTGATAAGATCAAACCTAGAGCCCCTTGAAGTAGCACCAAGAAGATTCGGTAGAGTACCGCATCAACCAGATAGATACTACGATTTCTTGATTCGAGATGGTGATTCTATCGAACTCGATGAGAATGATAAGGATCCGATCATCTACATGGATGCCATGCAGAGGTCTGACTTCGATAAGTGGCTAGAAATCATAAAGTCCGAAATAGAGTCCATAAAGATCAATAGTGTATGGACACTGGTTGATCCACCTGAAAGGGTAAAACCCATTGGGTAGAAGTAAATTTTCAAATGAAAAAGTGGCGTAGATGGGAAAGTGAAAATCTATAAAGCCCATTTGGTTTTCAAGGAATATCGTCAATGTTATGGTATTGACTATGATAAGATATTTTCTTCAGTGGTAATGCTCAAATCTAGTCGGATCATGCTTGCAATAGTGGCATACCTAGACTATGAGATCTGGCAATTGGATGTAAAAATAGCTTTTCTAAATGAAGAGTTGAATGAAGAGGTGTATATGATACAGCCTGAGAATTTCATATCCATAGATGAGTCTAAGATGTGCAAGTTTCAAAGATCCATCTATGGATTGAAGCAGGCATCGCGGAGTTGGAACATGTATTTTGATAAAGTAATTAGAACGTATGGCTTCATTAAGAATAGAGAAGAACCCTACATGTATAAATGGGCTAATGGTTCTGTTGTTATATTTCTTATACTATATATAGATGACATTCTCTTAATCGAAAATAACATCCCTACATTACAGGAAATAAAGATTTGGCTATCATCTTGATTCTCCATAAAAAACTTGAGAGAAGCTTCCTACATACTAGGGATAAAGATCTATGGAAATAGATCTAAAAGGTTGCTTGAATTATCCCAATCCACATACATCAATACCATATTGAAGAGGTTCAGTATGGAGAATTTCAAAGACTATCTTCCGATAGGCCATGGAATTACTCTTTTGAAGAAGGATTGTCCGACAATCCCTTAAGAGAGAGTGCGTATGAGTAGAATTTTATATGCTTCGATAGTGGATTCTATTATGTACGCCATGACATGTACGCGATCGGATATGGCATACTCACTAGGGGTTGTGAGTAGATACTAGTCTGATCTAGGTAAGAATCACTGAAAGATTGTAAAAACTATCCTTAAGTATTTAAGAAATACTAAGAACCAGTGGCTCATCTATAGAGATTCTAACTTGAAACTTGTGAGATATACTAATTCTAGTTTCTAGTCAGACCATGATGATAATAAAAATATGCCAGATTTTGTAAATACCCTAAATGATGGAGCGATCTACCGAAAGAGTTTTAAGCAGCACATTGTAACCGATTCTATGTATGAGGTGGAGTTTGTCGTGGCATCTAATGCTGCGAAGAAAGTTGTGTGGCTGCGAAAGTTCATCGACGAGCTAGGAGTGGCACCCTCCTTGAATGGTTCAGTTCTACTATGCTGTGACAGCACTAAAGCCATAGCTCAAGCGAAGAAGCTGAAGGTACATCAGCGCACCAAACATATTCTACATTGCTACTATCTTGTACGAGAGATCGTAGAGCGAGGTGACATCGAGATTTAGAAGATCGACGAAAAGAAGAACGTGGTCGACCCCTTTACTAAGGCTCTCGAAATCAAAGAGTTTGACAATCATAAATGGAAGATGGGTATTCGATACTATTCTGAGTAGCTTTAGTATAAGTAGGAGTTATTGAAAATTGTATCCTAAAGTCAATCATCTAGGTTGTAGATGGTTGAGCTCAATATAAAATGTACTTAAATTATAAATAAAATTATTTTTTTTTGGCATTTCATCACTTTTGCATCTTTCCGTAATGAACTCTTCTGTGATGAAGTCCTTAGGACTATTTAGATTCAACAAAGGAGGATTTATCATTTAGTCCTTAAATTAGTTCGTGTCCAATTGATATGGTGTTATCCAAGATGACAACGTATCGAGTGTAGGTTGTCGTGTGCCATAAGTGTTGATTATCCTTTTAACCAAGAAATATGGAGATACTGTTATAGCATGCAGGTGAAGTATAGGAGTATATTTTACTAAACATGATCCAACTGCGTAGCTCTCTGCTGTCAAGAATTGCTCACAATGGATATGGATATAAGTATCCCTTAGACCTGAGATCACTATGGTGGTTTACAAGCAACTCACCATACTTAGGTACCGGACTATCTGAATTTTTAATTCAATGATGGAAGGCTACTGGGTGCAGTTAAGTACTTGTGAAGTCAGTGCGTGTATCAAGATGTGATTGACCCCTCCAAGTGTTGGAGCAAGTGCATCAATATATTTTAATTTAGCAAAACCTCAATCGGGATAATCCATTCGATGGACACTATAATTTGAAATATACTGTAGATAATTTTTTAGGGTTGACAGTTAAATCCTAGATCATCTTTTGAGCATTGAGGTCAAGGAGATGAATTATACGGTAACCATATTCTATAAGTTCGTCAATGTTGCATTATGATAAATTTAACATATCCAGACGTCGGATACCATTACTAGATGGTCACATCGATTGGTATGAAAAATCAATTTCTGTACTATCGGTTTAGGATTCAAACCTATGGGGTCATACACATAAGAAGTTTCTAACTGATCTGATGGCTGATCATGAGTCCTGATGATCTAGGACATTATGGTCAAGAGTCTCACTGAACTAAAACTCTATGATCAAGAGTTCCACTGGACTGGGACTCTGAGTCCTACTCATCTGGGACTCTCTAATCAAAAGTCCCACTGATCTAGGACTCTATAATCATGAGTTTCATTTATTTGGGACACTTGGTTCAAGAGTCCCACTGGTTTGGGACTCTTCAAGAATTTTATATTGATGGAACTCTATTGTCCAGACACCCATCTGATTAAAATTCTATATTTTTAGAGGATTAATTAGTAATTTGATTGCTGATTAGCTCAATTTGATTAAACATTCGATCAAGTCCGATCGAATTGGACTCGATTGGGTTTGACCCAATCAGATCATGAGATGACCTAATCACTATGAGATATTTGATCCTAATTTGATCAAAGGCTGAACCTAATTAATTTTTAATTCGATTAGAAATTAATTAGTTTGGGTTAAGCCTAATTTAGTTGGATTTAACCTGGTCTAATTGATTTAAATTAATTGATTTGATTGAAATCAATTTGGACCAAGTCAAATAAGATTTGAATTCAAACTCTCCCTAGCACCCACCATATTTGACTTTTCCACCTTGACCCATGCCCTCCTCCAATTTTTGCATGAGACTTCTCATGCAGAAATGGATGTGTGCCTCCTCTCTTCTACCTTTGACCTAGTCCAAGGGTTGGATCAATTCAAACTAAGTTGAATTTTGATTTCAACTTGGTTGGTTTGAAGTTTGAAAAACCTAATCACTTTCTTATCTATTCTCCACGCCTACCTATTTTTTATCGCATATTTTTTTATGATTTCTAGGATATGAGTGCGCAGAAGGAGAGTCCTTCTACATGTCAAATACTCTGGATGGGCATTGGAAGTGGATTGACTAATCACTTGAATTTTAAATTCAAGTGGTTGGTGTAACCTTTCAACCTCCCTTAACTTATCTTTTCTCATGCGCATTTCCCATCTAATGTCGCCCTTTAAGAAGAGATTTTTTAGTGGGCATGCAGCAAAGAGGAGAGTGGGATCGTGAGGGGTGTTTTGAGAAAGAAAAGTCATAGAAGGGCGCATGTCCTTGGAGTGAGAAAAGTCCAAAGAGGGAGAAAATTGTTCTCTGCGCTCTTCTCTTATGCCATTCATTTCTTTTTCTTTTATCATCCATCTAAAAAATATTTTGAGAAGGGTGTATGATAAATTAGAGAGTCCTCAATCCATGAAAACTTGTTTCATGGAAAAACTCCACATAGAGAGGGCATGGAAGGGTTTTTAGTGCATTAGGATTTTTGGGCCGAGTGAAACCCTAGATTTAGGAATCTGAGTTTAGGTAGAGAGATCGAGTGCTGTGATCATCAGATCACCACCAAACTTTGTACACCATCTCATCATCCTCCAAAGAATGAGTTCTGATTTTTTGGAGCATCCAAAAAATAAAAAATGGATGATCGATCGGATCAATTGTGATCAACCATCAAAGGCTCCATCGAGGAGCTAACACTCTAGTAGGACTGATTGGGACTAGGAGCTCCGTATGGACCAACTATAGAGGCCAGATATATGTGCAACTATGGTGTGAGATCAGAGCATTATTCAGTAGATTCAGATTGCGATGATCAGCTACCCATAAAAAGGTATTATATTTTGAGCAGATAGATGTAGTAAAGATTTTGCCGCATAGTTTTATTTTTCAAATCTATATGAATGCATGCATATTATGTTTAGATTCTTAGTATAGGGCTTAATATTCTGATATGATCAATAATTAATTAATTATATTAATTAATTTTTCACTGTATTTTAGCTATTTTCAAAAAAAAATTTGAAAGTAGTATTGCAAATCCTGCACTGCTTCCTTTAGGCATGTCTCTTATTTGGCCTACCCGTCCCTCTACTGTTCCAGCTTAATATCATTTATATATGAAATTCAACTGTACAGGCTAACCTTAGCTAGAGCAAAAAGAAAACATATTGTTATAGCTAGCTAAGAATAAACTGCTTTCCTCTGGTGGGTTTGTGAGGCCGGGCATACAAAATTTACCAAATAACTGTTGAAACGATGACATATATAAAAGAAGGTAGTTTGAGGTCAGCCACCAACTGCAAAGCTTTGGAGTGCATGCTGGGACATGTGCTTCTGTTTCAATCATGTCACTACTTTAGGAACTTGTTTAGTTGCCGTGCCATTTCGTTGAAGCTCCAAGGCCTTCAGTTCTTGCATTGGATTTTGGCTAGCACCCATCTCAAAGAGCATGCCATATTTCTTTTCCATTTCAATGATTTGAGATGTGGTTAGTGAGTTGATGAAATGTATATCTGCCAGCATGAGAGCATCTTCTACTAGGTCCATTGATTTAATTTTTTTTGAATGAAGTTTGGCACTGCATTTAAAGGAGGATGTCAAGGTGGCTACGCTAAAGCTGTCAACGGGTTGGGTCTAGGCCCGAGACTCGTGGATATTTATTTGATGGGTCTGGGTCTGGTATTAGCATCAGATCCGTTCATTCAAATCCGAATCCAAATCTAATAAACCATGATGTAAACGGATAGGATCTGGATATTTAATATCTAGATCCGATAGACTTGAGATCCAAATAATATAATATAATAATATTATATGTATATTAAAAATATACAGTCCTAGATCTCTCTCAGTCTTCCCTCCTCTCCTGCTCGATCTCGCTCACCAGTGGCCAGACCTTCTCCCTCTCTTTCTTTCTCAATCTCCCTCTCTCCCTCTCTCAATCTCTCAGTCTCCCCTCCTCTCCTGCTTGACCTCTCTCACTGGTGGGGTCCACCTCTCCTCTCTTGCTCAATCTCACTCATTGATGGGGTCCACCCCTCCTCTCCTGCTTGATCTCATTCGCTGGTGGCCAGACCCCCTCCTTCTCTCCCTTTCTCAGTCTCTCAATCTCCCCTCCTCTTCTGCTCGATCTCGCTCGTCGGTGGCCGGACAGCCTCCCTCCCTCAGTCTTCCTCTCTCTCTCTATCAGTCTCTCCTTTTCCTCCTCTCTTGCTCAATCTCACTATCGACGGGGTCCACCCCTCCTCTCCCACTCGATCTCACTCCCTGGTAGGCGGACTCCCTCCCTCTGTCCCTCTCTATCTCTCAGTCTCCCTCTCTCCCTCTCTTAGTCTCTTCTCCTTTCCCACTCGATCTTTGCTCGTCGATGGCTAGGCCCCCTCCCTCTCTCAGTCTCTTAGTCTCCCTCTCTTAGTCTCTCCTTCTCCTCCTTTCTCGCTCAATCTCGCTTGTCAGCGGTCAGACCCTGCTCGATCTCTCAGTCTTCATCGCCATTCAAGCCGCCTCTCCCCCTTCGTCGCTGCCTTCCACTGCTCCGCCACTCCACACCCTCTTTCTCTACCTCATATTGTCTCTGCCGCCATCCGGGCCGCCTCTCCCTCTCCATCTCTGCTCTCTACCGCTGCCCTTCGCCATTCTAGATATTTTTTTTAGGTTTTTTTTTGAGACTTTGAATATAAGTCTCGGGTCCCAAAATCATGTTCGGATATCCGAGACCTATCAAAGGCCAGATCTGTCAGGTATTTGGATTCGGATCTGGTACTTCAAGATCAGATCTATCAGGTATTCAGATCTGGATCCCATACTAGTAACTAAGATCAGATCCAAATCTGGATATTCAGGTTTCGATCCGAATCCGACCCTTTGACAGGTCTAGGCTACGCCTTTCTTACTAGATTGCACTTTTGGATGACTTTGTGGTGTCAGAGTGTACACCTGCTTCTTTAGTTTACAAGCTCTGAGAATTCTATTGAAGACATGGCTAGTAGATTCTCTCAGACTCCATGATGAGTCAGCTTGTTTGATGCCCATTTTCATGCCCTTGAGTTCGGTATTTTATGGGTTGCTGTTAGTGAGAAAGATCATAGATTTTTGAACTATTTAGATGGTCACTGGGAGGTAAAGTAACTGCAATATATTTGAATTTAAATTAGTTAGTATGGGGATCCTATTAATCAGGTTTAGAGCTAGGACAGTAGGAGGCCTAGCGAAGAAGTCTAGCCATAGGGTATTTTTCTGTAGGTAATCAGTAATCCAGTCAAAATATTTAAAATCACCCCTAGTTTTAGATGATTCTGTGCTTAGCGAGCAATAGGACGGGTGGACAGGTTTGAGGCAAAGCTAATAACTTTTCGACCATTGCCTAGTGGTTCACCTTGCTGGATGGGAGCTTTCTAGTTGGCTAACCAGTCTCTTCCTATTGTCCAATGAGGAGGGTGTATAACTCGAACCAAACTAGAAGTTCCACTCATTGTCATTGTTGCCAGAACTCTCTTTAGATGTGGATGTACCTGGTGGTGGCAGCTCAGAGATGAAGTTGATTTTCACCTGGACATTGTATGTTAATGGCCCTATTGTCATATTCACAGACTCTAGAATATCATTAATATCATTGCAAATAAGATCCAGATCGAATGATGTGAGGCCTTCCCATTTGAGACTGCTTCTGCTTACTCTCTTGAGAAGTCTAAAAATAGAAATGATGGTTTCCACTATATATGAGTTCTGGCGGACTAAGGAGAGATTAATTAGACTTGCACTTACCTTCAACTTCCTTTGGTGTGGGATGCCACATTTGAATGGATCCTAGTGGTTGACCTGTAGAGAAAATCCATTTTCTTTAATCCAGCCTCCTGTCATGAGTTGATGAACAACATTTTTGGAGGGGCATGCCACGAAGAATGTGCTTGGTGCAGCTAGTCTTCGAGTGGTCCAGGTGCCAGTGATGTCTGCCATTTGGACTAGTGCTTCTTGAACATCATCTATCTTAACCTATCTTCCATAGACTTCGATGAATGCTACACGGTCAAGATAGAGCTCAATTTCTTCCATTTCAGTTGAAATAGTGATGAAGGCTTTGGGAATCGTAGAGCTTTGAGAAGATGGCGGAGTATTCTGGTTGATAAAGGAGGGCACCTGGGTTTGTTCCATCATTGAAACAAAGTGATGTTTAGGAAACATTTTATGAGGGCCCTATCTCCAATTATTGTTTAGGTTGGTAGTTGGAAGCGATTTGCAGGACCGAGCTCTGTGTCTAAAGCTACCGTAGTAGAAGTATTTTATAGGATTTCTGTAAGCTTCCTGCAAGTGATCTCTATCCCCACATCTAAAATAAGACCCAATAGGGAATGGTTTAGGGTGGCGGTCGACGATAGGTGGGCGGTGCAATAACTTTTGGAATGGCTGAGAAGATAGATTTGTTTGCATATTGGAGCAGAGTGCTTCTGCATAAGTTTTTTGGTTGGCGAAAGGTTTGTGCGTGGTGGTGTTATGTTTGGTAAGGATCTCAGTGGTGATGATCGGCAGATATAGTATAGAAGGCAACCTATTAGGAGGTAGGTAGGATGGGATGTAGCCTCCTTCTCTGTTGCTCGCCGAGCAAGACCCCCTTGTAGATGGCTTGTAGCAAGTTTTATCTTGTATCCTGTCTGATTTGAAAACCCTGCGAATGTAGTTGAGCCCAACAGATGGCAGTGTGAGTAGCGGCGAGGGGTTCGAGAGAGCGAGAAATTCCGAAGAGAGGTGGAGCCATTCAGTGTACCAATGAGAAGTAGCTAGACAGGGTGGCCTCCATGGTTGTTGAGGCCACAACCTAGGATAATATGTCTAGGTACATACAGAGGCAGTGGGCCTAGGAGTCTCCAAGGATTTGCTAGACCTCTTTGAGACTGAAGGTGTTCTTGTTTCAATGGCATGGCGTTGGCTTCAGTGGCAATGATATTTCACCGATGGGGTAGAGCAATGCTGGACTTTACTTAACTGAATTGTGGGATGGCCACGAGGGTAGACTTCCATTCCTTTTGATTTTTGATGGCTTTCGCAACTACCTGGAAGGCATGTGGTGTGAGAGTGGATAAGAAAGAGTGGGGGTGGCAAGGGAGGTATGAGTGGGGACGAAGCTTGGGATTGAAGGTGGCTGGATGGAGTTTGGGATTGTGGGTGAAGGGATGGAGTTTAGGATATCTCTCTCTAATTATCAAAGTTTCTCTCTCTAAGACCCATGGCTATTTGTACAATTAAATGTTATAACAAGTAAAAGTTAACTATGATACCACAAGGCACATAGCTATTTGTACAATTAATTTAGTATCTTATATTAGAAAGTTTTATAATTTATATAGCATTGAGAAATTCAAAATTATGCATTTGCCAAAAATAGATACATACATACACATATAAATACAAAAATATATATACACACACATATACATATATTTATATGGACTATGCTCTTTTTTGGAGGAGATAGTAACTTCTCCGGATCAAACCACACTGTTAGTCATGAACAAGCAACATATTTAGAAATCAAAAATCATGCATTAAGTGGGTGCAAAAAATGAATAATTTTTAACAACGTTTAAAGATTAATCTACATGATCTGTGACTTGAAGGCTCTAGCAACTTGCTTGCAAAATGATCTAGATTTTGAAAAAAAAAATTCAACAAATGGTCTAACCATCCAATCTGGAATGAGTTGATTCGATTTCCATTCATCAAGGTTAATAAGAAAATATATAAAAATATAAAAAAAGCAATGGCAGAAGATGGTGTCGAAAATCGAAGACAAATAAGTAGGTCGCGGTGGCTGCTTCTTGAACTAGTGGTGTTTAACGAAAGTGAATTTTAGGCTTCACCTCCTTCCGCTCTACGATCCACTAGACTTGTAACTTGCTCTCCTCTCCCCGTCAAAATTAGTGACGAGTCTGATTTATGGAGCCAAGATGAGATAGATTAAGAGAAATAGAGGCTGAGGGCTAAATTTTGGGGTAACACTGACCACATAGCTAGCAAAAGAGCGAGGTGGCAATGTTGATAGATTGGGAGGTGACTAAGCCTGATTAGGAAGAAGAAAGATAGAGCCACCATGAAAAAAGAGGCACTTCATCTACATGAAAAAAGAGGCACTTCATCTAGATTTAGAAAGAGACCTCAATTGCTGGTAGAGGAGAATGGATTGATTAGAGTAGTAGAGATTCGAGGGGTTCGAAGAGGATGAAAGAATGGTGGAACTCAAAGACGTGGGGCATTTGGTTGAACCATGATTAACCCATCACCGAATATGAACTCATGACAAGCAGCTCAAGCAGGACGATCCTAGTTGCTGTCTCCTAAACATTGGCTCCAGATATTTGTACGCTGAAAAGAATGCGTATTTATTAAAAGCATTCATGCATTTTGGTGGCGTTTACGAGTACAACGCTAACAAGTTTCTGCTGTGCTTGCGTGCTAATTTGCAGGGGATTGGTCTTTTCATAAAAAAGATTATGTGAATTGGTACTACGTCAGGGAGTTATCTGATTGTCTGGCGCAAGTCACGTAACGGGAGCCGAGTCCGTGGACATGCACCTGCCGAGCCACACGATCCCAAATGTGGTGCACCCAGGAAGAACCCTGACGTGGGCGAAGTACCCCGGCCGATAATAATAAATATAGTTTCCAAAAATAATGATAATAAATACGGACCACCGGCCTTCCGTTCGCTTCCGCTCGTCCCCTTTCTTCTCTAATCCCTACCCTGCCTCCCTCCTCAAAACCCTCGAAATCCCCATTTTCTCCGTCCTCCGCCCTCGCCGTTGACGAGAGATCTCCTCCGAAGACCCCCAGGTATGGCCTCCAAGAAAACCCTTTCCTTTTTTCTTTCTATTGCTCTCTCTCTGGGTTCACTTCTTTTCTCCTTCTCTATCTGAGAGCTCGCTTGCGTCTCTGGGGTTCGGTGGTAGCTCTTGTTCTGACGGGCCCCTTGTTCTCTACAGCGTGGAGATTTCGTTGTATCTGGGACGGTCTTTTTTGTGCGCCATTGCGGTGTTTGGTGGGATTTCTAGGGTTTTAGGGGCGGGGATTTGGGGTTTTGGACGTTAGAAATCGTAGCTGTTAGCTCCTCATCTTTTTTTTTCGGCTATGTGGGTGGATTTTTTGTTATCCGCTTGGATTTTTGGTTATTTTTTCTACCTTTATCTGTGGGTTGTTGTTTTCTACTTCGGTTGTTTTCTTTATAAGTGGTGTTTCTCGGCAAGCAATCTGTGGTTTGGAAAAATGGGGATATATGATGCGGGCTAATACTTGATTAGTTCCATGAGCGACTACTTTTTTGGGCTCAAATAAATGAACGCTGTATGGATGTGCTAGTTTATGGATCTTATGGTACAAATAAGACAGTTCTTCAGGGGGCCTTTTGGATCATGCACTGTTATTACTTACCCAGAATGTGAAATGTGTTTGCGAAATCTGTTTATTATGCTTTTCTTGATGTTTACTATCAGGTTGTTTAGTTCTTTATTACATCCTTTTGGTTAAGCTTGATAAATGGATTGTACTTCTGCGGAGGTTGAGTTAGTTTAGATATACCAGCATCACTTGGAACGCGAAGATGCAAGACTAAACTAATAAGTTATTTTACTTCATAGTGCTTGATAGGCACTGTACGCATTAAGCTTCTGAAACATGATGGTATGAACATAACCTGAATTTAACTAGGTCAAGGTGCGCCTATTAGGAATGACAAAGAATTTTTGAGCCTATCTGGTAGAGTATCTGATTATTTGTTTGTGACATTCTTTTTTGAAGAGTTGAACATAGAAAAGAACATGATTTTCGCTGCTTTTAGTATCCAACTGTAAGTGTGATGCAGATTAATCTATCATATGAAACAGGAAAATATGGGTCTTAGTAGACCTGACTGCTTCATTTTGAATTGACTTAAATGCTTGTTTGAGGTGAGTCAGCACCAGCCTGTTGTCAAGGAACACTCATTTGATGTGCATGAATTGTTAGGATCGTCTGGACGGGGTGTTCTAGAGCGATGCACAGCGGATATGATAATTATAGAAGAGAAAGAAGAAACAAAATCTCACAAGCCTAAACACAAGGAATTCACGTGGTTTGGAGTCCCTTGCTTCTATGTTCACGGCCGTACAAAATAATATCTTTACTAAAGTTAGAAAGTTTACAAGAGATAAAAATAAAAAGAATCACTTTTTTTCTCTCTTTTCTGGATGCAAGAGCAACTCCAAACAAGAAGAAGAAAATCCCACCTAGGGGTAATTCACTCACCTGGTGATTCTCTAGATTGCACACAAGAAGTATCCCTGCTTTTTTTACAAGAAGAATCTTTGCCTTCTCTCTCTTTCTCTCTTCCTCGTTTTTTCCTCTCTTGAAAAGACCTCTTTGTTCCCTTGGAAAAGCCCCTTGGGTGTTTTGTCTGTGTCTTGCGTGTTCTACCAAGTCCCAAGTGTCCATGGTCCTCTTTATAGCCAAAATAAAGCTTCAAATCGTGTCCAAAATGGAGATCCCAATCCTATTCTAGCTCAAATTGACTCCTGGCCGTCCAATCAAGCCCATCCACGATCTTGGCCTGTCCGATCGTCCATTCGGTCCACAGATTTTTCTGTGGACCGCGTGAAATGCCCTGGAAAACCACTTCTGATCTAGTGGACTGCGTGAAACCAGGGGAAACGCTCCTTGGTATGTCGCTGGGCTTGTGGCGGCCGGCCTACGCGCGTCAGCGTGCACCAACGCAAGGCCATGCACGCTCGTTGGGCTGTGCACGCTCGCGTCAGGCCGCGTGCGCCTGCTGGGCCTGTTGGCACCAGGCCACGCTAGCTAGCGGGCCGAGCCCGCTCGGCCCCAGTTCCCCTATTTTTTTTGTCTTTTTTTTTTGGGCTTTTTCTTTGAGCTTTTTCTGGGGTTTCTCTGGGCTTCTTGGTTCTTGGGTTCCTCTTGTGGATGGATTAGGCTCCACCACCTAACAACTCTTCCACTTGAAGACTAAGACATCCAAACATGCATCCACTTGAAATAGAAGAAAGCAAACTTCCAAAAAAAAGGTTAGTTTTCTGTGCGGCATCTCTACTCAACAAATTTTGGAGGCCAATTAAGGTCATACATAGCTCCAATTTCTTAATCATCGAATCTTTGATGCTTCTCATCATGTAGAGGATACCCGGCCTGCTGCCACGTGCTATCATCAAAGCATCTTTGGTGATCTTCCAAGAGCCACTATCAAAAGTTGTAGCATATCCTTCAGCATCCAACTATATTACTGAAATCAGATTCCTCTTTAAATTTGGGACATACTTGACATTCTTGAGCTTTCATACCGATTGATTTGGTATCTTTATATGTACATCATCTTTTCTTACAATACTATTGGTTCACCATCATCGAGATAAATTTTTTCAAAATTTTTGGCAGTGTAATTTATCATATACTTTTTTTGTGAGGTAGAGTGAATTGAAGCTCCGGAGCTCAGGATCCATGACTCCATCGGACTGTTCATGTTGAGGACTAGGGCATCAGCTATTACCTCTATTGCTGTATTGATGGATTCCTCGTTCTGTCTTTTGTTCTCCATTCTTGTCCAGTAGTTCTTCTTGGTGTGCCCTTTCTTGCTGTAATGCCAACAGTCATCATATTTTGGTTTCGATTAGCTCTTCTGCTTGAACTGTGTAGTTTTTTCTCTGCCTTCTTGAATAACGAAGGAAGAACCAGAGTTCTTTTTGGATTCTCTTCTCCTGATATCTTCATTGAAAATCAGGTTTTGAACCTTTTCGAATTTTAGTTTGCTTGATCCATGAGAACTACTTACAGCGGTCATGGTAGCGCCTTAACTCTTGAGCAAGGAGGATAGTAAAATTAAAGCATGAATCTCATCCTTAAAACTACTATCAATAGAGTTTAATAGACTAGTAATTAGATTAAATTCATTGATGTGATCAGCAACAGATGCACCTTCAAGCATCTTCAAATTAAATAGACGAGGTATAAGATGTACCTTGTTGGAGGCCAAAGGCTTCTCATATATGTTGGTTAGAGCCTTCATCAGATTAGCCATCATTTTTTCCTCTAGGATGTTGAATGTGACATTCCTGGCCAACGTCAGTCTGATAACTCCCAAAGCCTGGCGATCCAACAATTCCCAATTTGCTTGTGATATGTCTTCAGGCTTGTTTCCTTCAAGAGGTAGATAGAGCCTCTTCTGATACAGATAATCTTCGATCTGCATCTTCCAGAATTTGAAGGTTTTTCCATCGAACTTGTCGATCTAGATCTTTTCTTCATCTCCTGCCATCGCTCCTACTCTTTCTTTCGAACCTAATATTGATTTGATACTGGTTGGTTGTTAGGATCGTTTGAATGGAGTGTTTCGGAGCGATGCACAGCGGATATGATAATTGTAGAAGAAAGAAGAAAAAATAAAATTTCACAAGCCCAAACACAGGGAATTCACGTGGTTTGGAGTCCCTTGCTCCTATATCCACGACTGCATAGAATAATATCTTTACTAAAATCAGAAAGTTTACAAAAGATAAAAACAAAAAGAATAACTCTTTTTCTCTCTCTTCTGGATGTAAGAGCAACCTCAAACAGGAAGAAGAAAACCCCATCTAGAGGCAATTCACTCATCTGGTGATTCTCTAGATTGCACATAAGAACTCCTGCCTTTTTACAAGAAGAACCCTTGCCTTCTCTCTTTTTCTCTCTTGGAAAAGACCTCTTTTCTCCCTGGAAAAGCCCCTTGGGTGCTCTGACTGCATCTTGCACGTTCTGCCAAGTCCCAGGTGCCCACAGCCCTCTTTATAGCCAAAACAGGGTTTCAAATCGCGTCCAAAATGGAGATTCCAGTCCTATTCTAGCTCAAATTGACTCCTGGCCATTCGATCAAGCTCGTCCGTGACCTTGGCCCGTTCGATCGCGCATTCGGTCCACAATTTTTTCTATGGATCGTGTGAAACGCCCTGGGAAACCATCTTTGGTCCAGTGGACCACGTGACACCAGGGGGAACGCCCCCTAGTATGTCGCTGGGCCGTGGCGACCAGCCCGTGCGCATCAGTGCGCGCTTGCAAGGGGCCGGGCCACATGTGTGCATGCCCGCCTGGGTCACGTGCGCCTGTCGGGCCTGCTGGCTTTGGGCTGCGCCAGCCAACGGGCCAAGCCTGCTTGGCCCCAATTCCCCTCTTTTTTTTGTCTTTTCTTTTTTTTTTGGGCTTTTTCTTGGGTTTCTCTGGGCTTCTTGATTCTTGGGTTTCTCTTGTGGGTGGATTAGGCTCCACCACCCAATATGAATGCATTGTATCATCTACTAAGTTAATTTTTAGAGCCACCCTTACCTTAGTGTGAAACAAATGCTGGATGAGGATATCTATTTATGGTTTATGATTGTAAATTGTTACCTTACACTGACAGAAGTTGCATTCAATGCAATCCAAGCTGTGATATACTTGTAGAAAATGCTTTCTAAAGCATTTAAAACCAATTTCAATTAAATATGCAGTTTCAATGGGCTTAAACTACAATTTAGTGCATAGATGCATGATTTAATTGGGTGCAAATGTTTACATATATATATATATATATATATATATATATATATATATATATATATATATATATATATGCATGTACATGTATATATATACATGTATATGCATGTACTTGTATGCACACATGTATGCATACATGTGTGCATACAAGTACATGCATATACATGTATATATATACATGTACATGCATATATATATATATATATATATATATATGTATATGTAAAGAGAGAGAGAGACAGACACACACATATATATATACATATGATATATATACATATGATATATATACATATGTACACACATATATATAGAGATAGATATATACATACACACACATGCGCGCGCGCACGCACACACACACACACAATGTACATATACATCTATGTACATATATATGTGTGTGTGTGTATGTATAGAGGTAGACTGGGATCCGGTCGGTCGGAACCCAGCCTACATCCGGTCGGATCTCCGACCGTTCGATTCACGTGCATATTGGAACGCATGCCTGAAAAGGCGTGCTGATTGAAAAAAGGAAAACAGGCGCATGTGCATCTGAAAAAAATTCAGAAAAAAAAATTAGAAAAAAATTCATAAAAAAAAGCACCCTGAAGGCGCCTTTTTTGTTTTTGTTTTTTGTTTTTATTTTTCTATTTTCTATATTTTTTAAATTTTAAAAAAAAAGCCTGCACTAGGAAGAAGAAAACAAAGAAGGCACCTACAGGCGCCTTCTTTTTTTTTTTTTCCTTTTCTTGTAGCTTTTTTTTTTGCCTTTTTTTCTTTTTTTTGTTTTTTTTTCAGGCACCCTAAAGGCGTCTAAAAAAAACTGAATTTTTTTTAGGTGCAGCGCACACCTTTTTTTTTTTTTTTTTTCAGGCACATCTTTTTAGGCGTGCATGCATAGATGTACGTTGATCCAACAGTCAGGGATCTAACCAGATATGGACTGGGATCCAGTCGACTGAAGGCCTCTTTCTTTCTCTCTCTCTCTCTCTCTCTCTATATATATATATATATATATATATATATATATATATATATATATATATATATATATATAGCTATGACTTTGTCCTGACCATGGATCCATTTACTTGGATGATCTATCCACTAAACTTATGAAAATTCAGAATTCTTTGAAATTTAGAAGTATATATATTCAGCTATTAGTTATTTTGGTTAAGAAAATAATCATTTGTTGAACTGAGACTTTAATTTGAAACTCATTAAAAGAATTCTGTGCACCATCTTAACCACTTGATTGGTGAAAATATGCATATCATTATGATCATTCCAGCTTGAATTTAAGATTTACGTTGTTACTAATTAAAGGTGTAAACAACTCCCTTTTGTCGTTTGCATGTGAAACTATATCTATGAGATAAGGTTGGTGTATGGAACCCGTAGTATCTAACATGCTAGACCATAAGAGGAACCATGAGTTAGTATGTAAATGATCTGTGAGACAAAATTGCAATCTTAGATGTCTGTAACCCTTCAATTGATGACATTAGGTACAATTTGATCAATGATGCTATGTAAAAGTCCAATATTGACATATTAATTGGACTATCATCCGTGGAATATTTTTCATCCACCAACTTGACTGTTGGATTAATGTTAAATTTAATTTTGCAGATGTAGATTTTCCCAAGCATTATAGTTCTACAATAGGCTTGTTAGTTTTGGCATGCGCTGAACATGTAATGAGGAATCTCTTTAAATTTGAGGTGATTATTTATGCCTAAAAAGTTTCAAGTTATACTGTGATTTGCTTTTCCAAGTGTCAAAAGTCAAGGATGCTTGTGCAGAATCATGTAATGTCCAGAGTATAACGCAAACAGTGATGAAAAAAACAGCAACAGGGCAGGAGAGGAGGACAGCTGGAGGGTGGGTTATATAACATAAAGCATGTCAGACTATTATGAGGGGAGTCACCTAGTTGACTTTAGGTGACTTGTATAATTCATTCTCCAAAATCTCTGTTGGTCAACAAGCCTTCAAGCTGTCGATTGGGGATCTAAATTACACTGAACTTGATGGTCTTCTAGAAATGATTTGATAAATTACTTTAAGGATCCGTATCAGTACTCATAATTATATCTTGTGGAAGCATCTTTGCAAATACATGGATGCACGCAAGTTTGCATGTGAAACATTTGACTTTATCATGCTTTACTTTGTAACGTATTCTTTATGAGTCTGACATTCACCATTATGCATAAGCAATCAGACCATGATATACAAATGGCATATCTATATGATTCCAACATCACAGTCTAGCTGCGGCAAATGGTCTTGATGTCTTACTTGGTATGTACTGGTTTCTTAACCAACTTTATGCTGTTACCGCATGAGATGAAAACATATATACCTTTACTGGTTTCAAGTTTTGATGTGACTGGGTAGAGAGGAAGGACAGATGCAAGATTAGTTCTAGTAAGATTTTCTCTAAGCATATAGGTGCAAGAGGGTCTTATAGTCAATTATGTTTTGTTTTAGTGGCTGATTTGCATATTCTCTTGATGGTAATCCATTAAATTAAAGTCCAGATCAACATATTTGAATTGATGATTTGCATGATGATCTGCAACCTAATTTGAAGAATAAGTCATTGACAAGAGTGAAGATAGAACGTCTACATAGAAGTTCCAAACATTTCATCTGGAAATTCTCCTTTTAAGACCATGAAAGTCCTTGGAAATCTTCTCAATAGTCTAAAAGGAGTCGGATTCTTTCCTGAAAACACTTCTAAGGAAAAAAAAGAACTTTATAGTCTCATAGGCAAAATAGGTTGAGATGGAGATGCTTCATTTAAACGAAATTTACTTTGTTAGATTGATTCTGTAAGGACCAGTATTGTCTGTTACATGTTCACTAATCAAGTGACATGTATTTATCTTGTTAACACTTGGCATGTCACAAAGATAAGCTGACTTCTAAAAGATTAAAAACTGACATGGTACGACCTTGTCCACTCTTTTTAAACTTAGACTTCAAAAATTTTCTCTATGCCAACAAGTAAGCATTTTTGTGTTAGATTATGAGAAATTAACATTATAATTTATTAGTCTTTTTAGGTACTTATATCAATTGTTGTCTTACATATGCTTGTATCAGTTCTAGAAGTTCATCATAAAGACTGATATTACAAACCTATTCTAGACATTAACAACATAAATCAGTTTAAATCATGGTGATAAATGAACACTTTAGGGGCAAATACAACCATGCACACACACTAATATCATTTTCTGGATGTTATATACGTACTATTGCTACTATGCAAAACTTATTTACGAGCAATACTGATCTTTGTACAATTGCAGATAATGCATATATTCCACAGTATAGCAAATGACATTCACCGCTCTTAAATCTTAATGGCTTAGGTTTGCAATATCAATTGCATAGGGATGTTGTGGAGGATAGTAATCATATGAGTGTGGTCATGCATATTCTCTTCCTGAGCCTCTGCTGGTTGTGGATCTGATACGGTTTCCAGTCAGTGATATATACAAGTTGCTGCATCTAACTTCATTCATTAGATATCCAGGACTTTCAAGTGAAAGAATTATGAATTATAAACTTGTCATCTTTGAATGAAAAGGTGCTAAAATGGACATAGAATCTCTTCTGACTGATCGCTGAATATTATGGATCTTATTTCTATCTTATCATCTAGATGCCTTTTGTAATTGCCTCTGCATCATTGGGATGTCCCTTAGAGGATTGACAAGATGTGGACTTCTATCACCTTGCATGGAATAGTTTCTACAATTTCTGGACTTCATTAGAATTTAAAGTAAAAAAAATGATATAATTGAATTTTTCAAGGCAACTTCAAGAACAAAGGAAAATTGGTGTATCCATGTTTCTAGGTTTTGTCATGATGCAACACAATAAATTTTCATGGTACCAAATTTCTGAATTGAGCCATATAAACAAATCCTTGAGAAATTGAATAACAAGAACTGTGGACATCCGGATCATATTTCTTTCCTTACATTCCTTAACCTTTGTAGATATCCTTCTTGCATTTAAACAAGGGGGTCCTAATGCATGAGGCTCCTGCTATTGGCAGCCTTACCGCTCCATGCGAAGAGGTTGTTTCTGTGTTTCAAATAACCGTTACCCAAGTCATAATAGAGCAACCTTGCTATTACACCAAGGCCCACCCCTGCATCCCTCTTGTATTTGTGCCTCCGAAATCTTTCACTTATTTTGATTAATTATGCCCTTGCCTACAGCCATCTAGATCTTCTAGATGCATGGTCCACATGATGAGCAGATTTAAGTGAACTATGTAGCAATCACCAATATACCTTGGTGCAAAATAAATGTCTGCCAGTTACTAGTTTGAGGTTCCTTCGAAACAGTTGAAGTTTGACTCCAAGATCCTCTCATTTAAAATTGTGCTAAAGCTCTACTGTTTCATCTTGTTCTTGTTTTGCCTCTAGTCAAACAATTTTCACATTAACTAATATTCTAGTTCGGGGAAGCCTTGATCCAAGATTGTTGTACAACCTGCATGGGAAAGTAAGAAACACATACATATAATCTGAAATTGCTAGAGGAAAGCACTTCATTGGAACTGGATTTTTCTTAACGATGGAGACTGATATGATTAATTAGAAGTTCACATGATGAGAGCCAAGGATGGAATGAGATGGTGCAAGTATGGAAAGATTTAGAGGGCACTTGTTGCAGTTCTAAATGTATGATGGTCTTAAGTTCAAGCTCCTCATTTAGCTTGCATCCACCTAGTTTGGTCTCATTTTAAAGGAAGCTTGAGATGATTCAGTCTTTCTTTTCAACATTTCTATGTCGGTGAACTCATTCTTGATTTTAGGCTAATTGGTATGTCTTGGTGACTACCCAACTAACAATAAAGACATAATGTTTAGCTCTAAATTGAGGTGCGCTTGAAACAAAAGAAAATAATATTTTGGGGACTCAGGTTTCTAGAGCTTCTCTTTCTCTATATTTCTATTAGTCATGGGGTTTTATTTTTTCTTATTTCTTTGGAAGGAGTCCTACAATTTTAACTAAGCAAGGAGAGTTTTGGAGTGTTTGATAATTGATAGTCTTTTATGATCATATTTCTTTGTTCTTTCTCGCTTTTCTCTTATTATTCTTATATTTTCTTTTGTGTAGGTGGTCTTCTGTAACTTCAACATTACTTTCATATATCCTTTTAAGTTTCCTTCTAAACATTTAATCATCTAAGATCCATATAGCTTGTAGTTCCTATAACTGAATCAGATCTATCATTTACCAATTCAGGTATTAGGTATCAGTATGAGATGCCCATTCTTGGAAGTAATTGTTGCCTCATTTGACATTGCGTTGTACTTGCAATTTGATAAGATTCCATTCTTGTTGCTCCGAGTAATGGTAATACAGTGAGCATTGGTGCAAGTACAAGGTTGCTTCGATGTGACCTCGGTTTCATGAGTCGTAGGGTTAAGGTTGTGTACATATGACCCTATAGACCCCTTAGTGGCAGGATTGTTGTGCACGGAGCTGCCTTTTTTTAATCAGTTGTATGATAAGTGTTCACTATCTACATAAGGTTCTGGACGTTAAA
Organism: Cocos nucifera; assembly: GCA_006176705.1. Taxonomy (NCBI): domain Eukaryota; kingdom Viridiplantae; phylum Streptophyta; class Magnoliopsida; order Arecales; family Arecaceae; genus Cocos; species Cocos nucifera. The sequence continues at coordinate 557,680 of QRFJ01000873.1, forward strand.
CTCGGAAAGTAGAGAAAAAGTTTGTATTGTTGTTTGTCTTTTATTTTTCCCTCACGGTTCTGCTATACTTGTAAGCAAACAACATGTGTCAGTGCTTTCTCATATGGCATCACCCTTCTTACTTGGGCAACGTGGCGGTGTTTTGATTTTGGTTGAAGTTAGTCTTGAGGAGTGGAGCAGATATGGGGTAGAAGGTGGAGATTAGCTCCTTGTTTTCTCAAATAAAAAAAAATGTTGATCTTTTCTAAATCTATCTATCATCTGACTTGCGTTACCTTTGGACTAGCAGCTAGTCTCATGTTATCAATGTTTTCAGATGTGGCATTTTTGCCTAATTATTTGGGCATGATGGCATCTTTAGTGGCACCTGAGGACGTTGTCCATTTCCCTGATTTGGTTTATCAATGAACAAGATCTTCATGATGAAGAAAAACTCTTGCATTGTTGTTCATTGGAAAAACAAATGTTGCTCTTTGCATGCTTTTAATTTGATGTTTAGAATGTCATATTAAAATATGCCAATGCTGCTGAGGAATGAAAGAAAACTTTGGCATGAAATTTATAAAAATTAAATCAAAATAAATGTAAAAGTAGGAATAAATATTCAACTATTGATATATAAAAATATATTATTTAGAAAAAATAAAACTTATAAAATAGCAAGAAATGTACAACACCATCTCGTGATTAAAATAAAAATAAGTTTTGAAAAGTAGATGAAGGCTCTGAACAAATGAGCCAATGTCATATTTTTAGGAAAAGTCAATGTTATACCATAAGTTCATCTATGATAAAAATAAAAAATATTTAATAAGTATACTATGATAATTTTAAAACTTCCAAAATGGTTACTAAAAGGGCAACCAAATCAACAAACTGATGTAGTTACATTTAACAAATTTAAATACAAAAACGTAAAGAGGTCAAAATGGCAAGGTTTCAAATGAGTCCTAAAAACTGTTGACTTCGATCCAACTTCCAGACTAAAACCTATGGTTTATACATAACCCAAGTGTTAATTAAAGTCCACTCTCAAATTAGGTTAGTTGACTTTGACTGAATCGGATCTAGTGGGAGTGGATTTGATGAGACAAAAATTAGACAAAAAGTCTGAGTCTAACTTGTTCATGACCTAGATCTAACTTAAAAGTAGAGAAGCAAGGATTCAAATCCATCAAGGTGGATCATATCTAAGACTATATCTTAGGCATTCTATAAAATTTACAACTTGAGTCTCACTTGAGCTAATATTGCTCAACCAACCTAATGTGACTTGACCAAATTTGTTTTTAGGTTTGAAATTTTGGACTTGATTTGGATATAGTTTAGTTAATCAGGGTAATTCTTACTTGAGCAAACATAAATTGTATAGAGATAATTTGACATCACCAATTTTTTTTGGGTTTAAAATTTTGGACTAAAGAAGATGAAAAAAAAAAGTTAAGTTCTGAATTTGACCCCTATCGACCCAACATGAGCTCGGCTTTTACCGTGTTTGATTGGGTCATGAGAGGGTGGATGGATGAGGTTAGTAGGATGGATAGCCTTCGTCCATGGTTTGCTTCAAAAAGTTATAGGATGGATGAAAAAGAAGGGTTTGTCTACCTACTCTAGCCCACCAATTTGCAAGGATAGATGGAGCATTGATGAGTAGATTTTTGCATTAACAAAATTATCCCTTATTAATTTTTTTGACAAAACTATTATATTTTTTCACTTTTTCATTCATATTATCTATCTATCTATATATATATATATATATATATATATATATACTATTAATCATCTAGTATTAAATTTTATTGCTAATTATGATAATTTTAGTATATAATTTGATAATTATAACTAAATAATTAGAAATTATCTTCTATTTCTCTATTTTTATTTATTATTTTTAATTAACTATTTGTATAATATTAATTAATTATTTAAATTAAATTATAAATTAATTAGTTATATATAATTGATTAATTAATTTATAAATCATGTATTAAATTAAATTAGATTAAAATTAAATATTTATATATTTTTATATAATTATAGATTATGAAGATTATAAGTTTATACATTGTTTACTTCTTTAGTATAAATAAGTGTTATAAATTGATAATAGTAATATTTTTATCAAAGGCTAGTTTAGTAAAAATGTTATATAAATATCATCCATCTTTTCTTTTAGTCCTATACTAAATAGAAGAGGGAATCATTTTCATCTATCTTTCCATATTTCATCAAACTTTTGAAAGGTGGATGGATCTTTCATTGATCCATCCATCCTCTCCCTCATCTATCCTTGGAAGATCCATCCATCCTCTCCTTCATCTATCCTTCCTCCACCTATCCTTCTTTTAATCCATCCTTCGTACCAAACAGAGGGTTAGAGTAAAATGTATGGGTTAGACATAGTCTAAATTAAGATCAACCTCAACTTGGGTCAAATATGGATCTCATCTAATTGGATTTGATCCAATTGGTCCAGATGTATCAAGTTTGATGTAATCAAAATCTTTAAACTATACAAGTGACTTTATTTCTCAATTTTCAATTCCAAAAAGCCATAACCATTTTAAAAGATAATCAGATTAGTCCATCAAAGATTTAAAATATTCCTATAATAATTTTAACTATGTTTTTTTATTAAAACCTACTGATGGTATAGAATTTGGTTGATGTCGGATCGAGCTGGAGTTGAGGAAGAAGAGGTCGCCGTCGGTGACCTACAAAACAAAGTTTCGTTCGGAGTCGGTGTTGTTGGCTCCGGCAGGACCTTCCGACGATCAAGTCAGCTCTTCTGGCCAACAAAAATGGAGTGCTTAGGCAAGAATTCAGTAGAGTTTTGGAAAGAAGAAGAGAGCTTAGAGAAAACGTATCTGGAGGGTCCCTTTTATAGATGGAGTCTGGAGCAGATTGATAGTGACAATCGTAACCGTCCGATCATGGGCCGCTCGGGGCCACGTGGAATTTATTACGAAGAGAGGTGTCGCTCGTAATAGACTGATAATGACAGTCGTAACTGTCCGATAGTGGGGTCGCTTGTAGCAGACTGATAATGACAGTCGTAACCTTCTGGTAGTGGGGTCGTCTGTTCGTTGAAATTTAATAGTCGAAGTTTGGAGGAAGCAGGCGTCGGTTGGTGAAGAGCTTTGACATATATCAATTTCAAAGGAGTTCAGACTTCTAAAGGGAATACGGCTAGAGGGGATCATCTGGGAGAAATACTACTTAAAATCTGAAAGTAATCCGTTGGGAGAATTCGAATGGAGTTCGGATGGAGAAGTCCAGAAGGAGTTCGACTGGTGGAGAAATCCGACTGAAGGAGAAGTCCGGAAGGAGTTCGGCTCCTGAAGGAATCCGATTGAAGGAGTCCGGAAGGAGTTTGATTGCTGGAGGAATCCGACTGAAGAAGTTCGGAAGGAATTCGGCTCCCAGAGAATTTTCGATCGAAGCTCTTCTATGATTACCAGTTATATTAGGCTAAGCATCAGACTGGACTTCGCGGGAGCGGGGTTTATCCCCAACAAGTCCTCCCATTCTTGAGTTTGAAATTCGAAGGAAGGGAGTACAAAAAAGATGAGTGTCGAAGTTCTTTTCCGAGCTCTGCATCTGTTGAGTTTGAAGCTCAGGGAAGATCTTATCTTTCGTTAAAGTTAAGGCTCGGGAGAGATCTTATCTCCAGTCGAGGTTGAAGGATATCTTATCTTCTTTTGAAGTTGAAGCTCGGAGATCTTATCTCCAGCCGAGGTTGAAGGAGATCTTATCTTTTGTTGAGGTTGAGGCTCGGGAAAGATCTTATCTCCAGCCGAGGTTGAAGGAGATCTTATCTTCTTTTGAAGTTGAAGCTCGGAGGAGATTTTATCTCCAGCCGAGGTTGAAGAGATCTTATCTTTTTTTGAAGTTGAAGCTTGGGAGAGATCTTATCTCCAGCCAAGGTTAAAGAAGATCTTATCTCCTGTTGAGGTTGAAGGAGATCTTATCTCCTGTTGGGTTGAGGCTTGGGGGAGATCTTATCTCCAGCCGAGGTTGAAGGAGATTTTATCTTCTTTTGATGTTGAGATCTTATCTTTAGCCAAGGTTGAAGGAGATCTTATCTTCTTTTGAGGTTGAGGCTCGAGGAAGATCTTATCTCCAGCCGAAGTTGAAGGAGATCCTATCTCTCCTGTTGAGGTTGAGGCTCGAGGAAGATCTTATCTCCAGCCGAAGTTGAAGGAGATCCTATCTCCTATTGAGGTTGAGGCTCGGGGGAGATCTTATCTCCAGTCGAGGTTGAAGAAGATTCTATTGTGGGAGATCTTATCTTCAGCCGAGGTTGAAGGAGATCCTATCTCCTGTTGAGGTTGAGGTTCGAGATAGATTTTATCTCTGACCGAGGTTGAAGGAGATCCTATCTTCTGTTGAAGTTGAAGCTCAGGGGAGATCTTATTTCTGGCCGAGGTTGAAGGAGATTCTATCTCCTGTTAAGGTTAAGACTTGGGGGAGATCTTATCTCCAGCCGAGGTTAAAGGAGATCCTATCTCATGTTGAAGTTGAAGCTCGGAGGAGATCTTATCTTCGGTCGAGGTTGAAGGAGATCCTATCTCCTTTTGAAGTTGAAGCTCGGGGGAATTTTTTCTTCGACCGAGTTGGGGCCTCTCTTCTCACATCGTCTAAAATGAACGCCTTCGACTTTGTTCATGTTAAGATGAGATTGTCCTCCTGTTCCTAATGAGTTGTAGGGGCACATAAGGGCCGTTGTCGGAGCCTCTTTTCTCACCTCGTCTAAAATGAACGAGGCCTTCGACTTTGTTCATGTTAAGACGAGGTTCTCCTCCTGTTCCTAACGAGTTGTAGGGGCACATAAGGGCCGTTGTCGGGGCCTCTTTTCTCATCTAGTCTAAAAATGAACGAGGTTTTCGACTTTGCTCACGTTATGACGAGGTCCTCCTATTTCTAATGGGCTGTAGGGGCACATTAGGGTCGTTGTCAAGGCCTCTTTCCTCATCTCGTCTAAAATGAATGAGGTCTTCGACTTTGCTCACATTAGGACGAGGTTCTTCTTCTATTCCTAAGGGGCTGTAGGGGATATTAGGGTCGTTGTCAGGGCCTCTCCTCTCATCTCATCTAAAATGAATGAGGTCTTCGACTTTGCTCATGTTAGGACGAGGTTCTTCTTCTGTTCCTAACGGACTGTAGGGGCACATTAGGGCTGTTGTCAGGGCCTCTCTTCTCATCTCGTCTAAAATGAACGAGGTTTTCGACTTTGCTCACGTTAGGACGAGGTTCTCCTTCTGTTCCCAACGGGTTATATTTGTCGTGAAATTAAGTTCGTGGGGTAGTCCTTTATCACCGGTACACAACAAAGATTAGGGTGTTGGAGTAGGGGGATTTCATTGTAATTAAATTATTGGTAATACATTCGCAGATTTTTTGAATTTCATGGTCGAGGCAGGTCTCCCCCGAGTTTCTTCAAGTAGTACGTCCCGGGTCGGACGACTTCTGTGACCTCGTAGGGTCCTCAATTTGGTGCAAGCTTCCTCTGGCTCTGAGGCCGAGAGATAGCGGCTCACCAAAGTACTAAGTCCTCCACTCTGAACATGTTACCTCTGACTTTGGAATTATAATATTGGGCCACCCTTCGCCTGTAGGCCGCCATCCGAACTTGGGCTTCTACTCTTTTTTCTTCTAGCAGATCGAGGTTGACTCTGAGGTCCTGCGAGTTACGTTGCTCATTGAAGACCATGACCCGTGCTGATGGGAGTTTAGGCTCGATTGGGATGACTGCCTTCGTTCCAAAGGCTAAGGCGAATGGTGTTTTTTCAGTCGGTAGCTTTTGAGTAGTTCGGTACGCCCAGAGGACGTGGTAGAGTTCATCCACCCAGGCTTTCTTTGCTCTGTCGAGTCTTGTCTTGATGCCTTGCAACAGGATCCGATTGGTCACTTCAGCTTCTCCATTTGCCTGTGGGTGAGCTATCGACGTGAAGTGATGGAAGATATTTAGATATTTGCAGAACTCAGCGAATCTCGTTCCAACGAACTGTCGTCCGTTATCTGTTATGAGAGTTTGGGGCAGACCAAACCGACAGACGATTGACTTCTAGACGAAGTCTTATACCTTGGTCTTAGTAATTTTTATTAGTGGTTCGGCTTCGACCCACTTGGTGAAGTAGTCGATTGCAACTAGGAGAAACTTTCGTTGTTCGGATGCCACTGGGAAAGGGCCAAGTATATCCATTTTCCATTGCGCAAATGTGCAAGGTGCGCTTAGTGGAGTAAGCTCGGAGGTCGGCTGTCTTTGTATGTTTGCATTTCTCTGACAGCGGTCACATTTCTTGACATATTTCATAGAATCGTAGTACAAGGTCGGCCAATAGTATCCTTGTCGAAGTAGTTTTTATGATAGTGATCTAGCTTCTACATGACTTCTACAAATTTTCTTGTGCATTTTCCATAATGCGAAGTCGGTCTTTGAAGGTCGGAGACATCTCAACAGCGATAGCGAATACGACCTTTTATACAACTTGCCCTCGTACAAAACGTATTGGGAAGCTTGATTCCTGAGTTTTCGAGCTTCTTTCGGATCATGAGGAAGAACTCCCTCTTTGAGATAGGCAACTAACGGGTCAATCCAACTCGGCTCGAGCCCCGTCTTCATAACGAGCTGCGATTCTTCTGAGCTTGGGCATTTTAGAGCTTCAAAAAATACTTCTTTGGACAGTTCGGCTGGGACTGAAGTGGCCAATTTAGAGAGGAGGTTGGCTCTTGTATTTTCTGCCCTCGAAATTTGTCGAATGCCAAAACTGTCGAAGGTCGAAATCAAATCCTTTACTTTCTCAAGGTATTTCATCATACTTTTCTTCCGTGCTTCATAGTTGCCACTAACTTGGCCGACCATCAATTGGGAATCACTATAGATTTGAAGTCGATCTACTTTTAACTCTCTTGCTATTTTTAATCCGGCGATCAATGCTTCATATTCGGCTCCGTTATTAGTTGCAGGAAATTCGAAGCGTAGCGCGTACTCGGTGATAACTTTCTTAGGGTTGACTAAGACTAACCCCGCACCTGCTCCAGCGGAGTTGGACGAACTATCCACGTACAGGGCCCAAAAATCTTCGAAAAGGTCGGCACTTTCTTTGGAGAGGCTCGGTTGCAACCATAGGATGTCGGTCTCGTTCTGCTCAAGCTCGGTTTCATCTGGAATGGTACACTCAACTATGAAGTTGGCCAGTGCTTGAGCTTTGATTGCTGGCTGAGGTCGGTAGTTGATGTCGAATTTCATTAATTCAATGGTCCATTTTGCAATTCTTCCGGAAGCATTCGTTTGATGAAGGATTGCTCTGATCGGTTGGTCAGTGAGGAGCGTTATAGCATGTCCTTGGAAGTAAGGTCGAAGTCTTCTTGCTGCAATCAGAAGAGCATAAGTCAATTTTTTTAATTTTATATACCTGGTCTCAGCATCCCTTAGGATCCAACTTATGTAATAGACTGGTCGTTGTACTTTCACCTCTTTGTTGATCAGGACTGCTGCTAGCACCGTAGGAAAGATCGCGAGGTAGAGAAACAACTCTCCGGATTCTGATTTGGCCAGTAGGGGGCGAGCCGAGGTAGTGCTTGAGCTCGTCGAATGCCTTTTGGCATTTCTGAGTTCAGTGAAAATTTTTCGGTTTTCTGAGGATTTGGAAGAAGGGCATGCAGCGTTTGGTCGACCTCGAGATAAAACGATTCAAAGACGCTACCTTTCCGGTCAGGCGTTGAACTGTCTTGATGGACTTCGGAGCGGTCATCTCCTGGACAGCTCGAATTTTCTCCGGATTGGCCTCGATCCCCCGTTTCGAGACCATGAATTCCAAAAATCTTCCTGAGGCTACCCCAAAGGCGCACTTGGTTGGGTTCAGCTTCATCTTGTATTTTCTGAGCGCATCGAAAGCCTCTTCAAGGTCGGCGACATGATTGATAGTCTTTCAGCTTTTGATCAGCATGTCGTCGACGTAAATCTTCGTATTGCAGCCAATCTGCTTCTTGAAGATTTTATTGATCAAGCGCTGATAAGTTGTGCCTGCATTTTTAAGCCCGAAGGGCATGACCTTGTAACAGTAAAGATCGCGGTTAGTAATAAAAGTAGTCTTCTCCTCGTCCTTCGGTACCATACGAATTTGGTTGTAGTCATAGAAAGCGTCCATGAAGGTAAGGAGCTCGTAGCCTGAAGTCGCGTCCACCGGTTTGTCGATTCTGGGCAAAGGATAGCTGTCTTTTGGGTAGGCCTTGTTAAGCTTTTTAAAGTCGATGCACATCCTCCACTTGCCATTGGCTTTTTTGACCAAGACCACGTTAGAGACCCAAGTCGGATAGCTAACTTCTCGGATAAATCCAGCGTTGAAAAGCTTGTCGACTTCTTCTGCTACTACCTTCTGTCTTTCTGGTGCATGGCCTCGAACTCTTTCTTTCACTGGTCGATGCTTGGGATCAACGGCCAGTCGATGTTCCATAACCTCGGCATCAATCCTAGGCATATTCGTCGGAAGCCAGGCGAAGACGTCAGCATTCCTCCGTAAAAAAGCGATGAGCTGCTTTCGAACTTTATCTTCCAGATTGGAGCCAATTTGCACCATATGCTCCGCGTTTCCGTCATTCAGGGGGACGGTCACAAGATCTTCTATCGGTTCTCCCCTTTCTTCCGCGAGATCGTCCCAGGCATTTAGCTCGTCAACAGGACAAGGGTCGGACTGTTCTTCCTTTCGCAGGGCAATTGAGTAGCAGTGCCTTGTCAGAATTTAATCTCCCCTGACCTCTCCGATCCCGTAACTTATCGGAAACTTTATCTTCAAATAATAAGTGGACACCACCGTTCGAAGTGCATTTAAACCAGGTCGGCCGAGAATTTTGTTGTAAGCGGAGGGATCCTTTACTATCAGGAAATCCACCTGCGCTCTGGATTATTTTGGATATTGCCCGGTAGCCACAGCTAGAGTCATTACACATTCAACTGGTATTGTAGCACCAGCGAAGCCTATTAGGAAGAGTTTATTGGTCCAAGCTGACTATTAGATATTGACATTTTGGAGAAAGCATCATAAAACAAGTTGTCAGTCGAACTTTCATTATCAATTAAGACGCGACGTACATCATAGTCCGCTATATTTAAAGAGATTACAACCGCATCATTGTGTGGGAATTGTACTCCCGGTGCATCTACCTCAGTGAAGATTATGGATTTTTCAGCTCTCCGTCTTTTCACTGATCCCTCAGATCCGCTGGCCTCTTCTCGTCGAAGTTCCCCAGAGATAGTGTTGATGATGCTGAGAGGCGGCCGATCTCTTTGTTGTTCCTCCCTCTTTGGTGGTTCTGGTTGTGGCAGTGCTTTCGGCCGATCTTCTCTTGCTTCAGGCCGGCGTCTGAGGAATCGACCCAGTCGGTCTCTCCTGATGAATTCTTCGATCTTGTCTTGGAGCTGAATGCATTCTTCAGTATCGTGGCCGTGGTCATGATGGTAGAGACAGTATTCGCTTGGATTGCGCTTGCTAGGGTGAGCACGCATCCTTTCAAGCCTCGGTAGTTGCTCCTTGATCTCCATCAATACTTGCGTTTTTGGAGCATTGAGCGGGGCGTAGTTGTGAAATCTTCTGGGGGGACTTCTTTGTGCCCTTCTGTTGGGGCTTCTTTAACGACGAGCTCGAGGAGTTCGGGCTCGCTTGCGTTCGGAGGGAGTTCGTGAGCGCGGCCGAACTTCATTCGGCCCTCCATCAGCTGCGGGTTTATTAGATTCATCCGTCTGCCACTCTCCTGCAGCTTCTTCATCCTTCAATTTGAAGGTTTCTTCCGCTTGGGCATATCTTTCAGCCCGAGTTAGCAGATCGGCAAAGTTCTTGGGCCACTTCTTCTTCAGGGAGAACAGCAAATCATTCTTCTGAAGGCCGTCCTTAAGTGCGGCCATTGCAACAGACTGTTCCAGGTTCCAGACTTTCAATGTAGCAGCATTAAATCGGATGACATAAGTCCGGATAGATTCTTCCTCCTGCTTGATATTCATTAGGGAATCCGAACCTTGGCGCGGACGTCGGCTGCTGACGAAGTAAGATGCAAATTGATGGCTCATCTAGTCAAAGGAGATCGTACCCGGTTTCAACGCCGAGTACCAGTTTCTTGCTGCTCCCTTTAAGGTAGACGGAAAAACTCGGCATAAGATGGCGTCTGGTGCGCCATGGAGTAGCATCATGGTTCGAAAGGCCTTCAGGTGATTGACCGAATCAGAGGTTCCGTCGTAGCTTTCAAATTAGGAAAACTTGAAGTTCGGCGGATTAGGCTCGTGCATAATCTTCTGAGAAAAAGGAGGGTTAGTGCAAATATTATTATCGTGTGAGGAGGGAGTATGATGGAGCTCTTCGATTCGTCGGCTCATTTTTTGGAACCTTTGATTTAGGATATCTTTATGATCGTTAATCTTCAGGATTTTTTGGTGGGACGGAGGCAAAGCTCCCTCTGGGTTGAGTCATGGTCCGAGCAAGGGCTCTCCATCCTCTGCTTTCTCTTTTTGGAGGTCATCGACCGGCTAGCCTAAGTCGGTCGTCCCCTGATCGGATCATGGGGCTCCGGATAAGCCTGCTCCAATCGAATTGGCATCGGAGTCTGACGATGTATGGCCTGCACCGCCTCTGTGAGATCGCGAACTTGCTGGACCAGCAGGTTGAACTGCTCTGCATCCACCATGGCTGCAGGTGGCTCTTGAGTTACCAGAGCTGAAGCGGGAGCGGATAAACTTGGACGAAATTTGGTTGCAAAGGTCGTTGATCGCTGGGTCGAAGCTTTTCTGGGAGGCATTTTTTCTGGGAAGAACTCTAGAGAGGAAGAAGAGAGATCGTTGCTGAGCACTCCTTTAAGAACAAGAAAACCTCAGGAACAGAGAAGCCCTTCTTCTAGCGCCAATCATATTGGTGTAGAATTTGGTTGACGTCGGATCGAGCTGGAGTTGAGGAAGAAGAGGTCGCCGCTGGTAATCTGCAAAATAAAATTCCATCCGGAGTCGGTGGTGGTGGCTCCGACAGGATCTTCCGACGATCAAGTCAGCTCTTCTGGTCAACAGAAATGAAGTGCTCAAGCAAGAATTCAACAGAATTTTGGGAAGGAGAAGAGAGCTTAAAGAAAACGTATCTGGAGGGTTCCTTTTATAAACGGAGTCTGGAGCAGATTGATAATGACAATCGTAACCGTCTGGTCATGGGCCGTTCAAGGCCACGTGAAATTTATTACGGAGAGAGGTGTCGCTCGTAATAGACTGATCATGACAGTCGTAATCGTCCGATGGTGGGGTCGTCTATAGCAGATTGATAATGACAGTCGTAACCGTCCGATAGTGAGGTCGCCTATTCGTTGAGATTTAATAGTCGAAGTTCGGAGGAAGTAGGTGTTGATTGGTGAAGAGCTTTGACATATATCAATTCCAGAGGAGTTCGGACTTCTAAAGGAAATACGGCTAGAGGGGATCATCTGAGAGGAATACTAATTGAAATCTGAAAGTAATCCGCTGGAGGAATTCGGATGGAGTTCGACTGATGGAGAAGTCCAAAAGGAGTCCGACTGGTGGAGAAATCCGACTGAAGGAGAAGTACGGAAGGAGTTCGGCTCTTGGAGGAATTCGACTGAAGGAGTCCGGAAGGAGTTCGGCTCCTGCAGGAATCCGACTGAAGAAGAAGTCCGAAAGGAGTTCGGTTGCTAGAGAATTTCCGATCGAAGCTCTTCTATGATTATCAGTTATATTAAACTAAGTATCAGACTGGACTCCGGCGGGAGCGAAGTTTATCCTCAATACCTACAATATGCTGGACTTCTATAAACAAGGATTCTAATGTTGCTAGATTTAAAATAATTCTTTAATAATCCATTTAGATTTCTCTCTAAACCCCCACCTCCTTGCACAATAAGTTTATTGTCACACCCCTGACTGCCTAAACCCCAGTGAAGGCGGGCTTCCATCCTAGGCCATCTAATACAATCGCCGAGGACTTTACTAGCTTCGAAAGCTGGCACATTCAGATTTCTTTTTCAAAAGGCATAAAACGGGCTAAATTTTATAGAGGAGATTGTTACATTGCTGGAATTTGAATAAGGAGTAGAAACAATATATAGAAACATACACGCTGATGCTAACTTGGAAACCAACAAGTGAGAGAAAACCCAATTTAGCAAAAAAAGTGAATTATGAGTTAATTGCATTCAGTTTTTTCAGAATTTGGAATTTATTTTAATTATTCTAAATCTAAAATCTTTACCAACTGCCTGTATCTACAAGTGATTCATAACTAGTTAAAAGGTTAGAGTAACTTCATCATAGCCTAGATCAAACAAAAGTGGAGCCGTCTAAACCCACCAAATGATGGGTCAGATAGAAGTCTAAATATTAAGCATTCTTTCAATTTTAAAATATACATTTTTTCTGACTTATGTCTCATTTGAGTTAATATAACTTAACTAATCTAATTTTACTTGACCAAATTTGTTTTTGAGTTTAAGATGTTGGACTAGGGTTTGGTTCCACTTTAGTTAATGAAAGTTATTTTTCACTTCAGCCAACATAGCTTGACCAATCTAATCCAACCCTAGCATATTTGTGTTTGTATTTGAAGTTTTTGGATTGGAAGGGTTCTAGTTCAGTTATTGAAGTTTGTAAATGGATCAAATTGCATTAAAGTTTGCTACTTTGTTGGTTGGGTAGGACTTGGTCCTGCCTTGAAGCGGCCCTAAATTACATTGAAGTATGGTGAGATAGGTTTGAGTTGGAAGACTGATAGATTTGTCTCCTTTATGTCCTTTGGCTTTTCTCTTTAGTTTTAAGAAAGGGTGGTTCCTATCTTGCATGTGTTTTATGTATGTGCATATGCTAGTAAAAGTGCATGTGCACAAAGTAACTTGATGTTCTTCTTCTTCTTCTTCATTACTTTTTTTTGTTTTTGTTTTTGTTTTTTGTTTTTTTTTGGCTGTGGAAAGGATCTTTCATAGTCTTAGAAAATTACTTTGAGCTATCAACTAACAGAATGTAAATTATATTCATTGAAGATAATTTGATATATTTCTGTGGTGAGCTAAGAAGCCCAATGTGATCATTATGTTCATTTAAGTAGGAAAATTTTTGTGATAATGGTGTATGTTAGGATGGATGGGTCTTGAAGTGCATTATTTGGTATGCATATATCTTATCACACAGGCAATGTACATATTACACCCAAAAATATTTTTAGTGAATTTTCTTAGATATCAGAACAAATATACTTCTTGAGAGATCCATCTCGGAATGGGATAATATTGGAATATTTCTGAGGACTAAGATGTTATGAGAACCTTGGCTATTATGGCTCAGAATTAAGTGGCCTTGGGCCATGGATCCTCTATGGTAAACCTAGGGCAGAGAATTGTATAGATTGTGAGAGGTCTTAGGGCATGCTCCTTAAGTATTTTCTATGCATTTCTAATATTTGTGTTTTGATTAGTTGAGAGAGTGCATGACTGCCTCTTGCAATTCCACTTGCTTAGTCTTGTATTTAGGATATTTTCAGCTCTGAAGAAAGATGGACTTCCAAATTAATCTTCAGCAGTCTCCATGACTTTTTAGTTGTAATTAAATTAACAAACATATGGCTAGCCTTTTATAGTTTTGTGGGGATTCCTCTAATTTTATTTCAAATTGGTAGTAAGGATTCCTCTAATTTATTTTCAAACCAGTGTGGAATTGATTCAATATAGAATCATGAATGGTCATTGGCTCAACTGGTGTGTATACTGGTATATTATAATACATACCATCTATCTTTATATGGATAGGTAAGTATTTATCCAGGGAAGGCTCGATGAGGATCCAATTTAACTCTAAATTCTATTGTATGAATGAAACATATTTCTAAAAATATGAATAAGTAAGTTTGCTTAAGAGTTGTTTACATCTTCAAAAGATTGTTTGGGAGGATCAATCATGAAGGATCCTCTTGAGAATGATGGCTCTTTTCAGTATTTAAGTAAACAAAACTGCCTTTTCTGCCTTGTATTTTGCCAATTCAAGCAGGTGATGTTTATTATTATTTTCATTTCATACTTTGACTACTTGAACTGTTGGTCTTTTGTTTAATTTAATTTTCTGAGTTGCTATTTATTATTTTTTACAATTTGCTTAAAAACAAACTATTCTTTCAGTGCCCAAGATTATGGATGCATCTGAGGAAAATTTTACTGAAAATGAAGTGATTGAACCCACCGGGAACTCACACAACCAGAAACAAGGGCGTGATGAAGATATTGCTGTTGGCAGTGGTGAGAAAAAATGGCCTGGTTGGCCTGGAGAAAGTGTTTTCCGAATACTGATTCCATCTCACAAGGTTGGTGGTATCATTGGTCGTAAAGGAGAATCTATCAAGAAAATGTGTGAGGAATCAAGAGCTCGTATTAAGATTCTAGATGCTCCATCAGGCATACCAGAAAGAGCTGTAAGTTGTTTGATAGAGATAGGTATCCTAATGGGTCAATTGTCTTGTTCATATTTCTTCACTGAGCCTTCTGGGTCATGGGTAGATGTTGTAAAAGAAGATCCTCGTTGTCTCATCTTGAAGATTCTTATTTTAACATTCTGAAAATGATGTAGTTTTGCATCTGCATTGATATGCCCTTATCAAGACATGATCCTGTTGCTATATGGAAGGCATAGCTTAATTTGTCAAATATGATTGCTTATGTCTTATTTATCCCTTGATTGTTTATAAAAATTTTGCTGGCAATTGTAACTTGAGGGATGATACTAATTTAAAATTGAGAAGTGCCACCTGGATTTGATTTAGTGACAGTCCGATTAAGCTTTCATGTAAAAATCCATGTTTTTAAGTTTTTGCAATTTTCTTACAAATTAAGGTTTTCTAACTATATGAAAGAGGGAAAAATGCTCATACAGCAACTCGGTGATCTTAAGGGAGGGGAGGGGGGTGGAATAGTGTCACCTTGAACGTTCCATGTAAGATTCCAAATTTAGCACCTTTCATCACAGTGATTGCAATGAAGCTGTGCAGTTTTTCTGCGGACATAAGATTGCAAATTAAATATTCTAAAAGGATTTAAAATAGAAAAATAATGATCCAGATTGGTTTATATTTCAGTCTTGTGATATATGCTGCATGGATGTCCTATCCAAGAGGCTTCGCATTTTCTCTGGTTACAAAACTCTGTTGACTAATTAACACTACAAAAACTCATAGAAACTTCACGAGGGAGAGTACTTGATCACGTTGTTTTTCAGAACTTTTCTGAATTATGCTAATGACATTAGATGTGGTCTACATATCCATCCCTGAATAAAAAAAGAGAATTTATGTCTGAAAATAGTAAAAACTGTGCTAGTACTGATGGAGGGCATGATGTTTAAATGTTACATGGTTATGTTATCTTGGACAAAGATTATTTAAGAAATAGCAAACAATAAAAGAATTGCCAGCACACCTGTAAAACATTTTGGCTGTGTTAGATATTGAACTTAACACGTGCTTCATAAAGAGGTGGTGAATGAAGTTGAAAATAAGGAAATTTGATTGCAGATGATACTGTTGCATATTGGATGTTTTGGGATAAGATGGCTACTGACAGATGATATACATGGAATGAGTCAATTTTTAAAATGTTAAGTTATATTAAAGTTCTGGCAATAAAACATGTCTAATTATAAATAAGGTTCTGGCAGTAAAACTTGACATTCTCGTAAAAGTTTGGAGATATACCATCTAAAAGGAAGCAATAGCATGAATCATACTTGTAATTGTGTGAATAATCTTGTGTTTTACATGTATTTATTTTTTAGGCAATTTCTCCAACAATTAAGTGGTAAGCAAATATTTTGAGTACAGAAATAGCTTTCAAGAGAAATGTTAAACGTTAAAGATTAAATTATCTGCAATAAACACTTGGAAGTTCTGCTAATTCTGTATGTATTGCGAATTAGCTAGATAAGATGCAATCTGTTGGGCTGTAAGTTTGTAGCTGGAGAAAAAGCTGAACTTGTGCATTCCTTATGCATCTGATGGATGGTTTTTAATGAGTGAATTTGTAAGGATTGATAATTTAAGGTTGCTGTCTAATTCTCCCTTGAGGAACTATGTTTGTTTCTTTTATACTCTTTTCACATGGTTCTACATACTTCAATGTATTAAAATGTAAAACGGGTATTACTGGGTGATACACTTAGGTGCTTAGTATTTTTGACAAATATAGGAAAATTATGCTTCACCATATTGATTTGGTTGCCAATGCTGAGAGCTTTCAGCATGGTATGAAGTAAGAGAATATTATTGAAGAAATTGTAAGTAACAAGTTTTATCTAGAATTTTGATTCTTGTTTTTTGGATGAAGCAAAAAAATATTTAAGAAAGAGATGGTTACATTGGAGTTTTCTTTCAGACATAAACTGAATGTGTTTTGAGGGGAAAACTTTCTGAACATGTTCATGCAAAAGTTTGATGGACATATTTTGGGAAATATTGATGGCAAATTTTATACATTAGGTTGGGGTCATAATATAATGTTCGTAACCTTGTTGAAAAGATAACTTTCCAATGAAGTTCATTAATATGCCTGGGTCAATGCTTAAGCTTAATGCTATACCATGCATACGTATAGCTTTGCTCACTTTATGTGCTGGCATGGCCACTAATATAGTCGTGACATTGGTATGCTTATGTAAAAATGATTTGGACTCTCCTCTCTTTGTTGCTTTCGTTCTTTCTTCTGTGGTCTCAAATCCCAATGGTACATCCTGTGGGAGGTTGGGACAGGGTATTGTCCTAAGCATCGTGACAGAACTGCCCTGCCATTGTCTTAGCATCAAGATGGATGTATCTTGGGACATCCCCTATCTCAAGTGTCAGGATGGATGGGACGGTGGGATGTCCCATTCCATGGGTAATTTAGGATAGCCTAGTCCTATGGGACTCCCTCATGTTTCTCAACCCTCCTCCCATGGCCACCCTTACCTTTACCTATGGTTGCCCCTACCTCGCCTCTCTCTCTCTCTCTCTCTCTCTCTCTCTCTCTTTCATGATGTTTGCCTTTGTCCTGCAATATTTGCCTTTGCCTTGCATTCCATGTCCAACATTGACACCCAAGGTTTGCGGATTCGGTACCATTACCCGTGCCAGTAGCCGGCTAGTATGATATGGTACCATATCGTACTGTACCATACCATCCTATACCGCCAATAAAAAAATCAAAAAAAAAAAAATCACCTAATGGCCAAAAAAAGAAAAAAATCATTCCGTACCGGTGCCGTACCGCTACGTACCGGTACTGGTACCATCCCATACTGGATTGAACCATCCGATATCGGTCCGTACCATACCATACTGACCGGTTCGGTTCAGGCCATTTTTCAAAAAACCGGCCTGAACCATTTCGATTCTCCACCAGTACGGTACGAGGTGTACCGACCAGTTCGGGCCGGTATGGAATACGATGTTGACACCCCTCCATCGCTTCAAAGCTTAAGCGTTTTGGCCATGCCCCCTCCATGGGAGGCCAAGGTAGATATGGGAAGCTAATGTGGAGGTAGGCATCAGAGGTGAGGTGGACAGGGGAAGTGGAGGGAAAGCAATGTTGTGAAATAGCCTATTGGCAATGTTTGCTAAAATGGGAGGGAATAGAGTTGGGAAATGGGTGAAATTGAAAACATCGAGAGGGAGAAGGCGGAACTGAAGTCATTTGTTTTGCAATCATAACGTGTTGATGTGCATCTCTGGATCTCTGGTGATGTCAGCGTGTTATGGAATTGCATGGAGGTATATTATTTCCCTTAAACTATTTCCAGTGATAATTTTATAGGTGCCCTTATCTCTTGAAGTGGTATATATCAAGGGCATTGCTAGTCAGTTATATGGTTGAAATAGAAATACTATTCGGTGGATGCTTGGTATGCATTCTTGCAGGACTTTCTTTACATTCATTAGGTTCTGATCAAGATATTAAAATAAATATTTTAAGTCTAGATGTATTGCAGCTACTCTTTATTGTATGATGAAGCCTAGTGCCAAGGTTTGCTTTCTTGATCTTGGTCACTTTTTCGGTTAGGGACCAGGATGATGCTGTGCTTAATCATGTATTATACCGATACTCAGAACAATCAAGCATACTGGTTCGATACCTGTGCACCATTTTTATCTTTTTTATTTTTGAATATTATTTTAAGGTTTATGGATGTTTAAAGTACTGTTTTAAGGGTATGTTAATGTTAGTTTATGTCATATTGATTTTGAGAGACCATATGTTTGCTTAATGAATGCTGTTGTAATAATTAACATAGACAATGCTTGTCTTTGATCTTGAAAATGCATATATCAAATTGAATCGAACTGCAAAATAAGGCCCAACATCTTGTTCCTCATGGATTGTCTATGCAACTCATAGGTATCATGATCTTGTCCATGGTTAGGGTCTTGGATCTGACTTTAACCTCTGCATCCCATAATTTGAGCCTTTTGGATAGCTACCCTGATGCTAGTCCTCTGTCTGACACTGGATTGGCCACCCCATCTGAGAGAAGATTGTGGAAGTGAAATCTGGCATATAATCTGGTCAAGATTTTGGAGGCTAGTAGCTACTCAAATATGATGTCTCAGATGTAGGATATCTATATGGGTCAAACCTTGTTTGTGCAGAATAGGGATCTGATGTACAGTGATGATCCAAATATGTCCAGGGACCCGACTTTGTGCTGTATTATATGTGGCAATGACGTGTCCTGAACCACCTTGAGGGACCCATCTCCTGTATGCTATTGTATCTTCGCAGCGTCTAGATTATGCATCATGGTTCGATCTTGTGTGGCATGAGTGATCTATGACTCATCGGTAATTAGACTAAGGTCAGGTGGTTGTGAGTTGTATGCACCAGAACTACATGCATTATCACTCAAACTATCATTATCATCATCTCTCATATTGCGAGATGTAGGCAATTTGTCATCCAAGGGCTCAGTGGTATCAGAATATGAGTGAACTGGCTCATCAACGCTCTCCAATGGCTCTGCAGTCCTTTTTAAATTCCCTTTTTTGCTGCTTTTAAAAATAGCTTATTTTCCCTTCCCGCCCTTGCTTGCCTGGCTTTTTTGGGTGGCTTGACTGAGCCCCCCCAACTTGATTGGTCCTACCTTCTTGACTGGACCAAGTACCACGGTGACCTATTCTTAGCACCTCCCTATCATATCTTTGGAAGGATCTCTAGACATAGACCTTTGCAATGTTAATTGGTTCCCCTTGAGCTCTAGGGTTGCTCGGTCGATTGTTAGCATGGTGTGAATCACTTTGTCCATTGCTTTACATTCACCCCAACATCCCTTGCTATGAACCTAGCTGGTTGAGAAGTTGATCCTGACTTATCAAGCTTTGATTGCTATTACCCTCAAACCGACGTAGCATCAGATACATGTCATCATGTACAAAGTCACTTTGAGGTAGATCATCATACTTCAACTCCACATGCTCATGGATGCACTTCAATCTGAGCCTTAAATTGTACCCAATTCAGTCTCTTTTGTGTTAGATGGTTCCTCTATTGTTTTGTGTTTTAAAGAGAAGGTTGACTAGTAGCGCTCAAAGTCACTGGAGGAAATTGTTTTAGAGGTTCTGAATGGCTAACCTCTTGAGGTTTTTTTGATCACAGCCTCAAATGGAACCACCATTCAATTGCAAATGCAATCAAGTAAAATACAGATTAGACACTATTTATCATAAAATATTAGATCAATTTGAATCGCCATCCAAAAATACCTAGATTCATATTGTTTTTGTTTGCTGCAGGCTGCCATCTTATCAAAGCTGTGGGAGCCTTTTCTAAAAGTTCTGGTTTGTGAAACACACAAAATATGATTATATATCTGTTTGAATTGACAAAGTAATGTTCCAATTCCCATTAAAGCTAACTTATCTCCTTCAGACATCTGGCAACAATGACCGATCAGGCTTCATCTTGTAGATGATGTCACGTAGGGTAGTCAACAGTTTCTTATCCATGTTCATTCCTAGGACACTACATTGGAACTTTGGCTTTAGGCAGTAGGCTGTTTAAGACATGTAATTGATGTAATTAGCAAACAAATTATTGCAGTTGAATTTTATTTTATAAGAATAAACAGGTATTGAGCATTGCACTTGATTACCTATTAGATGCAACTCTCTACCCATCTGGTAATCTTTCCTTTGCTCGGTGGTATCAAAATATTCATTTTGGATCCGCTTGCGTGGTCTTGGCCTTGGCAGCTATCATCATATGAGATAAGATGCTCATTTGAGAATACCTCTCCCTGTCTATCATCATATGAGATAAGATGCTCATTTGAGAATACCTCTCCCTGTCCACAACCTTGAGCACTTCATTATGACACAAGAAATTCTTCTAGATTCAAAGAAATATTGATCTTGGCGTAGTTTAATTTTTGCAAAATATAATGTTGATTGTGAGTCAAATGATGTTCCATGTGGACGTGGTTGATTTTAGATGTGACTAGCCTAGTGTATAGAGTGATGATTCACTGTTTCGTTAGGTATGCCTGACCCATTCAGTTAATCATATGTTGATAGCTCCATGTTGCTGATCGTTAGATCATAGAGCAACGTAATGCCATTTGAACATTGGAAATCTAGTGTATCTCATGTAGCCTCCTGGGATCGCTTTTTGAAATCTATTGTTTCTTGGCCTTTTTTACTTACATTTATGGTGTTCACCTTAAAACTATCATGAATAAAATTCTTAAGTAGAATGCTGCTTCTTTGTTTGTTAAGAATGTACCTGTCCACAACACATGAATTTCTAATGCTTAAAAAACATGGTGACATAGAAAATTCTTTGCACCAAATTTTCCCCTATTTTAATGCCATCCATGTATCGTTTAGGAGGCTTTGCCACTTTAAAAACTTTGGCGGTTAACCTTTGAATGCTGTCACGTTCTAGTCTTATGGTTTTTATGATTTTGCTGGTACCTAAGTCTGTGAGTATAATCTCTGCACTTCTTAGCTAGATAAAAGTCAGCTTTTCTTAAAGAAAAGATATGCTGTATTTTGGGTTGACCATGAATAAATTAATATGGCATACCACCTTTCGCTGGCCTAATGATTATGACAAGCCACTATTTCAGTGTATGGCTAAATTATAAATTTAAGATGCAATAGTCATTATATGGAGAATTTTGATCCTTATCTCGGTTAATCTACTGGTGATGTATACAAATCTACCATACTTTGCAAACTTAGAGGTTACAACTTAGAGCATGCACTTGTAAGAATTTACTAATACATAGTGACGTTTTGAGAAGAATGATTAATATGTTTTGAAATCAAGGTTTACAGATGGGCTGGAGGTTCAGTCTCCAGACATCTTTTGTTCCAGGTTGTAGAATAAAAATATCATTTTTCGTAACTCCTGTAATACTATTAGATTAGGACATCTCAATCATGTGGCGATTCAATGTTCTTTTTAGACCAAATTCTGAAGGGAATGCTTGCTTCTTATTCATGTTGAACATTTTATGTGACTAAGTCATTTTAAATTCTTTTCTTTTAGTTATTAAGATTTCTTGAACAACAACATCCTAAGCCTTCTTTCATCAAGACGGTGTTGGATATGGATCCTAACCATAACTCTATGAAGCATGGTATGGATATGAATTTATGATACAATATGGACACGCTAGTTAGCAAATTTTGAAAGTAGGACATGATAATACAGAGATATGACAATGAATAATACATGGATTTGAAAAAGCATCTATAAAAAATAGCGGGTTATCAAAATAGTGTAGTCCATATATCATACAGCTGAATTAACATCCAAATACTCCGTCTTGCTCATCATTTTAAGTCTATATACCAGAATCCAAGCCCATAGACCATAACTGTTCTCCACACAATAATATTAACAATCCAGATGCTAAAATTAACCATTCATCGGTGAAAAGGCTAACATCCATTGAAAGACAAAAAAGAAAAATTAAAGCCCATCCCTTCATTCGTGGAGCTATTGTGGAAGTATCTTAGCAAATCTTGGAAGTATTCAGAGGCTTCTGGAATTTCAGAAAGTTGGATACTTCAAATGTGTCTGATGCATATCCAAAGGTACCTGATAAGTGACATTATCCAATACTATTTGATGTGGACGTGATATGCAATTTGGAGTATCCATGCTTTCTTATTGTAACTATTAGGTCTTTGTAGATGAACTTATTAGAGATTTACCACAAGCTATTTTAAGGGATATAACAAAAACAAACCAATGAAGTAGCAGTGTTCTATGACTGGCTACAGTTGGTAAAACAATAAAAGAACACATGTACCAAACTCAGTCACAGTACCACACTATTGCGATAAATATTATCTTGGTTTCAACAACCTTGTTCATTCTGTTTTACTAAATTTTGCATCAACTGTTAGATCAAGGTAGAACAATTGAAACACATCCATACGTAACTCACATGACTACACTGTTATGATAAATACCACCTTGGCCATCATTTTAAATTCTATTAAACACTAGGTTGACTATTGAATTGTGCTTCATCAAATACACCACCACCACCTATGCCCAATTGAATTAATGTCCATCCTTTCTCTCTGTACTACATTACCCTGTGCCTCTTCCCCTTATGGATTTTCATCACTTTCATGGTATATGGTCAAACTATCTGTATCTACATGTTAAAACCTTATTTTTATGATTGCAACTTTTAGGCTTCTTGGTTTCTCTCATTATATTTAACTTTTGGCACTTGAGGAAACAATTATTGGCTCAAACTGCCATCTCCATAAGTTATCCTCATTTTTTTACATTCATTCTTAATGCATGCTATTATTGCTCAACAACTCACTCTGGCTAGCCTAGATATTGCATTATAAAATCTCTGTTTGAGTCTTATTTCCCTGTTTACAGTATCCTAGTATCACCCTGAGGTGTTATTTGGCACCCTTTTTGATATATCCTTGCATATAACTCCATTTTATAGCATAGCGGATTTAAATTTACTGGAAATATCCACTTTCACATGCCACTTATCCATTAATTCTGTAGTGCAATATTTCTAGTTTACATTTCATTGCAGCTGTGCTATATATGTTTCTAATTGGTTCTACTTATTTTGGCTTTTCTTTTTTAATTTGAGTTAATTGATCTCAACTTCAGTTTGATTCAGTATCTCAATGCCAAACCTTGTGCTATCGTGTCGTATTGTGTCTGATTATTAGGTAGTTTTTAGAAGGGTGCCAGTTCATGCCACTTGAAATTGTTACGGAGATAATGAGGTTGCAAAAACATGTTTGCTTTTGAACTTGGATGTGAGTGATAATTTTGCAGTGACCGGTTGTATCAAGGGTCTGGCTTAAGTGAATTCATTTTTATTTTAGTTGTACACTTGTTTCCAGAAAATGCTTGAAATGAAGTCCCATGGTGTGTCATGTTAATGGACTAGATAATAAACATTTTAAAAAGACTGTAGATGACCAAGGGGTGCCTAGAGCCTAACTACTAGTTGGATGCCTAGGAGGGAATTCGGGTTTCATGGCGGTGGAAAGATAATGAATTTGCAGCAATACATAGTCCATAAATAATACAACACATATCAAATGTAACAAGAAAATGAATGGGATTCGGAGTCTCGACCCTATCCCGGTCCTATTTTCTTAAAGGAATGGGATGGGACAGGACGGCACGGCCGAGACACCCCCCATCTCTTCGGGACATAAAATCTTGAAAGGTACATGCTCAAAAGTTGAATCTTTTGGAGATGAGGATGCTAAGATAGATGTATGGTAATACTCGGAAGGATGAGTGATTAATGGGTAAACTACAAGAAACCTAAGAATTGTTGTGATAAAGTTTTGGATTATAGACTAGGATGGTTTAGCCATGCCTTCTCCTCTTCATAGATTCTTTCTAAATATTTATTTAGCTGAAACTGCCAAAGTGGAGCTGAAATTGCTGATAACCCTAAAACCATGAAAACTAACAATCATCTGAGCAGGGTGAAAATAGAACTGTCTTTTGTACCATTCTTTTCAAGGCATCGAGATGCATGGGTTTTCCTTGCTATGTTAGCAAGAGATGTATGTGGTCTGTTTCTTCGTTTTCTTCTTTTTTGTGAATTGGAGCTTGATGGTATATAAAGTTATTGTCTTTTTGCTACCTCTGCTAATGCTATGCTTAGTCGTTATCTTAATAGTGGCTTATACCAGACTCTTGCTAGATGGAAAGGGCTAGGGATTTGATAAATGTTTAGCTATATTATTTGCCGTATGGCTATATAGAGTTCTGGAAAGATTAGTTTCTAACCATCATAAAGTATTTCTATGCAATCTTATATTTTTGGAAGTGAAGTGCCTTCTCTATTAAATTTGGTTTCTTTTTTCTGTCATGAAGGATGGGGTATAAATGAGTGGATTGAAGTTCTTCAGATTCATCTTATTGTATATGGAATTCTCTTACAATTTGGCTGTATTTTAATGGAGGTTGTGATTAGAGGTGGCCAGAACTGAACTGGCTGTGCTTGGCACGGAATGTGAATAAATGGGCCAGGCCAAGCATGGCCCGTTAAGCAACCGACAACAATGGCCCCGGCCCCCCACCCCCCCGGTGCGCCCCAACCAGGCATGTTTAGGTGTGCACGTGCCGAGCCTGTTAGGGCCATTTTCAATTTTTTAATTTAATGTTAAATTTTAAAAAATGATTTTTTAGGTTAATGTTTATTTTTTTAGCCATTGGATTTGAAAAAAATTGAAAAAAAAGTTTATAACCATCCAGGTTCTTTTTTTTTTTAAATGGAAAAAAATTAATTTTTTAAACACAATGTTATTCAAGCTAGTTATTTAAGTTTCATAACTTACTATTGTTTTGATTGAAATATACATAGAAAAGATTATGAAACAATACCTTAGAATTTTTATTGATAATTGAATTGCCTGTTGTTCAAATTATAGAGTGCAAAAATTCAAAAAGGAATAACTAAAATACTACATCGTAATTTTTATTCATATTGAAAAATGAAACATGATATGTTTACAAATTACAATTCTTGAAATCCTATCTCGATGAGAGATGTTGTGGATTCATTGGTGATGGTTGTGTTCGTGTCGTCTTCGAAACTTGTTAGATGTCTGCCAACGTCTTGGAGTCAAGGGGTAAAAGTGACATTTTTCCAAAATTTTATCATTAAAATAAAAAAATAATATTACCGTTATGTTACCATTATGGACCTAGACAGGCCCGTAACGGGTATAATTGTGTCGTGCCTGGCATGGCCCGCCAGGCATGGCATGCGATAGGTTTCTTATTCAAGCCCATCATGTCGGGCTAGGCATGGCTCGTGGGCCGTGCCATGCCTAGCCCTAAACAGGCTCGTGCTGTGCTCGGCCCTGGGCTCGTGAACCCTAGGCCTAGCGTGGCATAGGGGTATGGGCCGTGCCTAGCATGGCACATTACTATTCATTACGGGCCGTGCTAGGCATGGCCTGTTTTGGACCAGCACCTAGTTGCCTGGCCCATGGGCCACCTCTAGTAATGATATGCTTTGGGGACCGTATATTGCTTATCCAGATTCCTAGACATTTTAAAAATAACCCAAAAATTAGAGGAAAATAAAACAAAGTGGAAAAGGTAGATTGAAAGACATTTATGGTTTGAGGACCTATTTTAATTTAACTACTTTTGAGTGAAAAGGAGCGGGAAGATCCAACTGAAATCAATAAATTAGATCAAGACGCTAGGGGATGCACCATCTTAGACTTGAAATCCAAACCTTCTTGCAACAAGAGGGATATTGGGATTTGGGGCATCGCTCAGTTGACTCATTTCATTAACATGAGCTCACTATAAGGTAAATTCACAAGTTGTTCCTATATTATGTGCTAATATATCTGTATCATCTAAAAAAAAAGATCACAACAAGGTATTTTGTACTAGTGCTAGGATCTGTACTGGTTGCCTGGTAGTATAGTGTAGTACTACCATCATGCTGTTCTAGTTTGTTTCAGATCTAGTTTTTATTTTCAGATTTTGTAATGAAGTCGGCATATGATTTGCCACGAACATTTTTTTTTTTTAAAAGAGGAAATAGAAAAGAGTTCCCTTCTATTCCACACGCCTGTGTTCCAAAATGAAAACTATGGGAGAGATAGGGGAGGGGAGGGGAGAGGGAGAGAGAGAGGGGGAGAGGGAGAAAAGGAGAGAGGAAAAAGTGGGGGGGGGTGGGGGGGGTGGGTTCGGGAGCGAGAGGAAGGGAGGAAGGAGGGGGGAGGCCACCTTGACAAACGCTAACCCTAAGCTAAGAGTGCATGTGAGAGAGAGGGAGGGAGGAAGCCACTTATCAGACCATGTGAGTGGTCGCTCGTGGTTGGGGGTGTTTGTGAGCAAAGGGGAGGGGGCATCTCTCGAAATTGTGAGCGGAGGGCACAGGGATTCATTGTGAGCAGGCAAGCAAGGGGGAGAGGAGTGGGATTTAATATGAGAATTGGGGCCATCGCGAAATTTATGATTGAACCATGTTGGTCCTCAACTATTTTGGTTCGATATGCTCCAAACTGGCTGTTTCGGCACAGTTCAACATTCCTTGGATCATAGTGCGTGTAATTGAGCACAACCTGTAATTTTATCAAATTATAAACCATTGATCCACTAGTCATAATAAATAAATCAAGAATTAGTGAAACTTTACGTCGTAATTAAGGTGTACCAATGAAAATCCTTGTCTTGCTCCACATAACACGGGACTGCCCCATGGAATATTCTAGACTTGACTTAGGTAGGTGTAGATGAGTTGTTGCACGTGCTACTGCAGCAAAGCCACATATATGGGCTTTTTAGTTGTTGGATCCTAAGCACGGAGGCCAGCCTGTATGTAGGAGTTGCTTTGGTGGTGAAACCTTAGTTGGGGGTCTGAAGGCTTTTTAAGCTTGTGACCGGTTGGTCCAAATGAGCATATATTAGAATAAGATAAATGGAAATGTGGATTAACAATACCACATGTTGGACGTTGTTGTGCCAGTACTATTTAATAGGAATTTGTTTCAGGCAGGATTCTTGGGATTAAACTTAATATTCTTGCCACACGATTGTCTGTGATGAGTTACATGAAGCCCTGACATTTCCTCTTTCCCAAATGCCATTGAATCATGACATCGATTATCCGTAAAATCTTTCACTATAATTTATAAACTTGCTTTCATAACCTTGGTCTATGTTATAGTATGAAATAAGAGTGCACTATCAGAGAGGCAGAGTGCATTTATTTTTACCAACTTTAGTCTGTCCAACTTTGTGGACATTGCACCCAGCTGGCAAATGCTAGTTTCTTAAAATGGTTTATGTAAATTTTGGGGTATGAAAAAAATTTGTTTTGTCCTTTTTTACATTGGGGACAGGTTTTAGTGGCATTAAGATTTGCTGTTAATTATAGTGTGATAATTTTCCTGCAAATTAGCAAGCAAGATGGTTAGTTTAAAGTTGTGCTTCCTTGTTTTATCTGGGCAAAAAAGTGGAGTTCATAAAGCTTTATTGCATTTGTAAGTGGGTGGTTGAGTGCCTTGAAATATTGGCTGGATGGGTTTGTTGTGAGGTAGAGGACTTGTTATTTTCTGTCTTGGGCTTCCTTTTTGTTTGGGCTTCCTTTTTGTTTTGATAGACTAGTGTTTTAGTCTGGAATCTTGTTATGAGGGTGAATTTGGCTGGTTGGAAGAGGGGATATCTATTATTTGGCAGATCTGTATTTATTAAAGCTACCTTTTTGTCAATTTCTTTTGAAATTCAATTAAAGAATCATTTCAGCAGCAAAGCATTTGAAAAAAGTTTTTAGTGCCTTTCCTTTGGAGAACAATGAAGAGAAGAAAATTCTGTTTATTGGACTGAACTTGCTTTGCTATTCTTTTGAAGCTTCAGAACCAAGTTTTCATTTGAATTCCTAAATGTCTGTGTTGTGTGGCATTATTTGAAGCTTATCTTCAGTGTTTGGATTAATCATTTCATATGGTCAAGTCCTTCCGGTGATTATCCTTCTTGGGGAACTTGGTTTCTATGAAAAAGAAAATCCATATCTTTAAAGAAAACTTGAATCTAGTTCAGAAGGATCTGTCTGAATGTAGTGCATGTGGTTTTGAAATGAATTACTTCAGGTAAGAGTAAAGGATTTCTGTTCATCTCTGTCAAAACTGGCTGCAGATTTGTTTGATGGGTGCTCTTCTTAGCTTCTTGGTTGATCTTGTGTAGCTAGTTTGCTTGGCTGCTGATTTGATATTTGAATGATTAAATTCTGATAGGTGCTGACACTTTCTGGTGCCTCCAGGTGCATATTGTTTTTAGGTTGATTTATGTCCTTTTATCCATAATGGTGGGTAATCTGTATGCTAATTATGTGAGGTATCCTGGGCCATTGTTTTTCCCTGTGATTTTTTTTTTTTTTTTTTGGCTGATGTTATGGGGAAATTTGTGTCAAGAGATTGTAAGGGGGCATTATTTGATTGTTGGTTTTGTCTTTGCTTCTCTCTCTGCCCCTATCTGCTAATCCTTTTCGGTAAGATATCTTGTTTTATCCTTTTGATCCTTAAAACTGCTCATTCATTTTCCATAATCTGATTTAAAAAGTCAATTGATACCTATAAATACCTTGATTTTGACCTAACCAATAATCTTTACCTCATCTAAAGCCAGCTTTATGGACTGAGCAGTGGTCTGTTATATTTTGAGAGCATTTTTTTGATTTAGTTGTAGCATGATGTCACCTTCATTTTTTTTTATGCTAATTTTCTAGCTTTGTCAATGGGAGTTGCCTGTCTTGAAATCCAAGAAAGCCAGTTGTTTGGGACCAAGGTTTGACTGGCTCCAGAGTTCACCGTATTTTTAGTCTGAGTGAGGGACAATCTGTTTCTAGTATTGCTTCCGATAGCTGCTTCTTAGGAGATTCTCCCCTTTTTTGTTTCTTTTAAAGCATGAATATTTATCACTGCCTATTTACTGCTTCATTTCACTTGAATTACATCTGTTTTTACCTCCAATGTTGTATGCAGTTTAATTGAAATGTCCATTCTATTCCATTTCCCGAGCTTGTTGTTATGTTATATAATGGTGCTCTCTGTACAAATTTTTTTTGCTATGTAGATGATCGTATGTATAGCATGGCACTATCATGAAAGCATGAATTATTTCCAATGTTTGTGTTGTCCTAAGTTGCTAGTGTATAAGGATTAGATTGGGCCAACCGATTCTGCAACTCATCTGTAGCATGTCTTTACTGATTCACGTATGACTTCATCAATGGTTACATTCAACTTTTCTGTTGGAAGTTGTAATCATTTATGCATGATCTTTGCTATTGATTTCCCCCACCTAAGCACTTTTACATCCTCTTATATGCTCCCAATTAATGTATTAGTGGCTGATTTTGTCAAATTTGTGTGATTTTCCTTGTAATTCCTTGTTGTATATGTTTTATCTCCTTATGATATCTGAGGCCATGTAATTGTTTCATTGATTATTATTGTGTTAGCAAGGACATGCAAATTATTAGATGTTCCAATATTCCACAATTTTTTTTGTTGACAAACAAATATATGTTGTTGAACACTTGCACCTAAATCTTTTGAATTATTATTTATTTGTTTCTGAAGCTGATTGTTTCCTGTTTACTTGTTAAAGGTAATGATTTCAGCAAAGGAAGAGCCTGATGCATCAATTTCTCCTGCAATGGATGGCCTACTCAGGGTTCATAAACGCACAATAGATGGTTTAGATGGGGAATCTACTCATGCTTCCCAAAATGCTGGCAACATGGTGTCGACACGACTACTTGTTGCAGCCACACAAGCAGGTAGCCTGATTGGAAAACAAGGAGCAACCATAAAATCAATTCAAGAGGCTTCCAGCACTACTGTTCGTGTTCTTGGTAAACTATCCATTTTTTATTATTTAATACCACCAGTTGTTTGATGAGTGACCACATCTTGGAGTGCTCTTACTTTTTTTTTAAAAAAAAAATAATTCTAGTAACAGTTCATTTGCATTAGTTCTGCAATGTGCCGACCCAATTTTCCATTAGAATACCTATTCTTTAATGCAAAGAAAGAATTAAATTGAAATATTCCATAACTCCATTTAATGCTGTTATGTTGTGATGGCCCATATTTAATGATGCTAGACCAGAAATTTTGCTTTTTGACAGTAGCACTCCTAATCAATTTATGATGATAACCCTATTACTTCCAAAATTTTGTATAAAAAAATGCTCCATATCAAAATAGAACTCATTTATACCATATAGAACATGATTCACTAAAGTGCCCCAAACTGGGCTGTTCAGGGTGTACTGAACTGTATTGGTGGCTAACTGGTGCGGCTCATGCGATTGATTTGGAATATCGGCAAAAATAAAGCGAGGGAGAGAGAGAGAGAGAGAGAGAGAGAGAGAGAGAGGTCGACGGTGACCTGCTGAGGCCTTCAGGGCTCTATAGTCTTCTGCAAGATGCGAGAAGAGAGAGAGGGGAAGGGAGAGAAATGGGTGAGGGAAAGGCGGTGGGGATGTTGCTGTGGCTATCGGACGGCCCAAAACTGTCTCATGGCTGCCGCGGATTCGAAATAGGGGTGAAGCTTCTATTTCACCATGTTTTTTAAAAAACATGATAAACAGTAAAATCAACAATAGGTTTGTCATTTCCTCTCATGGAGGATTATGGAGCTTGGGAGGCCCCGACGGCCTCTACGGTCCTTTGGTGGCCACTGCCGGCATCTTCGTCGGCCTTTCTTTCCTTCCCTCCCTTTTGCTCCCTTCCTCGTCTCTTTTGTTCTCTCTCTTTTCCTTTCGAGTCCATCCTATATTTTCATGTCAATTTGGGCCCACAGATCAATATGGGGATGTGCCAACTTATACTGTTGGCCGGCACGTACGGGGTCCGGTTCCGAGTCCGCGATCCTTGATATAGAATCTTGATGTCAGATTTCACTTATGGTGTAAGCTACAAGTACTCTATCTGCAATGCTTTTAGATTTACATGCGATTATCAAAAAAAATATAGAACTGCACATAATAAATCCCAAGTGCAAATGGTTAGATCACTTGCTTCCAACAGTTAGTGCTTGCTTGCAATATCCTTGATGGGAAAAACTCAATCATAGAAAGTTATCCATGTTTGCATATGCAGCTACATAAGCATGTTCAAGCCCCTGGTTGCCTTTATAGGCTGCAAGGCTGCATGTTGGTCACCTTGGAATCTGCATAGGCCTTGGTGGACCACATTTGCAGCTCCAGTGATATCTAGGGCAGGTATAATTGACTTGGGTGCTATGCAATACCTCACCTCCTGCTTATGCTTTACCTGCTTTCCTTTTGATCTTCTCCTCTTCCTTCCTCTTACCTCCTCCGTGGCTTCTCCTTTTCATTCTCCTTCCCCTCCATCCTCCTTTTCCTCCATTGCCTCTTCTTCCTCTTCTCTCCCACTTCCTTTTACCTCCTCTATTTCTTTTTCTTTTTGTTCTCCTTCCCATCTATTGCTTCCTCTTCCTTAATCTTCCTTAGCCTTCTCCTCTCATTTTTCCTCCCATATCTAGCTCATTTTCCTTGGCAGTAGCCTATGTGCCTGCATATAATTCAGTCTGTATGAAGTACCATGCTACTTTTTAAGGCCTTTAAGAAGAAGATCCTAGTGAGGTCTAATTGATAAAATCTTAAATTTTGAAGAGGTAGTGGTGGGCACCTCGGTGTGTCATTGCAAAACCTAGTCTTGATCTTCTCGATGTTGTTGCACATGTCTTCATAAGAAAGCTCCAACAAAGAAAGTAGCGAAAATGAACAATTCAGCTTCACAACATTGATATCTTGTAGGATACCAACCAAAGAAAATCTCAAATAATATAACATGGGAGAGGTTATGGAGCCTTGAATGCCCCAAGTTGTGAAGCATACTACTTGATCCATATCCATATAAATATAAAGTTTAAGGATTTGATGCAAAATAGGTTAATCCAAATAGTTCCATAGAAAGATGTGAAGCATAACAGTTTGATCCATAACCATATAAATATAAAGTTGAAGGATTAGCTTCAAATTGTATAATCAACATAACTCCATAGAAAGAAGTTAAGTGGTTCATGCAAGAGGATTGCCAACCTGATTGTGAATGAAATGAATATCAGCAAGAAGTTTGCTTGGTGCATGGACTTAAAAAGGAGACATGCCGCACCCCGTTTTAATAATGAACAGTTCTATACCATATTCAATTGAAGTTTGGTTTAAATACATAAGATAATGCTCTAGTGTTGTACCTTCTTGAAAAATTGAAAAAAGCATGTTTCTGTCGAATATATATGTTAAATTGTCATAAATTAAAAAAAGTTAAGTGCAGTCTCATGCATCATGAATCTCATCGATATGTTTACTTGAAACCTACTTTTAACTAAAATTGTATTTATATGGTAACATGATGGGCGATCAATTTTCAGGATGTCTTTCATACCAATGAAAGCTATATTTTAGCTCACTAAATAAATGTAGTACCCGTTTTTCACAACTAGGCATTTTCTTCGATCCTTGCAAATTTATATTTTAAGGTAACTGTTGAAGGGTGGCTTTTGTCCTGCACTCCCTGCTCTTCATGTCAACCATTGCCTAAATGTTGCTAGCATAATGCAATTCATTCAACTATGGTGCAGTTAACCAAGATCTAATGGTTTAGAAACTTCACCCTGTGCATCCCTATAACTTCATCTAAAGTTAGGGCTTCAGGAGATGAGGATTGATCTAGATTTCCTATTTATTATGCTTGATTGAATTAGAGGGGAGGACCGTTGGCATTAGGCGGCCAGAGGGAGCTGTGCCATTCATCCTTGGAGGAAGAAACTCTCAAGAGGAAAGTCTACTAGGGCTACTTCACATTGCTATTGCAATGCAAAAGATGTTTTCTTCATTTCCAATTTCTTGTCTCTATAATATTTTTTCTAACGATGTCCTTTTTCCTTCCTTTTTTATAAAAAAACTCCTAGATCTATTCTTATACAAGTCATGAGATTAAATAAATTCTGTTTCTTTTGAATTGTGTAGGTTATATATTTTTTCATTTATTTAAGAATTCATTCATAGTATCTTTTATTGTTAAAAAAAGATTTGCTGCATCCACTTCTTATCTTTCCTTTCTTCCACCTTAGCTTGAGACTACCCTTTTTCCTTTGTGGGTTTTGAAAAGGACCTTTGCTTGACAGATTAATCATGCATCTGACCAACTCTGTATCTTATGTTAAGCCCGACCTACATTGTTGATCCATTCCCTATCAGCTTAAGTTCTTTTGGCCTAGTGGTTGGTTAATATGGTATGAGAGCTTATGCTTGTCTGCATGTTCTTGTTGTTGGTGGGGGGTGGGGGGTGGGGGGGGGTGGGGGGGGGGGGGTTATGCTTGCTTATGCAAATGAAGGATGGTCTTTGGTTTCATGTTTAGTAAATCTGTACCAGTACTTTGTCAACATATGTTTGTTGGCCACAAAATTATGACGTATTTATTTCATACTTCTTCAATGAGGTTTATCTTTCAGTTTTGTATTCAACATGACTGATACTTGAAAACTTTTTATAAACAATAAAAATTCTTCAATCATTTATCATTAATTAATTATTATAACTAAAAATTCAGTAGAAATACATAGTTTCTTGTCTTAATTTAATGTTGAACAACCAAATGCGGTTTTAGGTTTTACTCTTTTTTAGCTATTATTTTGCTGCAGTTATTTGCAACGTGGTGTAAATTCCATTTTCTCAATTAACACTTGGGTGTTGGCATACATTCTAGCTCATTTAGGTATTACATTAATTCCTTCAAGCTCATTGAAATTGATTGGAGTTCCAGATATTTGTTGCAACTAAGCTGTTTATTTTGTTAAGATTTATGGTGCCATGGTTTGCTTTCTCCTCATGCATGGCAGTTACACTTCTCTTTCGTATTTATAATGTAAAATTGTCAGCATGTTAATCTTAGAACTTGTTACAGGAAGTCAATCTGTATATTGTGAATTTTCCTCAGCTTATCTTTCTTGACTGGGAGTTCCTTTGTGATAAATGGTTTGAATTTCTACAGATGACCTGCCACCTTTTGCATTACATGAGGACAGAGTTGTGGAGATACAAGGACCACCCGCAGGAGTGCATAAAGCTGTAGAACTAATTGCTTCACATTTACGGAAGTTTCTAGTTGATCGTAGTGTACTTCCTCTATTTGAGATGCATGTAAGTTGTTTTTATTCATCTTTTATACATACATATGTACACACAGAGAATTGGGGTATGATAACTTGGATTTGTGCTAGTCAAGCAAGTTGTGACATTACAAAAAATTGATCCGATCAATTTTACAGATGTCCAGGCCTAATTCACATATGGAGCAGAACATGCCTCCAGCTCAACCTTGGGGTCATCCTCAAGGCCTTCCTCCAAATGCTGGTGGTTCAGCTTATGGTGGCAATCCTCAATTCATGCCCCTACGGCCGCAGGATAATTATTATCTGCCACCTGACCTCCCTCCTATGGAAAAACAACCTCACCATGGTATATCAACATTTGGACGAGATGCACCACCACCCATGTCAATGCATCCATCAACTAATCAACATTCCCAGCCCCTTGTCTCTCAGGTTTATTTTGTAATTAGAATCTGCAATCTTTGAATTGCTTAATTTCAAAGATGTGCTGAGCTTTAAATAATGGGTTACGGTGGTGGGTCTCTGACAGGTTACACGTCGCTTGCAAATTCCACTTTCTTATGCTGATGCTGTAATTGGGACAGCTGGTGCAAGCATCAGCTACATCCGTCGTGCGAGCGGGGCAACCATTACAATACAAGAAACTCGAGGTGTTCCTGGAGAAATGACGGTTGAGATCAATGGAAGCGCTGCACAAGTTCAAACTGCTGAGCAATTGATAAAGGTATGATTTTTCTTTCACTCAGAATTTACTGTGATATGCTTTTCAGTGGTCGTAATTTGAGAAATGTTGTTCTGTATGCCGTCGTCACTCTTTTTGGAATGCTAGATCTTTAGTAAAACCACATTATTTACAAGCAGCAATTTGTCACTGACTCAGCATTTTTATTTGTTTTGTTTTCTTATTTCCCATTTTAGGCTAGTTAGACAACTGTAGTTTTACTTCTTATATTCATCTTGAATTAAAATGTTGTTTGATAACCTATGTATGCAATGGAGCCAAATGACTACTGTTATTTCATGTTTTACAGTAACTAACATGTACATGGATCTTTGATGTGATACATTAATATTAAAAAGTTAAATTTCTGCATGTGGCCAAGAATACTGTGGAACATGGATAAAAAACCATTCAGATATTATCTAGTAAGAATAAGGTGAGAATATCTGCTTATGAATAAGAATGTGCTAATCAAGGTAAAGGAGAAATTCTATCCAGCACATAATATTCAATATGACTGCTTGTGATGATGAATGCTTAGCTTCATTAGTCACATAATCAACTAAAGTCTTTACTCTTTTAGTTTTATCTCTTTTAGTTTGATTGCTTATCACGTTCCTCTGCATGTTTAATGACTTTATAGTTTAGAAGTATAGCTGTGATCCACTGTGAAAAGTTGAGGGTCACCTGAATTCTCTCTCATTGTTAGCATTATATTTTTGTTTTGATACTCCCTATATATCTTTCTAATTGTTGCAGTATCAGTATATCTTGCTGTTCAGATAATGATAATATATGTTCCATGTGTTGACTTTCTAGTTGCTGTTGCTGGCATTGAAATATTCATTTTTGTCAATTGATGAAGTGAATTGCCAAGCATGTTTTAGTTATACCATGAACTAGAATTCCTGAATGCATCCACAGGCACATGCAAGAGTGCGCTCATTTTGATACGAAGTGTATAACTAGTTATTACTAGTGACTTTTGAGTATAAAAGAACCTCACTTTGGGGAACTTTGAGGTTTAGATGAAAGATAAGAAGTTGATGCATCACAATAATTTTGGGTGCTTGGTTAGATATGAAAGATTAGACTTTAATTCCAGCATGAACGTGAAGGCTAGGAATAGTCCTGCTATTGAATTGAGCATGGCAGGGGTGTGAAGAGATCGTTGCATTGCCTTTTTTTTTTTTTGCCTTCCTTTTTGGTTGGAGTGGGGAGGGGTTTGTACAGAATGGGGTTAAGGTCACACCATTTGCATCAGCTTGGAACATATGGTAAACTTGGGAGAGGGAAGAATCCTTCCAGGTGATGGTCTGCTGCAAAGTACTGGCAGTGGAGTGTGTAGTTCCATCCCAGCCACTGAAAAGCCTTTGTGTGCAGCTCTTAGTTCGAGGAACTGTTTTATCAGAAGTAGGATCGCTGCAGCAGCTAAAATTCTCCAAAAACATTATCACAAATCACAGAAGCTTCAGCTTCACTGGTGGGGCGAACCGAAAGTTTATCTTTATAGTTTATATGCTACCTGGCTGAGGGGGAGGGCGGGCCTTCGTGCAATGAAGATTGCTTTATTGTAGTCTGAGTGTTATGGGTTTGAAACGTGGAAATAATCTCTTTGCACCAAGGTTTACATCTGCTTAGCGCTTACAGATGACCCTCCCCATACCCTGCAATGGGGGAGCCTTGTGCTTTGGGATATGCTATTTATCTGGCTAAGGGGGGAGCCCAAGCGACAAGTTGAAGAAGATGGCACGGTAGTATCTGGGTGGGCTCTCTAGATACCAGGTGAGTATTGTAGGCTGGATGTGACTTTGTTGACAAACCAAACCTTGGAAACAAGGAAGTGAACCCCATGAACGATACAATCAGTCATGCTTCATTCACATTGAAAAACCTAGCATTTCTGTTATTCCAGATTTGTCAAAGTTGGCCACCAAGGAGTTTCTCATGCGATCTTCCTCCCCAATAGGAATTTGGATAATGAAGGCCCCAATCATGAGCGTTTGTGAATGACATACCAGAAAAGTCTGGTCTTTTGGCTTACCAAACAAACAGTGATTTATATAGATTCACATTTAACTGGAAACACAAATTATAAAGAAACTCCTTAGGCTAAAAAGAAATTTGGAAATTTATAGGTTTTCTATAAATGATAATTCTGTCGGTTGATGTTAATATGCACTTCTTGAAACTTCATGTATGCATGTTCGGCTCCCATTATGTTAATATGTTGCGTCATCATACACATAGGCAACCTCTGTTACTAACTGTTATTGATTGAAAGTGAAACTACTTATGTTGTTTAATGTATCGTTGATTTATTTTACATACCTTAGACTGCTTGTATTCCTGTTGGCTTCTGTTTTCGCTGATCCTTGTTACTTCTGTTGCAGAATTTCATGGCTGAAGCTGGTGCTCCGGCACAGAACAACGTGGCACCTGTTGATCAGGGCTATAATTCTTACTCAGCACATGGGTCCATGTATACCTCTCCTCCAGTCAATGCTGGACCCGCTACGCATGCTGGTGGAGGTTATGGATCTACTTATGGAGCAAATTACGGATATTAGGAAAACAAGAGGCTGGCCAAATTAACAGTAAGTTTAATGCGAACTCTAGCCCAAAAGGGGACAGGATGATTATGGCAGAGAAAGTTGTGATTGCAGGTCATGAGATGCTTGCTACTGCACCTGCCTGTGACCAAAGACATGCTCTCTGTACATTTAGCGAGTCTTTTGAGATTTAGCTTGAGATGCTTCTGTTTTGTTCCATTTATTACTCAAAGGGAATGCTCTTGCAATTACTGTGATGCACCTTCTGCTGCAGTTCCCTTGTTTAACTAGTGTTTGGTGATTGAATAGCTGGGCCAGGTTTCAGTTCAGTGATATTTAAAGTTTGACTACTCTGAATCAATAATATTTGTCATGTGATGTTAGGTACAACTGATATCAGGGACGGTCTGTGCTCACTATACGGTGAAGGTATATTTGAAGGCGGTTTTTTTTTTTTTTTTAAAGTCTTCTTTCCTACATCTATGATTTAATGGTCTCTCTAAGATAGATGGTGGGTAAATTAGCAATATATTTTCACTATATTAAAAGCTGCTGCTTGTCAATTTGGTGCTATGGTGTCGTGAATACATGTTTGCCCCTCTTGGGCGGTCGGGTTTTAGTGTGTCGATTAAGAGCTTGAAAATGTAGTCGGTATTTCACAGATGTGGAGGTCTTTTATTGGAAGAATGTTCGTCTGATTTGCCAGGGATGAAATAGGATGTGATGGGCCTTTTTGATGAGGGAAATTACCAATTTTTTGGAACCAGGACTCGCTGGTGGGGACATTAAAGAATCATCATGATGTTAATGATGTCCATATATTAGAAAGCTTGGTGTGGATGGCAGAGCGCAAGAATTTACTCCCCCTGGCTCCTGATTGATGGGGGATCTTTGGGAGAAGAGAATCTAAACCAAGAATTATCAATTTGCAAGCTTTGGAAGAACATATGGTTGTAAACATTAACCATCAACTAATGGTGAAGGGGATGGACGGTTTCAAGTGGTGGTAACCGTCGCATATTCATAGGTAATTCTTTTATTGATGGTAGAATTAAAATAGAATGATTAATGTTTAAAATTTAGTTTGATAATTAAATCAAAACTTAATGGCAATGAAAATAAAATAAATGTTAGACAAAGTCAATATTAAATAAGATCTTTCATTAATTTTGATAAGTCCTAAATCAAATAAAGTAGATTAAACTATTATCTCTAATCATACTTTCATAATGAAATAACACTTTAAGTTAATTTTTTAAATTTCTAAAAAAAAAATTATCAAGAGCTAAATAGTTCAATAAGCAATAAATATTTTTAATTTAATAAATTAAATAATAATTATGCATGTGCATATGTGTGTGTGTATATATATATATAGTAAAACTAGAATTGGGTCAAGTCAAAATATTATAATAGAAATCGTATATAAATGTTTTAAGCTATTGAATATAATCTATTATTTTAAAATTATTTGCATACAAAAAATTATATGATTTAGAAACTTCTAGCTTATGTATCAAGTAGTCAGAAGTTGGATAGTTTAAATAAAATTGAATTAGATATTTTTTTAATAACTTGATGCATAGGTTAGGGGTTTTTAAATCATATAATTTTTGATGTACAAGTATTTTTGAGGTAGTAGATTACATTTAACAACTTGGATCATTGATATAGGACTCCCGTTTAGCCCTATATATATATATATATATCAATTTATTAAAATAACATAATAAATATAACAATTCAAAAATTCAGATTTTGATGTATTATATTAGCAAATATTCATATATAGGATTTGAATTTATCATAAAGATAATTTATGTTTATAATCTCAATTTCATTAAATTCTCAAGTTCTTCTTATCAAATATGAGCTATAACCATATTTTTTCTGTGGTAGGATCATAATATTACGTATCATCTTGCAGTATACTGTAAATCATCTGGTAGTAAAGTCTTTTAGAATTACGAATATGCTAGAGGTTTATCGCGAAGTTGCTGGCAACATATCGTCTATTTGCTTGCGACAAAGAATCCTCAAGACTAATGAATTGCCAATGTATTAGCATCCATTAGCTAGTCCTTTACATAATCTAGTTGACAATTCATATCATCATTCATTTCATATCTTGTTTCGATAATAATATAAAAATAATAAAATATCAAATCAGTCAATCAGATTATTCATTATAATCATATATCATCATAATTATTTTGAAAGAAAACATAATATTTTTAATACATTTCATCATATTCATATTATGACTTAATATAATTTAAAAATTAATAATTTATTAATTTATAAATCATCAAATATATTTAGTAAAGATAAAACACTAATTACCTCACAAGCAAATTCAAACTATCGATCCAATTAATCTTGAAAATTATTTTCTAGGCCTAATATAAAAATATCATATTTTGATCAAAATTCTATCATAATTATCTTAAAATAAAATTTTTAAAATTTCAGTATTCCTACGAGCATTGGTTAGGTACTGGCGCTTGAGATTTTCGATTAGTAAATCTAGGTCACTGGGTAAAACCTTTTTTTTAAAGATCCAAGAACCCTAATAGAGAGGAAAACAAGAAAGAGAAGATAGAGAGAGAAAATAAGGAGAGAAAGTAGAGAGAGAGAAGAGGGAGATAAAGAGTCTCTTTTTTTACTTTACTTTTTTTCTCTTTCTTCCTCTCTTATTTTTCCTTCGATTAGGCAAAACAGGAGAATCTTGAATCCACTTCTTCGCCCCAACTCAAGGATTCTTATTTAGAAAAGACAATCGGGGTTGTAGCCCACGACGGTGCAGCCATGTTTCCCCGATTTGGTGCTCAACGGTGATGGGTGGTGCCAGAAAATCAATAAACATGGATGGCCAAAATAGGGTACTTTGAAATCATTTTTTTTTTTTTCCAAAAATCAGCAAGTCTCGGTCTAAAGTTCGAGAAGGAATGGAAAAAGGGTTTTCTTAAGGGATTACCTAGCTCTTAGTAGTATTCGGACCATGAATCCATCGGCACAATGCCATCTATCCAAGAACACAAAGGGAGAGAGCATGGAGAGGAAGAGAGATTCCGGCAATAGGAGGTCATGGAAGGGATGGGCATCTTCCTTTATAGAGGGGCTTACTGTTTCTTTGGCTTATATTAGGATTCCTTGTTAGGGATAGGAAGAAGACTCTCATTTAGAGTTTTCTTCCTCCCATATATTCGTTTCTTCTTCTTCTTCGTCTTCTTTATAAATATGCTTTAAAATTCATGTAGTTTTTTATTGGCTATTGTTAAAATTGGGTTGGATCAATTTGAGTTGGGTTATTACATTTTTCTCCCTAAAAAAAATTCATTCTCAAAATTTTTAGTACCTGCACCTGTAGTCTCGGAGAGTTGGGGATATTTTTATTTCATCTCTTCTAGTTTCCAAGTGGCTTCTCTTTCTGAATGATGACTCCATTGTACTTTGACATAAGAAATGATATAATATCTCAACAGTTGTTCTTTACGGTCCACTATCCATATAGAATATTCTTCATAAGATAGATCCTTCCTAGCTCGCAAAGATTCAAGTTCCATGATGTGATTTGGATCTAGCATATATTTTTTTAATATGGAAACATAAACAACATCATGCACTCCAGGTGAGAGTTCTAAGGCAAGTCTATAAGCCACCTCATTAATTCTTTCCAAAATCTTAAATGGACCTACATAACTTGGTTTCAATCTACCACAAATGCCAAATCTTGAAATTTTCTTTGAAGGAGATACTTTGAGAAATGCATGATCACCGATTTAAAATTCTAGTTCCAGTCTTCTACTATCTATATAACTTTTCTATCTACTTTGTATAGCTCGAAGTCGCTCTTTGAATAGCTGAATCTTCTCAATTGTTTGTTGTACAAGTTTGGGTCCCAATAATCTTCGTTTACCAATATCATCCTAAT
Organism: Cocos nucifera; assembly: GCA_006176705.1. Taxonomy (NCBI): domain Eukaryota; kingdom Viridiplantae; phylum Streptophyta; class Magnoliopsida; order Arecales; family Arecaceae; genus Cocos; species Cocos nucifera. The sequence goes on from QRFJ01000873.1 coordinate 599,073, forward strand.
GAATTGATGATTGGCATCTTCTATTATGCAATACTTTGTAAGGTGCCATTTGCATGCTAGCCTGATAGCTATTGTTGTAAGCAAACTTAATTAAAGATAGGTGCTCATCTTATGAACTTTATATCCAAAATACAAGCTCTCAACATATCAACTAAGATCTAAATAATTCTCTAAGATCTGAATAGTTCTTTATTGACTATCAGTTTATGAGTGAAAGGTTGTATTGAAATTCAATTTAGTCTCCAATGTATTATATATGCATTTCCAAAATTATGATATAAATTTGGTGTCTCGATTTGATACAATGGTCACTAAAATTCCATGTAACCTCACTGTTTTCTTTATCTATAATTTTGCTAATCTTTCCAAATTGAAACCAACTCTAATCGATAAAAAGTGTATAGACTTTGTCAATCTATCCATAGTCACCCAGGCTACATTATTAGCATTAGGACTCTTGGGTAATCTAGTTACAAAATCTATAGTAATATGTTTTCACTTCTATACTAGAATATCAAGAGATTAAAGTGTCCTTATGGATCTATGATGTTCAGCTTTGACTCGTTGACACACTAAATATCTATTATATATATATATAAAATAATACTCTATGGAGAAATATTATGGTGTTGCCACCTCAGCATCTCAGATGATTTTAGTTGTACCACGTAGATTATTATTTTATTATCTATAATAATTTAAATATTATTTTTAAATAATAATAAAATAATATTTTAAAAAATTAAAAAAAATAATATTTTAAAAATAAAAGTAGAAAAGAAATAAGATACGAAAAATATTTTAAAAAATTATTATTTTTAATAAATAAAATATTATAAAAATAAAAATAATATTTTTTAAAAAAATACTAATATATTATATATATAAAATAATACTTCATGGAGAAGTATTATGGTGTTGCCATCTCAGCATCTCAAATGATTTTAGTTATGCCATATAAATTATTATTTTATTATTAATAATAATTTAAAATATTATTATTAAATAATTATAAAATAATATTTTAAAAAATTAAAAAAATAATATTTTAAAAATAAAAATAAGATAGAGATAAAAAATAAAAAATATTTAAAAATTATTATCTATGATATATATAAAATAATACTCTATGAAGGAGTATTATGGTGTTGCCACTTCAGCATCTCAAATGATTTTAGCTATGCCATGTAGATTATTCTTTTATTCTTAATAATAATTTAAAATATTATTTTTACGATATTACCATCTCAGCATCTTAGATGATTTTAGTTATGTCATATGAATTATTATTTTATTATTAATATTAATTTAAAATATAATTTTTAAATAATAATAAAATAATATTTTAAAAAATAAAAAAATATATTTTTAAAATAAAAAAATAAAAAATAAAAAAATATTTAAAAATTTATTATCTATTATATATATATAATAATATTCTATGGAGGAGTATTATAGTGTTGCCACCTCAACATCTCAGATGATTTTAATTATGCCACATAGATTATTTTTTTATTCTTAATGATAATTTAAAATATTATTTTTAAATAATAATCTATTATATATATAATAATACTCTATGAAGAAGTATTATAGTATTGCCACCTCAATATCTCAAATGATTTTAGTTATGCCACATAGATTATTCTTTTATTCTTAATAATAATTTAAAATATTATTTTTAAATAATAATAAAGTGGTATTATAAAAAGTTAGAAAAAAATAATATTTTAAAAATAAAAGTAGAAAAGAGATATGAGACGAAAAATATTTTAAAAAAAATTATCTATTATATATAGAAAATAATATTCTATGAAGGAGTATTATGGTATTGCCACCTCAGCATCTCAGATAATTTTAGTTATACCGCATATATTATTATTTAATTATTAATAATAATTTAAAATATTATTTTTAATTAATAATAAAATAATATTTTAAAAAAATTAAAAAAATAATATTTTAAAAAAAGTAGAAAAGGGATAAGAGATAAAAAAATATTTAAAAATTATTATCTATTATATACATAAAATAATACTCTATAGAGGAGTATTGTTGTGCTGCAAGCTCAGCATTTTAGATGATTTTAATTATGCTATGTGAATTATTATTTTCTTATTAGTAATAATTTAAAATATTATTTTTAAATAATAATAAAATAGTATTTTAAATAATTAAAAAAAATAATATTTTAAAAATAAAAATAGAAAAAGATAAGAGATTAAAAATATTTTTTAAAAATTATTTTTTTAAAAATAAAATATTATAAAAATAATAATAATATTTTTTTTCTAAAATAGTAATATATTATTATTTTAAAAAGATAACATATCATTTTTAATTTTAAAAATAATAACATACTAATTTATTTTTTAAAAAATAATATTTTTATTATTTTTTAAAAAAATTATATGTTTCAAGATCTAATTTGATCCATCGAATTGGATCAGTCACATAGACTATTATTTTATTATTAATAATAATTTAACATATTATTTTTAAATAACAACAAATTAGTATTTTAAAAATTAAAAAAATATTATTTTAAAAATATTTAATAGAAAAAGGATAAGAGATGAAAAATATTTAAAAAATTATTAATTTTAAAAAATATTATAAAAGTAATAATAATATTTTTTAAAAATATTAATTTATTATTATTTTAAAAAGATAATATATTATTTTTTAATTTTAAAATAATAATATACTAATTTATTTTTTATTTTTTTTAAAAATAATATATTTTAAGATCTGAATCAATTCATCAGATTATATTAGATCAAATTTAACATATTATCATAAATAGAGTATGATACTCCATCAATTTGAAAGTAAAATCTCTATGTTTAATAGCCTCTAAAAGTTTGAAAAAAGTATGAGGAGTGGACGAAAGTATGATTGGGATCGACGTTTGTCAAGAGAAAAGGAGAGCCATGGTGGGGTGGCACCGATGGGCATGGAGAAGGTATTAGAATAGGACGAAATAAAAAAAAAAAATTATTTTATAAAAAAAAAGATAAAAAGAAGAGAAAAGAAAGAAAGAAAAGAAGAGAGAGTTTTTCTCTCTTCTTTTAGTGGTGGTACCAGGGACGGTGGTACCAACAGAAGCATCGAGGGGTGCGATCGAGATTGGCATTTATCAAGAGAAAAAAAAAGCAGTGGTGGGATGGTAGGGGGTGACGACACCGACGAGCACGGTGAAGGTATGAGAAAAAGGAAGAGGGCAGGGGTGCGATTGGGATCGACGTTTGCCAAGAGAGAAGGAGAGCCGTGATAGGGTGATAGGGGGTACATGGTAGTGATGGATGCATAAAAAGTATGAAAATAGGAAGAAAAAATAAAATAAAATAAAATATTATTTTATAAAATAAAAAAAATATATCATATAATAAATAAATAAATAAAATATTAAAAAATAAAAAAATATTTATTATAAATATTTATTATTAAAAAATTTTAATCATTACAGACCATAATTATCCACCCTATGCAACATGTGGGTCTTCGACTAGTTAAGTTATAAATTGAGCGATCTCTGTTTTCATATTATTCCACCAATACATCTTCTTCAATTTCCTATATATCTTAGTACCACTAGGATAGACTATATATCCTGTTTGATGAGCTTCCTCAAGAATCTCTTGTTTGAGTTTTGAATCCTTAGGTGTGCAAATTCTATTTTAAAATCTCAGAGAACCATCATTATATATTTTGAATTCAGATGGAACACCTACTTCCACTATCCTTTAATCTTTTATTAGTTGTGGATCACTATTTTGGGCAGCTTTAATTCTTTCAATAAGTATTGGCTGAACTCTCATATTGGCTAGTTGAACTGTCAAGTCATATATTTGAATATTTAATTTAATTTTCTTATGTCTTCTAATATTGCTATTGATAGGTGATTAAAAAAGTCAAACTTTCCATAGATTTTTTGCTAAGGGCATTAGCAACGATATTAGCTTTTCCTGAATGATAATTAATCATCAAATCATAATCTTTTAATAGCTCTAACCATCTTCTCTGTCTCACATTTCATTCTTTCTGAGAGAAAATATACTTCAAATTCTTATGGTCTAAAAATACTTCACATTATATACCATATAGATGACGTCTCTAGATTTTTAGGGCAAAGACCACTACTGCTAACTTTAAGTTATAAGTTGGATAATTCTGCTCATACAATTTTAATTGTCTAGAGGCATAAGCTACCACCTTACCATATTGCATCAATTCATAGCCAAGTCCCTTTTTAGATGCATCACTATAGATCGTGAATCCTTCATTCCTGTGGTTATGGTGAGGATAGGGGTTGAAACTAACCATTATATTAATTCTTGAAAACTTTATTCACAATCCTCGGTCCACTCAAATTTAACCCCTTTTTGAGGAGACAAGTCAAAAGTGCAGCTATATGAGAAAATCCTTCCACAAATCGTCTATAATAGCTTGCTATTCCCACAAAACTATGAATCTCAAAACTATTTATAGGTCTATTCCATTATACCACAGCTTTCACTTTTATTGGATCCATAGAAATCCCATTTTTTGACATGATGTGTCCCAAAAATGCTATCTTATCCAACCAAAACTTGCATTTCTTCAATTTAGCATAAAGTTGCTCTTTCCTTAATATCTATAGTATACCCTATAAATGTTCCTCACATTCTATCTTGCTTCTTGAATATACTAAGATATCATCAATGAACACCATAATAAATTTTTCGAGGTAGGGTTTGAATAATCTGTTCATTAAATCCGTGAAGGCTGCAAGAGCATTTGTTAATCCAAACGGCATCACTAAAATTCATCTTGTCCATATCCAAGTTCTAAATACAGTCTTTAGTATATCCTCTACTTTAATTTTCAATTGATAATATCCTGAATGAAGATTAATCTTAGAGAAAACTTATGCACCTTGTAACTGATCAAACAAATCGTTGATTCAAAGGCAAAGGGTACTTGTTCCTTATAGTAATTTTATTCAACTTTCTATAATCGATATAAAGACTCATACTTCCATCTTTCTTTTTCATGAATAAAACCAGAGCTCGCTAAGATGATAAATTGGATCTCATAAAACTCTTGTGCAGTAGATCTTGCAACTGATCTTTTAATTCTTTTAACTTGATGGGGGCCATTCTATAAGGGCCTTTAGCAATCAAACCTGAACCAGATACTAGATCAATGATAAATTCAATCTCTCTATCTAGGATAATCCTAGTAAATCATCAAGAAATACATCTAAAAATTCATTTACAATAGAAATATCTTGTAACCTCAATTCATCTTGTTTGGTATCCTTTATTGAAACCAGATAGCCTCTACATCCCTTCTTTAGCATCTATCTGGCAGCCGAAATGATACATAGAGGTGTAACTCTTGTGCTTCCATCAAATCTCAATGCTAATTTATCTAGTATTTGGAAGTTCACTCTCTTTCTATGACAGTCCACAGAGGCATGATAAGTAGCAAGCCAATCCATTTTCAAAATGACATCAAAATCCCGCATATCTAAAACCACCAGATCCATCGGTAACTCCCTATCTTCTATTCTGACACTACATGACTTGCATATGGTTTTGGTACTCAAGACGCCATGTACTCGTATCTCAACATATAATTTAGTTACTATAGGTTCAAAACATAAGCATAGATACCAAACCTTGGGATAGTACCTATCACCACAGCATTGAAGGTTTGAGCATCCCATTGCATAAGTGCATAAACTCTTCCTTAAGCTCTCGGCTTTTGATCTCCATCCTTTGTTTGAATAGATCTATTCTCATTCCTCTGAGGGCAATCTATAATTCTATGCCCCTTCTGACTACAACCAAATTAAGAACCAGTATTCTTGGGAAAATTTAAAAACTCATGATCTTGATCGCATCTCGAATATTTACCAGCCTCACTCTCATGATCCTTATCATTTGTTGGCTTCTTTGCTTGACCTTTATTGTTCTTATTTCATTCTTAAGATTCACCAAACCTATTTTTCTTCTTCTAATTTTATTTCTTCTTGGCGCGAGCTTCATTAACCTCTCTTTCAATTATTAAAGCTTTATTCACAACTACTGTATAAGTGTCAACTCATAGGGTATGACCTATTTTCTGATTTCAGTCTTCAGTCCCCTTTCAAATTTATGCACTTGATTTTATTCAATTTCAACCAATCTAGGAACAAACTTGGCTAGATCTATGAACTTAGCTTAATACTCTACAACAGACATGTTCCCTTATTTCAGCTGAATAAACTCTTGCTCTTTTTGTGTTCTTGCACTTTAGAAAAAATACTTATCGAAGAATTCATCTCAAAATCTCTCCCAAATGACTGATACCCCATCTTATTCATATTTTTGTTCTAATATCCATCATCGGTTATATGCCTCATCTTGTAACAGATAGGCTACATAGCAGATCTTTTTATCATCACAACACTCCTAAACAGCAAATACCTTCTCTATCTGCATAATCCAGTTGTTAGCTTCCAGTGATTCAATGGTCTGTTGAAAGCTGGAGGAGCCAGCTTCTTAAACTCCATGATGTTGTTTTGCTACATCGGATGCTCCCCATGTCCATGTGGTTGTGGTTGATGCTAATGTGGCTATGTATGTTATTATGTCTGTTGTTGTTGAAGCAACTATTGCTATGTCTTCTTCACTCTGACTAGAGTCTGAATTAATTGGATCATGTTAGCTCTGCATCGTCGGAGTATTTCCAGTAGGGTCAATGATTCCCTCCTACTGAGGGGTGCCACCAGTCTATTGGGGAGTGCTACCACCTTGCAGGTTTGATGCCCCTCCAGTAGCTCCTTGAGTAGCCCTCGTACGATGCGGAGGCATGCTGACTTATATCAATTTGGGATGGTAGCACATCTTTAATAAGGTCATGAATTTATTAAGGATAGATTATGTCAAAATTATCATAAAGTAGCATCCCAATGCCCCTAATGTCTACCCATCACTCACTCATTCTATATCGAATTCTATGTGTTATGGTTTATCCACTTATGCTCTGATACCATATTAATTATCATGCCCCTATCCCAAGATAATAAGGTAGGGATCATAGCAACCATTGCATACTTATAAGAAATTTTTTTCATAAGCATGCAAGACATCTTATCATGATATTATAAACAGGCAGCATAATTAAAATAGAATGAGTAATGTTCAAAACTTAGTTCAGATAACTAAATCAAAACTTAACATCAATGAAAACAAAATAAATGTTTGACAAAATCAACATTTGCATTAACTCTGATAAGCCCTAAATTGAATAAAGTAGACTAAATACCATCTCTAATCACACTCCCATAATGAAACCCTGCATCAAGCTAATTTTTTAAATTTATAAAAAATAAAAATTCATCATGAGCTAAATAGCCTAGTAAGCAAGGAATATTTTTAACTAAATAAATCAAGTAATATTTATATATATCAGTTTACTAAAATAATATAATAAATATGTTAAATCAAAAATTTAAATCTTGATGTATCATATTATCAAATATTTATATATAAAATTTTAATTCATCACAAAGATAACTTATGTTCATAATCTCAATTTTATTAAATTCTCAAGTTCTTCTAATCAAACATGAGCTATGACTATATTTTTTCTGTGGTAGGATCATAACTGTTAGATGCATGCCTTAGAAGTCAGATTGGCCGATAAATATTGATGCATGCAAATCTATCGCTATGGCAAGTGCACCAGTCGATTAAGTAATACAGTGTATGAGTAGAGTTTCATCCCTTAAAGATTGAAAAATAAGTACTAAAAAACTTTTTTCTAAACTTTATTTAAAAATTTAATTTATAAAAAATAAAAAATAAAAAAAAATAAAGAAATAATTAAAACATTTGTAAGGAAATAAAGAGGATGTAGTTTTTAGGATTAAATTCAGGAGCAATAAGATACTAAAGCAATCGGTTCATCAACTCAATCAATACAATATTCAAGTAATCATGTAAATTTGGTCAATTTTATTTCACATGACGGTGGAGTCTCCTAAGATATTCACCATCCTTTGGTTCAGGCATAGCAAAACTATTAATATTTATTAACTATCATTTGATCCATGCATAATTTAAATAAATATTTATGCATTAATTTTTATGAAATCTTCTAATTAAAAAATATTGCATCCGAAGTGCACTAAAATTACCGCATGCATAAGAATCTTAATCTGATTTAGATACAAGGTATATAAATCAAAAAGCATTGACATTGATGTACTTGGTCCGTATCATCTATGTTCATCAAAATAATTAGATGATAGTCAGTAATCTAAGAGTATTAAAAATAGATTTATATATTCCTCATGAGTAAAAATTTATTCTAAAATTCAGTTATACTGAATATTGCATCAAAAGAGTAGCTACGTCTTAGCTTTAGTAAAACAAATTTAGTTAATGATAAAAAGAATAAAAATAATAAATAAAATAGAAAACATAGGAAAATCTAATAGAGGACTGCTTGTTGCTGAATTTTGCCGATCATTGCTCTTGGCATGGAGAAGTTGATGAAGAAGAGCCTCTGGTAGGTGTGCTGGACGTCAGCGAAGATGCATAGAGGAGAAAGAAAGAAAGAAGAAGGGGCTCTCTAATTATAGATTCTCCACTCTCTATTCCTTAAAAACCCCGATCACTAGACCTCTCTTTTCTCTTCTTATTCTACTTAACTCTCTGTCTCTCTATTGCTAATCTATGCTCTGCTACTCTATCTCTCAATCTGTTGTATGCTCTATTCTGCTTGGTAGCAGGGCTTTAAATAGGGTCAAGACGGTGAGATTGATGAGAAATTCTTAATAAATCAGGATTAAAACTCCTAGAATAGGTCGAATTGACGCTATCGATCTTTGGCTATTGGATGGGCATCAAATAGATCAAAAATAGCTTGAAAAATCCTTTTAAATCTTCCAAATCAAACTGGATTAGACAGTAGTCGTTGGATCATCCTCGTGATCATTTCTGGGCTATTAGATTGCACTAAGGAAGCCTGGGTTGTTGAATTAAAATCGAAAACAACATCCACTGTTGGATTTTGACCGCCTCCTCCCTCAACCACATGATCACGCTTTGATCATAGTCGTCTGCCCGTGTAGATCGATTATGAAGTGGAATTTGCTATAAACTACATGAATCGCTGCCAATCAGGATGCTCTACGCTGGATGAAATCCCCAAAATGCCCCTCGCTGCACATTGTTTCGATTGATGGTGGCTTGCATGGTTTTCTTACGTCACTATGACATCAGCTGGGCTGGTTTAGGCATAGGTTGTTGCAGTCGGGCTGGACCGTCTGAGTCAATTTTCTAAACCAATTTGGTCTAGATTGGCTAGCTTTTATATATATATATTTCTTTTCTTTTGAATTTGATTTCGGGCTCAATTAGGCTTTGATTTACTTTAATTTTTTTTTTGAACAATAAAATCAAGCTCTTCTTATTGGTGACCATCTTTCCTGCAAAAAAATCAATAAAAATACCATTTAAAAAAAATAAAAATAAATTATTTTATAATTTAATACTTTTATTACTGTATTTATAACACTTATCACACCCTCCAACTTACTCATTACTAGTCCCTTAGCAAAGCATTATTTAATATTAATCAATTATCATGTTTTAATAAGATCTTCCTTTATAAAAATAGATCTAGGTTTAAAGATCCAAAAAGTTTAGGAAGTACTACTAAGTATTAAGTTTTAGAAGTAAATTTTGTAGCTAGTACAATCATAAGCTTTCTTAAAGTACATTTAAAGATCTATAGCACTTATGCCAGTGATGATTAACTTAGCATTTTGGTGCTAACTTAAAGGATAAATGTATCTTCTCTTATTATTTATTTTGATTAATTTTCTATACATTCCTAAGTTAAGTTCACGAATTAAGGTAGCTTTCACACTACCTTCTTTTTTTTTTCTCTCTCTTTTTTTTTATACTAAGCATCCTAACCTTCCCTCCACTGTTTGACGTGAACCTCCACACTTGACTTAGGTATAGAGATCCAGTTACTAAGCTTCAGGCAATCCATATATACTCTATATTTTACACTTTTTTTTGGTAGATAGCTCTTTTCTTAAATTTAAATTTTTTAATTAGAATATATATTAATTATCAATTTTTAGTAATAATTAAATTCTCAGTTGGCCTTATAATCAACATCCACTTTATTTTGTTAGTATGCATGTATAATTAGAAGTGCTAATAGTCTTTAAATGATTTAAGTTGTTAAAAGTCTGACCAACTAGTCTACTTCTTAACTCACTACAGTCATTAGCAAATACTTCTAATTTTTTATTTTTTCTAGTCTATCTTGCTTAAAATTTTTTTTTGAGATATGATTTTAAATTTTAAGTTATTTAAATTTAATTTTTAAAAAAAATTAATTATTTTTTTAATTTTTTAAATAAAAAATTTTTCTATCCCCCAACTTAATCAACATTGTTTCAATAGAAAAATAAAAATAAATGGTGCAATAAGAAATAGGAAAGAATACACCTGATTCAATGCATTATTGTTCTAGCATTAGTCTTTAAAGCTTTGAAATCTGGGTTAAGCTCTCATTTATTTTTCTTTATAAAAATAAAAATACGCACCAAAGCAATAAAAGAGTAACAAGAAACTATAGAAAAATAAAAGAAAAGACTCAAATAAAAAAAAAAAAAAAACCTATCTAGTAGTTTTAATTTATAATCGTCAGCTTGACTTTCATAAAGCTCTAGGTTGGATCTGGCAACCGGAGGGCTTCCTTCTCCCTTTCAAAATTTTCACCTATATAATGCTTCAGCTTATGTTTATTAACCTTGAAGGTACCTTTTGATTCGTCAAAGATCTCTACTGCTCCATATGAAAAGACTTTAGTAATTATATAGGGACCTGTCTATCTTGATTTTAGCTTTCCTGGAAACAAATATAGCCATGAACTATTCAGGAGAACTTGCTATCCCTCATAAAATTCTCTTTTTACAATGTTATTATCATGCCATTTCTTAATAAGTTCTTTGTAAATCCTGGTATTCTCATAGGCATCATGGCAAAATTCATCCATCTCATTCAATTGCATCAGTCAGTTCTTTCCTGCATCTTGTATATCAAAGTTAAGGATTTCATAGCCTAATATGCTTTATGTTCTAGCTCAATAGGAAGGTGACATACTTTACCAAAGAGTAGCCTATATGGGGACATATCAATGGATGTTATATATGCAGTCTTATATGCCCACAATGTATCATATAATTTTAATGACCAATCTTTTCTAGATGCACTTACAGTCTTTTTCAAGATTCTCTTTAATTTCTTATTAGACATCTCTACCTGACCACTTATTTGTAGATGATATGGGGTAGCTACCTTGTGAGTGATACCATATTTGCTTAACAGATCTTCAAATTATTTATTACAAAAGTAGGTGCCCCCATTACTAATGATTATTCTAGGAGTGCCAAAATATGTAAAAAAATACTTTTTCAAAAATTTGACAACTACCTTAGCATCATTAATTGAAAAAGCTGTTGCTTCTACCCATTTTGAAATATAATCTACGGCCACAAGAATATATTGATTTAAAAAAAAACTAGAAAAATGTCCTATAAAATCAATACCCCAAATATCAAAAATTTTAGACATAAGAATATTGTTTAAAGGCATTTCTTATCTCCTAGAGAGATTTTCAATTTTTTAATAGCGGTCACATGAAGAGACATAAGTATGAGCATCTTTAAATAGAAAGGGCCAATAAAAATCTGATTGAAAAACTTTATAAGCTGTCCAAGTTGGGTCGAAATATCCTCCTACCTCTCGATCATGATAATGGTGTAGAATTTTCTCCATCTCTTCCTCTAGGACATATCTTCTAATGTCCTAATTTGCACGACACTTATACAAGAAAGGTTCATCTAAAAAATAATATTTGATAACAGATAAAAATCTCTTCTTTTATTGAAAAGAAAGATTAAGTGGAAGAACCTCATCAATCAGGTAATTAATAATATCAGCATACCATGAAAATATTCTACCTGATATAGCATAAAGGCGCTCATCCGAAAATTCTTCCTTAATAGGGCAAATATCTGATTTCTTTTTTATGATATTTTTCATTCTTGAAAGGTAATCAGTAACTAAATTCTCTGTACCTTTCTTATCTTTGATCTCCAAATCATACTCTTATAGTAGAAGAATCCACTTGATCAATCTGGGTTTTGCATTTTTTTTTGGCAAAGAGATACTTCAGAGTTATATAGTCAGTATATATAATAACTTTGGATAAAATAAGATAAGAATAAAATTTATCTAATATAAATACTACTACCAAGAGCTCCTTTTTTGTAGTTGCATATTTTTGTTGGGCCTCAGTCAAGGTGCGGCTGGCATAATAAATAGTTTGAAAAATCTTATTCTTTCTCTGGCCAAGTACTGCTCTTATGGCTATATCACTAGCATCATGCATCAGCTCATGAGGTAGGGACCAATTTGGTGCCACTATAATAGGTGCCGTGACCAGCTTCTTTTTGAGGGTGTTGTATGCCTGCAAACACTCATCAGAAAAATAAAAAGAGATAACTTTACACAATAGATTAGATAGAGATTTAGAAATGAGAGAGAAGTTCTTTATAAATTGATAATAGAATCCAACATGCCCCAAGAAGCTCCTAATAGCCTTCACTGAGGTTGGTAGAGCCAACTTTTTGATCACCTCAATCTTAGCTCTATCTACTTCGATCCCCTTATATGAGATCTTATGGTCTAGCACTATACCTTCTTGTACCATCAGATGATACTTCTCTCAATTTATGATAATATTAGTATCCTCACATCTTTATAAAATAAGAGACAAGTTATGCAAGCATTTATCAAATATAGATCCAAAGATAGAAAAATCATCTATAAAAATCTTAAAAAAGTCCTCAATCATGTCATGAAAAATAGCCATCATATATCGTTGAAAAGTAGCTAGTGCATTACACAAACCAAATGACATTCTTCTAAAAGCAAATGTACCATAAGGATATGTAAAAGTCATTTTCTCTCGATCCTTAGGTGCTATGACAATTTGATTATAACTAGAATAACCATCTAGAAAATAATGAAAATCATGTCCAGCTAATCTTTCTAACATCTGATCTACGAATAGAAGAGGATAATGATATTTTTTAATTGCTTTATTTAATTTTCTATAATCCATGCACGCTCTCCACCTAGTCACAGTCCTAGTGAAAATTAATTCATTGTTATCATTTTGAACTACAGTAATTCCACCTTTTTTAGGAACTACTTGAACACGACTCATCCAGAAACTATCGAAGATAGGATAAATAATACCTATATCAAGTAGCTTGATTACCTCCTTTTTGACTACTACTTGCATTTTTGGATTGAGTCTTCATTGGGATTGGACCGTAGGCTCATAATTATCTTCCATGAAAATTTTGTGCATATAAATTGAGGGACTAATTCCTTTAATTCCTGCTATGGTCCATCCAAATGTCTTTTTGTATTTTTTTAGCACTCTCAATAACTTCTCTTCCATTAATTTTGTTAAAGTGGAAGAAATAATAACAGATAAGTGTGAAGCACCTTCTAAGAAAACATATTTTAAGTAAGAAGGAAGAGGTTTAAGTTCAAGAGTAGGTGGCTCTTCAATTGATGGCTTTGGAAAAGAAATAGATGATCTTTCTAACTCTTCAAAATGTGGTCTGTATATGCATGGAATGTATGACCTAGCCTCCAACAATCTTATACACTCTATTTGCCTTTCATCTTTAGCCGAACCCTCTTATGATTGGATAATGCAAGCCTCAATAGGATCCTCAAACCCATTTTTTAAAAATACTAATGTACTAATTTATCAATATCATCAATTTGAAAGCAAGTTTGATTATCATTGGAATGTTCGATAGTCTTAAAAATATTAAAAGTAACTTATTTATCTTGGACTCTAAGAATAAATTTTGCTTGTTGAACATCTATTAAAGCTCCTCTAGTAGCTAAAAAGTATCTTCCTAAGATAAGAGGTACATCATAATCTTCTTTCATATCAAGAATAATAAAATCAATAAAAAAAATAAATTTATTTATCTTTACCAAGACATCCTCTATTATACCTCTTGGATACTTAATGGATCTATCGACTAGCTGAAGAATGATAGTGGTAGGCTTCAGTTCTCTAAAACCCAATTTTTTAAAAATAGAAAAAAGCATGAGATTAATACTTGCTCCTAAATCATATAAAACTTTATCAAAACTACAATCATCAATAATGCAAGGAATAGTAAAACTTCCTAGATCTTTTAGCTTTTGTGGTAATTTATTTTGAAGTATTGATGACCATTCTTCATTCAAATTTACCATCTCATGCTCCTTTAACTTTTTTTTATTGGTTAGAATTTTTTTAAGAAACTTAGCATACTTAGGCATTTGAGTAATAGCATCTACAAAAAGAATATTAACATGTAAATTCTTTAAAATTTTAAAAAATTTAAGAATTTCTTATCTAGATGCTGTATTTATCTCTCTAAAATTGGTAGTGGCAGCTCATAGGGCTTCACATTTGGATCAACAAATTTTATACCTAGGGACCATCCATTTGCTAGTTGTTTCGGTGACTAACAAACTTTGGTTGGTTGTTTTGTAGTTTGCTCTTTAGTCTCTTTCTTCTGATGTGGCTCTTTCAGTTCTTTACCACTTCTTAATGTGATAGCATCGATTTGCTCCCTTGGATTGGTCTCTATGTTGCTAGGCAAGGATCCTTGTGGTCTTTTGAAGATTATCTTGGCCATTTGATCCACTTGCATCTTCAAGTTTCGAATGGCTGCTGTTTGATCCTGCCTAAGCTTGATTTCTAGATTTTGTATGGCTGCCTCTTGGTTCTGCATAAATTTGACCATTAGCTCCTCCATGTCAAACTTTTTTTGAGGAACTTGAAATCTCGGGGATGGCTGTTGTACTACTTTTTTATTTCTCCATAAGAAATTTGGGTGCTGCCTTCATCCTTGATTATATATGTTGGAGTAGGGATTGTTTCATTGTTGCCTAAAAAAATTACCAACATATTTAGCTATATCAGAGACTTTAGCAAAAGAATTATCTATCTAGCAGTCACTTGTATCGTATCCTCCTCTACACAGCTCATAAGTAATGCTTTGGATATGCATAGCTGCTCCTTTCATACTGTTGACTTTGGATCTAAGGGTTGCAATCTTAGCTAACAAGGTTGGAATGCAATCTACTTCCTACGTAGCTGCTAGTTTTCTCAGCATCAAGTGATCTATTTACCACTGATAACTATTTGATGTCATCTCATCAATTAGATCAAAGACTTCCTCCTTCATTTTATAATTAATGGTATCTCCTGCTGCTACATCTATCATAGAATGATTAGTAGGAGATAAACCATTATAAAAAATTTATACCTAAAGCTAAACAGATAATTAATGGTGTGGACATCTCCTCAGTAATTTCTTAAATTATTCCCAAGCCTCATATAGTGACTCCATCTCCATCTGCACAAAAAAAATAATATCATTACGCATCTTTATAGTCTTGGAAGGTAGAAAGTACTTGGAAAAAAATCTCTGAGCTAGGACATCCCAAGTAGTGATAGAACCTGTAGGAAGAGAATGAAGCCAACTTTTAGCTTTATCCCATAAAAAAAATAGTCTTAATCTAATAGCATCATCCGACACCTCATTAATTTTAAAAATATCATAAAGTTTAAAAAAATTAAAAATATGGGCATTTAGATCATCCTGAATGTATCCACTAAATTGGATAATTACTTGAATCATCTGGATTATCACCAGTTTTATTTTAAAGTTGTTTGCTCACACGGGCGGTCTCCTAATGCTCGAAGCTGCATCAGCTACTGATGGTGTGATGTAATCGTTTAATAGATGATGTTCCACTTGAATAGTATCTTGTCGTTTTGGTGCCGTCATATCTAATCCTAGATTGACATCATCTAGATCTTCAGTTTCCATATTTTTTACTTGATTTAATCTTCAAATTATTCTCTTTATTTTTGGATCAAGAGGTACTAAGTCACTATATCCAGCATGTGTCATACACTGAACATGCACCTAAAAAAAATAAAACAAGAATAAAAATTAAGAATAAAATCTAAAGTAAAATAAAGATCAAAATTTTAATGGCAATGGTACCAATGCATGCAAATCTATCGCTATGGCAAGTGCACCAATCGATCAAGTAATATAGTATATGAGTAGAGTATCATTCCTTAAGAATTAAAAAATAAGTATTAAAAAACTTTTTTATAAATATTATTTAAAAAATTAATTTATAAGAAATAAAAAAATAAAAAAATAAAAAAATAATTAAAAAATTAAAAAATTTTCAAGGAAATAAAAGGATGTAGTTTTTAGTGTTGAATTCAAGAGTAATAGGATACTAAGGCAATCGATTCACCAACTTAATTAATACAATATTCAAGTAATTATGTAAATTAGGTTAATTTTATTTCATATGACGATGGAATCTCCTAAGATATTCACTATCCTTTAGTCCAAGCGTAGTAAAACCATCAATACTTATTAACTATTCTTTAGTCTAGATATAATTTAAATAAATATTGATGCATTAATTTCTATGAAACTCTCTAAATAAAATATGTTGCATCCAAAGCGTACTAAAATTATCACATGCATAAGAATCTTAATCTAATTTAGATACAAGATATATAAATTAAAAAGCATTGACATAGATGTACTTGGTCCATAATCTAAAAATATTAAGAATAGATTTATATACTCATGAATAAAAGTTAATTCTAAAATTCAACCATACTGAATATTGTATCAAAAGAGTGGCGACACCTTAGACTTAATAAAAAAAATTTAGTTAATGATAAAAAGAACAAAAATAGTGAATAAAATAGAAAACACAAAAAAAACCAAACAAAGGACTGCTTGTTGTGGAATTTTGTCGATCGTTGTGAAGGAAGCAGTGTAGGATTTATAGTGCTACTTTCGAATGATTTTTTAAAAATAAATAAAATATAGCAAGAAATTAATTAATTTAATTAATTAATTTTTGATCATATCAAAATATTAAGCCCTACATAAAGAATTTAAACATAATATGCATTTATTCATATAAATCTAAAAATAAAACTATGCAGCAAACTCTTTACTACATTTATCTGTTCAGAATAAAATATCTTTTCGCAAATAGCTGATCACCATAATTTGAATCTACTAGATAATGCTCTGGTATTGCACCACAGCCGCACACATGTTTTGCCTCTATGGTTGGTCCACACGGAGCTGCTGGTCCCGATCAGCCCCACTGGAGTGCTAGCTCCTCGCTGGGGCCTTCAATGGCTAATCACGATCGATCTGATAGATTATGTACTTTCTAACTTCTTAGATACATCAAAAAATTAGAATACAAATACTGGAGGATGATGAAGAGGTGTTTCAAATTTGTTGGTGATCCGATGCTCATAGTACTCGATCTCTCCACCCAAACCTAGATTTCCAAATCTAGGGTTTCACTCTGCCCAGAAAACCTGACACACTAAAAATCCTATCACGCCCTCTCTGTATGTGGAGTTTTTTCATGAAATAAGTTTTCATGGATAGATGACTTTCAGATCTATAAACTATTTAGATCATATCTAAAAATTGTGTATCCTTAGAGGTAAAAATCAGAAGAGAAGAGAGGAATGAGGGAAAAATAAGGTGCTACAAGACCCTGCTCAGCTTCACTCCAAGATTTTTCTCACCCAAAACTAATGCCCAATCATATTGAAATTTTTACCATAAAATTGTAACCCCCTCTGTTGCAAGCACAAAAATTATAATAATTTATTGATGTGAATACCATGGGAAAGGTGCATGGAAAGAGATAAGGGTCGGAGGTTGAACTTGTTTCAACCTCCCAACCAACATCAAATTCAAAAACCTTCTTATCCCTATCCAACTCCCATACCGGAGTATTTGACACGTAGAAGGACTCTCCTTCTACGTGTCCACTCTGAGAATGCACAAAAAATTGCATGAAGTAAAATCAAAGTGGGCATGGGAAAAGGATAAAAATGAGAGGGAGTTGAGAAGTTTCAACTTCTACACTGAATTCAAAATTCAAATTATTTTGACCAGTCCAACCATTGGACCAGGTCAAAGGTAGAACAGATAAGGGGCACAGAAGGTATCTGGGTGTGAGAAAAAATTTACGTAAAATAAAGAGGGGCGTGGGTCAAAGGTTGGTCAAATATTGTAGGCGCAGGGAGTTAAAAGTTCAAACCTTTTTTGACTTTTCAAAATTGGTTTCAACTAAACCAATAATTTCAAACCCAATAAGACCAAGTCAAATCTAACTAAATTAGGCTTAACCCAACTTTTTAAATTTTTAATCAAATTAGAAATTAATTTGGTCCAGCCCTTGATTAAATTAGGGTCAAATCTCCCACAGCGATTAGGTCAACTCATAACCTGATCAGATTAAACCCAATCGAATCCAATTCAATCAAACTTGATCAAATCTTTATTGCTCAATCAAATTGGTTAATCAATAATCAAATTACTAATTAATCCTTCAATAAACATAGAGTCTCAATCGAATGGATGTTTGGGCAATAAAGTCCATCAACATGAAACTCCTGAAGAGTCCCAAACCAGTGGGACTCTTGAATCCAATGTCCCAAACGAATCAAACTCATGATCATAGAGTCTCAGATCAGTGAAACTCTTGATCAAAAAGTTCTAGATGAGTAGGACTCATTGTCCCGATCCAATGGGACTCTTGGTCATAGAGTCCCAGTCCAGTGGGACTCTTGACCACAGTGTCCTAGGTCATCAGGACTCATGATCAGCCATCAGATCAGGTAGAAACTTCTTATGTATGTAATTTCATAGTTTTAAATCTTAAGCTGGTAGCACAGAAACTAATTTTTTATATCAATCGATGTAACCATCTAGCAATGGTACCTGACGTCTGAATAGGTCAAAAAGTCGCAACGCAATAATGACAAACCTGTGAAATATGGTTACTATATAATTTATCCCCTTGATCTCGATGCTTAAAGGATGATTTAGGATTTACTATCAATTCTAAAATTCATCCATAGTATATTTCAAAATTTAGCGTCCATCATATGGACTACCTCGATCGAGGCTTTGCTAAATTGAAATACAGCGATGCACTTGCTCTACCACTTAGAGGGGTCAATCCCATCTTGACTCATACACTGACAAATCAAGTACTTGATCGCATCTAGTAGCCTTTCATCATTGAATTAAAAATTTAGATAGTTTGGTACCTAAGTACAGTGAGTTGCTTACAAGTCACCATGGTGGTCTCAAGTCTAAGGGATACTTATACTCATATCCTTTAGGGCTAATCTTGACAGAAGAAAAGCTCCGGAGTTGGTCATGTTTAGTGTAGATGTACCCATACATCTCACTTGTATGCCATACCAGTGTCTCAATATTTCTTAGTTATAAGGACAACCAACCTATATGGCACACAACGACCTATACTCGAAAAATGTTATTGTCCTAAGTAACAACGTATCTTTTGGTCGTGAACAATTTAAGGACTAAACGATAAATCCTTCTTTACCGAATCTAGATAGTCCTAAGGACTTCATCATAACACAGGGGTTCATTAGAAGACAACATATTTTATGATGAAAAAGGTTAAAATAATTTTTATTAATTTATGATTCATATACAATTATAAATGTATAGCCCAACCATCAATAGGCTAACGATTGGCTTTGGAACATATTCCTAATAATCTTCCACTGGACTAAAGCCAATTGGTATAGTATCTAATACCAATCTTCGACTTAAAGTCGTTAAACTCTTTCACTGTAATAGCTTTAGTGAATGGGTCGGCTAGGTTCTTCTTTCTGTCGATCTTTTGAAGGTCGACATCACCTTGATTCATAATTTATCGGATAAGATAGAAGCAGCATAGAATATGCTTTGTCTGCTGGTGTGCCTTGGGTTCCTTCATCTAAGCAATGGTTCTAGAGCGATCGCAATAGAGTAGAACTAGACCATCCAGGAAGGATGCTACTTCGAGCTCGATGATGAATTTTCTCAGCCACACCGCTTTTTTGACAGCATCTGATGCAGCGACATACTCTACCTCATAAATCGAATCGGCTACAGTGTGCTGCTTAAAACTCTTTCAATAGATGGCCCTATCATTAAGGGTGAATATATATTCCGACACACTTTTGCTATCATCATGATCAGACTGAAAATTGGAGTTGTGAACCCCATAAGTTTCAAATCCATTTTACCATATACAAGCCACTGGTCCTTAGTATTTTTCAAATACTTTAGGATGGTTTTAACAATCTTTCAGTAATTTTTTCTTGGATCAGATTGGTATCTACTCACTATCCTTAGTGAGTATGCCATATCTGATCGTGTATATGTCATGGCATACATGATAGAATTCACTGTCGAAGCATATGGTATTCTACTCATACGCTCTCTTTCTAGAGGTGTTGTTGGACAATCCCTCTTTGAAAAAAAAATTCTATGGCCTATCGGTAGATAGCCTTTTCTGAAATTCTCCATACTGAACCATTCAGCACAGTATCAATGTACATAGACTGAGACAATCCAAGCAATCTTTTAGATCTATCTCTATAGATCTTCATCTCTACGATGTAGAAAGCTTCTTCCAGATCTTTTATGGAGAACTGTGATAACAATCAGATCTTTATTTCTTATAATATAGGAACATTATTTTTGATTAAGAGAATGTCATCCACATACAATACTAGGCATACTATTGCAAAATCATTAGCCCATTTATATATGCAGGACTCCTCTTCATTCTTAACGAAGCCATACGTTTTGATTATTTTATCAAATCGTATGTTCTAGCTCCAAGATTCCTGCTTCTATCCATAAATGGATCTTTGAAGCTTACACACCTTAGACTCATCTATGGATGTGAATTCGTCAGGCTATATCATATACACCTCTTCATCCAGCTCTCCATTTAGGAAAGCTACTTTTACATTCATCTGTTAGATTTCATAATCTAGATGGGCAGCGATAGCAAGCATAATCCGAATGAATTTGAGCATTATCATAGGAGAAAATGTCTCGTGATAGTCAATACCATAATGTTGACAATACCCCTTGACAACCAGATGGACTTTATAGATCTCGATCTTTCCATCTGTGCCTCTTTTTCTTTTGAAGATCTACTTACATCCTATGGATTTTATCCTTTCGGATGGGTCAACCAATGTCCATACATCATTGACCTTCATGGATTTTATTTCGAATTTCTTGGCCTCAAGCCATTTCTCAGAGTCGGATCTCTGCATTGCATCCATATAGGTGATCGGGTCCTGATCGTTATCATCGTGTTCAATAAGATCCCCATCCTAGATCAGAAAATCATAGTATCTATTCGATTGATGTGGTAATCTACCAGATCACCTTAAGGATGCATCTACAATGGATTCTAGGTCTGATCTAATCAGATCCAGCTCAGATTCTACAACTTGTGTCTATTCTTCCATCTGTCGTACTTCATCAAGTTTGACCTTAGAGGCATTAGTTTCTTCACCAAAGAACTCATTTTCTAAAAAGACTGCCTTAAGACTGACAAACACTTTTTGCTCATCAGCAAGGTAGAAGTAGTATCCTTTGATTTTTTTGGATAACCTATAAAACTATACTTATCAGACCTAGGTCCAAGCTTGTCTGTCATCAAACATTTAATGTAAACCGAACACCCCTAAATCCTAAGGTGTGAAAGCACTACCTTACGCCCTGTCCATATCTCATATGATGTTTTATTAATAGATTTACTTAAAATCCTATTTAGAATATAACAAGCTGACTCGAGTCCATATCTCCATAGGGAGATCGGCAAATCAGCAAACTCCATCATGGATCGAATCATATCTAATAGGATTCGATTTCTTCTTTCAGACATACCATTATGTTGTGGTGTTCTAGGTGGGATCCGTTGGGAGAGTATTTCATTCTCTCCAAGATATGTCAAAAATTCATTGTAAAGATATTCACCCCCTCGGTCAGATCGAAGAGTTTTAATATTCTTTTCAGTGTACTTTTCTATCTCATTTCGAAATAGTTTGAACATTTTAAACGACTCCGACTTATACTTCATTAAATAGATGTACCCATATCTCGATAGATAGTCCGTGAAGGTTATGAAGTAGAAGTATCTATCTCTGGCACTTGAGCTCATGGGTGTGCATACATCTGTATAAGGATTTGTGATGCTCTCAAGCCTTGGGAGGCCACGGAAGGAATCAGGAGGTTGGCTTCGGAGATTTCAGGAGCTTGATTGGTGCTTCAAAAATCTGGGACACAAGGTGAAGCAAAAAATCAAAGCCGAAGAATCAAGACTATAGAAAGAAGATTTTCTGTAGATTAGCTGGCTCAGTCCAAAATTGGATCGGCTAAGTCTCAGTGCATGAGCAAAATAGAGAGCTGCACGTTCAAAATTGCTGACATGGCATAAAACTGGGTCAACTCAGTTTGCTTAGTTTCAGACTGAGCCGACCCAGTGGAACTTAGCCGGCTCAGTCCAAAATTGGGTCGGCTAAGTCTCAGTGCACGAGCAAAATAGAGAGCTGTGCATTCGAGATTGTTGACATGGCACAAAACTAGGTCAACTTAGTTTGCTCAATTTCAGACTGAGCCGACCTAGTGAAACTTAGTCGGCTCAGTGCTGAGATCGAGTTGGCTCAGTGCGCGGGCAGAGTTACGCGAGGTTCTATTTTGGTTTAGGATCTGTGTTGATCCTAGGGATCTTAAGGCCTGATTTGAGAGGTCTTAAGGTGGCTAATTCATGTATGAATTAGATCTAGATCCAGAGGATGAGAGCATGGGAGACATAGGTGTACATGGGCTCGGTGAGTGCTTTCATGTATTGGATTAGCCAGAAAAGTTTTTGGTCGGACCTAATGGCTATGTATAAATACATAGGTTGTATTAGAATTTCAGAATACGATGAATGCTATGGAATACAGACCTTTTCTTCCTCAACTCTCTTCTTCTCTTCTCTCTAGAGTTGCCATCCTAGGGTTCTTAAAGAAGCCCTAGAGAAGGGGGCATCTCCCTCAAGCCCAAGAAGGAAGGTGCCCCATCATAGATTCAAGTGGAGGATCGGTGGTTTGCTATCCATAGAGAATGTCATAGGTTCCTTCATGTCTGTGCTAAACATCAAGAGCTTTCGCAACATGATATCGATACTTATGATGTCAAGGATGATTGGCGTTCGAGCGATATCATGGGTCAATAATTTGGTATCATAGCTAGGTGATGCTTGAAATATTATGGATGATAATATGGTATTAGATCCAGGTTTTAGAGTCTGATGGTGCGTGAAAGAAGCCAAGTTTCAGAGCCTGATGGTGCATGAAAGGTAAGGAGAAGTCGTATAAGATGAAATCAAAAATCTGCACAAGAATTCTATGGTATGTCTCAGCTCTATCTTTATTGTTGCTGTGGTTTGGCCAACCGAAAGTAGTGAGTTGAAGGTGAAGGTTGAGAGGATTAATGGAAAGAGATTTTCTTAGGATGGAAGGATTTGGTGCATGATTTGCTGATCGGTCTTGGTGAAAAGGCTGGGGTGTATGATGATTATGTGACAGGCAAGGAGCACTGGAGTACTGCAGTAGCATTTTTCTAAAGATGCAGACCTGAGAGAGGCTTGATGATGCAGTAGCCAAGGAAGGTATCTCAGTAGAGAGCATTAGGATTCTCTAGGAAGATGGGTAGTGTAGGGCTGTTGAAGAGAGATTTTTCAAGGGATAATGATCGAAGGAAGGCTGAAGAAGTGATGATACGTCCTTCGATATTAGAAAGGTGGGAAAGTAGTCGGAGATGTATTCAGCGATTTGACTAGAGCATGAATTTATGGAGTCTTAGGAGTGATGGAGATGGATGATCCATGGAGGTCCAACAGGTCAGGACTGGATGGCTGTAGAATGGCATAGAGATGAGTCAGAGAGTGCTGGAGTGCTGCAGGAGTGCTTTTCAAGAGGCACAGGGCTGAGAGAGGCTCGGTGGTGCAGCAGTCGAGGAGTGTATCTTAGTAAAGAGTGTCAGTGGTATCTCAAGAAGATCGAATGCAGGTCTCAGAGAGAGTCAGGAGGTCTCAGGAAGCGCCAAGAGGTCTCTAGTAGCCGGGAGTATCATGGATCAGATTTCTTCTACAGGAGCATTAGGAAGAGTCATGGTTCAGGTGGAGGATGGTTTTTCGAGTGCAACTGAAGTGATGGCTGGTGTAGGGGCAGAAGAGAAGGACTAGGATGAAATTTTTTAGGATTCAATTGTTGGTTTCAGAAGAATTGGATGAGCTCTTGAGTTTTGAAGTGCCCACGGATTACGAAGGTATCTAAGATGGCTTCGAAGGGGTCCACGGAGTGCGGAGGATTCGAAGGGGTAGCAATGATGTTCGAGGTGCAGTGATAGGCTTAGTAGTGCAGTGTTGAGTGGTTGGCCTCGAGGGACTCGATGATAGAGTCGACTTCTACGGCATCAGATGGACTTCGGATATAGATGGAGCTCTGTAGTGGTGGCTTCATAATTAATGAAAAAATTTGGCATGAGTTCAGAGCGCCAGTGATGCACAGTTCCAGATGGAGCGGCACGTGCAGGTGGATAGATGTAGGTCTGAGGAGCAGATGGTTCAACATGTGCTGGTGCAGAAATGCTGTAGGTTCTCCAAAAAAGTTTAGAGAAAGTGATGCAGCTGCTAAGCAGAAGAAATCCTACAATTTTAAGATGGTGCCAAGAAGCAAGCACAGATCTTCAGCGATGGAGACGGTCATCCCAAAGGCCTCATGGGTGTACAATAACTGAAAAAGATTGACGGAGGTGATGTTTGCACAGATGCTGTCGAGTGCGTAGGGACAGCGGGATCGTGTAGGAGGTCATTGTCGAGAGGTTTGCTAAGGCTTGGGAGTACCAAGGTAGAGATTGTGAGGATTTGTGGTGCTCCCAAGCCTTAGGAGGCCATGGGAGAAGTCAGAGGGTTGGCTCCGAAGATTTTAGGGGCTTGGTTGGTGCTTCAAAGATCTGGGACACAAGATGAAGCAAAGAACCAAAGCTGGAGAATCAAGATTGCAGAAAAGAAATTTTCTATAGGTTAGCCAACTCAGTCCAAAACTGAATCGGCTAAGTCTCAATGCATAGGCAAAATAGAGAGCTGCGCGTTCGGAACTGCTGGCATGGCACAGAACTGGGCTGACTTAGTTTCAGACTAAGCCAATTCAGTGGAACTTAGCCGGCTCAATGCTGAGACTAAACTAACTCAGTGCACGGGCAGAGTTATGCGAGGGTTTGGGTTGATCCTAGGAGTCTTAAGGCCTAGTTTGAGAGGTCTTAAGATGGCTAATTCATGTATGAATTGGATCTAGATCCAGAGGATGAGAGCATGAGAGATATGGGTGTACATGGGCTCGGTGAGTGCTTTCATGTATTGGGTTAGCCAGGAGAGTTTTTGGTCAGGCCTAATGGCTACGTATAAATACATAGGTTATATTAGGGTTTCAGAATGCGGTGAATGATATGAAATACAGACCTTTTCTCTCTCAACTCTCTTCTTCTCTTCTTTCTAGAGTTTCCACCCTAGGGTTCTTGAAGAAGCCCTAGAGAAGGGGGCATCTCCCTCATGCCCAAGAAGGGAGGCATCCCATCACAGATCCAGGTGGAGGGTGGTTTGTTGCCCATTGAGAATGTTATAGATTTCTTCAGATCCGTGCTAAAGATCAAGAGCTTCTGCAACATGGTACCGGTGCTTGTGATGTCAAGGATGATTGACGTTCGAGTGATATCATGGGTCTACAATTTGGTATCAGAGCTAGATGACGTCTGAAATATTATGGATGACAATAATCCGAATGTACTAGACTTAGGAGTTCAGTAGCTTGTTCATCCTTTTCAGTAAAATGTGACTTGGTCATCTTATCAAGAAGACAAGACTCACAGGTTGGAAGTGATTCACAATCACTAACCTCAAGAATTTCTTCTTGAGTTAACCTGTTAATTCTATTCTTGTTAATATGACCTCGCCTACAATGCCAAAGGTATACATCAGATACATCACTAATTCTAGAGCATTTATCAGAGGATTGAACCATGTTAATAGGCATAGAAAGTAAATAAATTTTGTTATTCAAATTATCCAATAAAAATTATAATATAATTAAAAATGATATTATAAAATTTTTTTATTGATATTTTAAAACCATTCATGATCAAAAGGCCTACAGAAATGACATTCAATAATAAAGTTGGACAAAAATGACATTCATTAAGAATAACTTTATTTGAATTGATTACAAGGTTCATGATTCCTAAAGCTAGAATTGGAACTTGTCTTCCATCTCCAACATTTAGGAACCTCTCGCCTTTATCAAATCTCCTACTGATCTGTAAGTCCTGCATAGAATTATAAATATGATAAGAAAATCCAATATCTAATACCCAGGCAGTAGAATCAAATAAGAATAAATTATAAGGTGTTATCATATAATTATCTTGCCCAGCAACCACTTGCTTCCTTCTTGGCCTGTTCGGATCTAGGGAGGCAATATACAGAGGATAGTTCCTCTTCTAGTGTCCCTGCTTCTTACAGAACAAGCACTCTGCTTGGCTATGGTCGAACTTGCACTTCTTGGTCTGATCCAATGTAGTCGTCCTGGCATTTGGCTGCACCCTCTTATTCTTCTTCTTCTTGTTCTTCTTTTCTTTCTTAAAGGATCGACGATCAGAAGAAGACCCTCCCACTACATTCACCATTTTCTTGTGGAGTTGGTGATCCTTCTCAAAGTTCTGCAGCAACCCCAACAATCCGTGGTAGTTGACTTTAGAATTTATTATTCTGAAATGAGTTAGAAAGGGGAGGAAGGACTTGGGCAAGGAATTAAGGATTGCATCCTTATCGAGCTGCTCATGCAGGAAAAAGTCCTACTTGCTAAGGCATTCGATCATCTCGATCATGTATGACACATGATCGATGACTGAGGCCCCATCCCTCATCCAAGCATTGAAAATAGCATAACTTATTTTATGCCTTTCAATGTCGTTAGGCATGCCAAAGGAGTCGTTCAACATTTGAAGCATCTCCTATAGCTGGACGTTTTCAAACCTATGGCTGAACTCATCATTCATTGCTGCCAACATTGTACACCGAACAGTGGTGCGATCATTGAGCCATTTTTGATAAGTATCTCGAACCACTCCTCTAGCATTCGGAGCTAGCTCCTCAGGTGCAGGATCCATTACGATATAAAGGATCTGCCAATACTCTAGGACGATTTTCAACTTACGATATTAGCTATCATAGTTAGGTCCCATTAATTTGTCATTGTCTAATAATGAATGGAGCAATAAGTTAGTGGCCATTTCTTCATGATAAGGAAAACCAAACCTAATTAGTATATAAATCAATTATCCTAAAGACTTAGACTTTAGTCTAAAGGTTCTCTCACTATTTTATATGAATTAGTAGCCTCTATTCTCAATTCGAAGAATTACTTTAATTTCTTAATGGATACTAGAATCCACATAGACTACACATGAGCACAACTTTGGTTGGTCAACCCATGTGCACCTATGGATAGGTTCAAAACCAATTATTTCTCTAAATAATTTTTAGTAATATCAATTTTGCTATGAAGATCTAATCAATAGGCTTTGGCCTCCACTGAAAAAGTTCGATTAGGTCCAACCATTAACATGACCACATTTGATCTTATCTAACCAATAAATGATCAGGCCCGACTTTGATCGGCTAATCCAAACACTATCAGAAAGACTTAACCAAATCATCATTTTATGAATGATAATTTTATTAGTCAATAAGCATCAGACCTTCGGGCCTCCAGTAATTATCAAATTAATGAACCCATTATCACTCAACTTAATGAAAGGCTATGATTTAGTTATCTATATAACTATTTTATTTTTAAGAACCTAATAATTTTAGAGGATTTAGTTAACATATTTAAAAAAAGCGAGCCAACTTCAATCCTCCCAATGACTTCACCAAGTCAGATAAAAAAAAAGCATCTAATCTAAGCTGGCATTAGGAGCACCTAAATCAGTCAGACTAATTTACCTAATTGATATGGATGAGCCCGAATCACCAAGTGATTTAATCAAAATCTAACTCACCAGGATGGCTAGGTAAGAGAGAACAGTGAAAGAAATATGCCATTAACTCATCAAAGATTGAATCAGTGCGAGTAGCTTTTAATTAAAAATCACTGGTCAAACTGCCAAACTTACCTTAGACACCATCCGATTTATTAGTTTTAATTTGACCAACTTAGTAATTTTGGATTTGACCGCATAGCCATAAATCAAGTCCATTTGGTCCTCATTAAAGACATGGACTTGACCAACTATAACTATTGTAATTGAGTCTATAGAGTCCTTGACCTAATTTAAATTAATATTTAATTAAATTTGATCAATTACTTTAATTTAGTCCACTCTTTAACTAACCTTAGGTCTAACCTAATTTATGGACCTAATTCAACTAATCCAATAACCCACATTTTATGATTAATGATTTAGAGTCTTAATTAATAATTCTTGACACTAAATCATTATACATAATATTTAATTAAGTTTATGGGCTATGGATTAGAGTTAGGCATTTTGAAAAATATTTTTCAAATTTTTGAAACATTCTTTACAACTTAGTGTTTTTCATCAATTGAGTCTACTCACTTTAAAATTGAATCGGCTTAATTCATAAATAATACTAGTTATAGGGTTTAATCTGAAACTATATACACTACATAATACTAAATCATGAATCAAACTTTATCTAATTATACGTTCATGATCATAAATTAGATTAAAGTCTAATATAATTAGATCATAAAAATATTAGATCAAATCTAAGATTTCATGATTAACGATATAGATCAGCAACGTACCAGGACAACCTTTCACTGTAGGGGGTAAATCCTATAGTAGAACAACCTGCAGTCCATACGATCTTGATTTTAATTTTTAGATCTAATTAATCAAATTATTATATTAATATTTATATTAAATCTAAATTATTAATCTAAAATTTGCAAGCATATCATGTTTAGCGAATCTTTCTCTAATACCATTTGAAAGAAGCAGTGTAGGGTTTGCAGTGCTACTTTCGAATGATTTTTTAAAAATAGATAAAATATAGTAAAAAATTAATTAATTTAATTAATTAATTTTTTATTATATCAAAATATTAAGTCCTACACTAAGGATCTAAACATAATATGCATGCATTCATATAGATCTGAAAATAAAACTATGCAACAAACTCTTTACTACATTTATCTGTTCAGAATATAATATCTTTTTATGGATAGCTGATCACCGTAATTTAAATTCACTGGATAATGCTTTGGTATCATGCTGCAACCATACATGTGTCCGACCTCTATGGTTGGTCCACATGGAGCTCCTGGTCCTAATCAGTCCCACTAGAGTGCTAGCTCATCGTCGGAGCCTTCTATGGCTAATCACGATCGATCCAATTGACTATGTACTTTTTAATTTTTTAGATACTGTAAAAAATTAGAACACAAATACTATAGGATGATGAAGAGGTGTTTCAAATTTGGTGGCGATCCGATGCTCACAGCACTCCATCTCTCCACTCGAACCCAGATTCCCAAATCTAGGGTTTCACTCTACCCAAAAAACCTGACAAACTAAAAAATTTATCACACCATCTCTGTGTGGAGTTTTTTTATGAAATAAGTTTTTATGGAAAGATGACTTTCAGATCTACAAACCCTATTTAGATCATATCTAAAAATTGGGTATCCTTAGAGGTAAAAATCAGAAGAGAAGAGAGGTATGAGGAAAAAATAAGGTGTTGTAGGACCCTAGTCACCTTCACTCCAAGATTTTTCTTGCCCAAAACTAATGCCCAATCATATTGAAACTTTTACCATGGAATCCTAACCCCCTTTGTTGCATTCCCAAAAATTCTCATAATTTATTGACATGAATACCATGGGAAAGACATGTGGAAAGAGATAAGGGTCGGAGATTAAACTTGTTTCAACCTCCCAACCAACATCAAATTCAAAAACTTTTTTATCCCTATCCAACACCCATACCAGAGTATTTGATGCATAGAAGGACTCTCCTTTTGCATATCCACTCCGAGAATGCATAAAAAATTGCCTGAAGTAAAATCAAAGTGGGCGTGGGAAAAGGATAAGAACGAGAGGGAGTTGAGAAGTTTCAACTTCTACATTGAATTCAAAATTCAAATTATTTTGACCAGTCCAACCATTGGACCAGGTCAAAGGTAGAAGAGATAAGGGGTGCGGAAGGTATTTGGGTGTGAGAATAAATTCACGTAAAATAAAAAGGGGCATGGGTCAAAGGTTGGTCAAATATTATAGGCGCAGGGAGTTGAAAGTTCAAACTTCCTTTGACTTTTCAAAATTGGTTTTAACTAAATAAATTATTCTAGACCCAAAAAGATCAGGTCAAATCTAACTAAATTAGACTTAACCCAACTTATTAAATTTTTAATCAAATTAAAAATTAATTTGATCCAGTCTCTGATTAAATTAGGGTCAAATCTTTCATAGCGATTAGGTCAACTGACGACCTGATCAGGTCAAACCCAATCGAATTCAATTCAATCAAACATGATCAAATCCCCATCGCTCAATTAAATTGAGTTAATCAATAATCAAATTGCTAATTAATCCTCTAATAAATATAGAGTTTCAATCGGATGGATGTCTGGGCAATAGAGTCCATCAACATGAAACTCCTGAAGAGTCCCAAACCAGTGGGACTCTTGAACCCAGTGTCCTAAATGAG
The DNA here is from genome assembly GCA_006176705.1 of Cocos nucifera. Lineage (NCBI taxonomy): Eukaryota > Viridiplantae > Streptophyta > Magnoliopsida > Arecales > Arecaceae > Cocos > Cocos nucifera. Next base: position 629,905 of record QRFJ01000873.1, read on the forward strand.
TCAAACTCATGATCATAGAGTTCTAGACTAGTAAAACTCTTGATCAAAGAGTCCTAGATGAGTAGAAGTTTCAATCTAGTGGGACTCTTGACCATAGTATCCTAGGTCATCAGGACTCATGATCAGCCATCGGATCAGGTAGAAACTTCTTATGTGTATGACCCCATAGATTTGAATCCTAAGCTGGTAGCATAAGAATCAATTTTCTATACCAATTGATATGATCATCTAGCAATGGTACCCAACATCCGAAAAGATCGAAAAGTCGCAATGCAACTATGACGAACCTATGGAATATGGTTACCGTATAATTTATCCCCTTGATCTCGATGCTCAAAGGATGATTTAAGATTTACTGTCAATCCTAAAATTCATCCATAATATATTTCAAAATTTAGCATCCATCATATGGACTATCTAGGTCGAGAATTTGCTAAATTGAAATATAGCGATGCACTTGCTCCAACACTTGGAGGGATTAATCCCATCTTGACTCACACACCGATAAGCTAAGTACTTGACTGTACCCAGTAGCCTTCCATCACCAAGTTAGAAATTTAGATAGTCCAGGACCTAAGTATAGTAAGTTGCTTGCAAGTCACCATGGTGGACTCCGGTCTAAGAGATACTTATACCCATATCCTTCGGGGCTAATTTTGATAGAAGAAAAGCTTTGAAGTTGGTCACGTTCAGTGCAGATGTATCCTACATCTCACTTGCATGCCATACTAGTATCTCAACATTTCTTGGTTATGAGGATAACCAACCTATATGGCACACAATGATCTATACTCGATAAATATTGTCATCCTAAGTAACAACGTATCTTTTGGTCATCAACAATTTAAGGACTAAATGATAAATCCTCTTTTATCGAATCTAGATTATCCTAAGGACTTCATCATAACACAAGAGTTCATTAGAAGACAATAGATTTTATGATGAAAAATATTAAAATAATTTTTATTAATTGATGATTCATATACAATTACAAATGTATAGTCCAACTATCAACAGACTGATGATTGACTTTGGAACATATTTCCAACAATCTCCCACTAGACTAAAATTAATCGATGTAGTATCTAATACCTATCTTCGACTTGATGTCATTGAACACCTTCACCGTAATAGCTTTAGTGAATGGATAGATCAGGTTCTCCTTTCTATTGATCTTCTGAAGGTCGACATCACCTCGATCCATAATTTCTTGGACAAGATGGAAGCGACGCAGAATATGCTTTGTCCACTGGTGTGCCTTAGGTTCCTTCGCCTGAGTAATAGTTTCAGAGCTATCGTAATAGAGTAGAACTTGACTATCAAGGAAGGATGCTAATCTGAGCTCGGTGATGAATTTTTTCAGCCATATCGCTTCTTTGGTAGCATCTGATATAGTGACATACTCTGCCTCACAAATCAAATCAGCCACAATGTGCTGTTTGAAACTCTTCCAGCAAATGGTCCCACCATTGAGGATGAATATATATCTCGACACACTCTTACTATCATCATGATCAAACTGAAAACTAGAGTCTGTGAACCCCATAAGTTTCAGGTTTGTTTCACCATATATAAGCCACTGGTCCTTAGTATTTCTCAAATACTTCAGGATGATTTTAACAACCTTCTAATGGTTCTTCTCTGGATCAGATTGGTATCTACTCACTATCCCTAGTGAGTACGCCGCATCTGATCGTGTACATGTCATGGCGTATATGATAGAATCCGCTATTGAAGCATATGGTATTCTATTCATACGCTCTTTTTCTAGAGGTGTTATCAAACAATCCCTCTTTGAAAGAGAAATTCCATGATCTATCGGTAGATAGCCTTTCTTGGAATTCTCCATGCTGAACCATTTCAGACAATATCAATGTACGTAGACTGGGACAAGCCAAGCAATCTTTTAGATCTATCTCTATAGATCTTCATCTCTAGGGTGTAGGAAGCTTCTTCCAGATCTTTCATGAAGAACTGTGATGACAACTAGATCTTTATTTCTTGTAATGCAGGAACATCATTTTCGATTAAGAGAATGTCATCCACATACAATACTAGGTATACTATTGCTGAACCATTAGTCCATTTGTATATGCAAGGCTTCTCTTCGTTCTTAACGAAGCCATATATTTTCATTGTTTTATCAAATCATATATTGCAGCTCCAAGATGCCTGCCTCAGTCCATAAATAGACCTTTGAAGCTTATACACCTTAGACTCATCTATGGATATGAATTCTTCAAGTTGTATTATATACACCTCTTCATCCAGCTCTCTATTTAGAAAAACTATTTTTACATTCATCTGCCAGATTTCATAATCTAGATAGACAACGATAGCAAGCATAATCCGAATAGATTTGAGCATTGCCATGAAAGAAAATATCTCATCATAGTCAATACCATAACATTGATGATATCTCTTGACAACCAGATGGACTTTATAGATCTCCACATTTTCGTCTGTGCTCCTTTTTCTATTGAAGACCCACTTACATCCTATGGGTTTTATCCTTTCGGATGAGTCAATCAATGTTCATACATCATTGATCTTCATAGATTTCATTTTGAATTTCATGGTCTCAAGCTATTTCTCAGAGTAGGATCTCTGCATTGCATCCATATAAGTGATCGGATCCTGATCGTTCTCATCGAGTTCGATAGGATCCCAATCTTGAACCAGAAAACTGTAGTATCTATCCGGTTGACATGGTAATCTACCAAATCACCTTAAGGGTGCATCTACAATGATTTCTAGGTCTGATCTAATCAGATCCAGCTTAGGTTTCCACCTATCATACTTCATTAAATTCGATCTTAGAGGCATTAGTTCTTTCACCAAGGAACTTCTTTTCTAAAAAGACTGCCTTAAGACTGATAAATATATTTTGCTCATCAGCAAGGTAGAAGTAGTACCCTTTGATTTTTTTTGGATAACCTATAAAACTATACTTATCAGACCTAGATCCAAGCTTGTCTGTCATCAAACATTTGACGTAAGCTGAACACCCCCAAACCCTAAGGTGTGAAAGCACTGGCTTACGCCCTATCCAAATCTCATATGGTGTTCTATTAATAGATTTACTTGGAACCCTATTTAGAATATAACAAGCTGACTCGAGTGCATATCCCCATAGAGAGATCGGCAAACCAGCAAATTCCATCATAGATCAAACCATGTCCAATAAAATCTGATTTCTCCTTTCAGACACACCATTATGTTGTGGTATTTCAGGAGGATTTGTTGGGAGAGAATTTCGTTCTCTCCAAGATATGTCAGAAACTCATGAAAAGATATTCACTCCCTTGATCAGACTGAAGAGTTTTAACATTCTTTTCAGTTCGCTTTTCTACCTAATTTTTGAAATAGTTTGAACATTTCAAACAACTCTGACTTATGCTTCATTAAATAGATATACCCATATCTCGATAGATCGTCTGTAAAGTTTATGATGTAGAAGTATCCACCTCTGACACTTAAGCTCATAGGTCCACATACATCCGAATGTACTAGACTTAGAAGTTCAGTGGCTCGTTCATCTTTTTCAGTAAAAGATGACTTGATCATCTTACCAAGAAGATAGGACTCATAAATTGGAAGTGATTTATAATCACTAACCTCAAGAATTTCTTCTTGAGTTAACTTGTTAATTCTATTCTTATTAATATGACCTAGCCTATAGTGCCAAGGGTATACATCGGATACATCACTAATTCTAGGACGTTTATCGAAGGATTGAACCACATTAATAGGCATAGAAAGTAAATAAATTTTATTATTCAATTATCTAATAAAAATTATAATACCATTCAAAATGATATTATAAAATTTTTTTTATTGATATTTCAAAATCATTCATGTCCAAAAGGCCTACAGAAATGATATTCAATAAGAAAGTTGGACAAAAATGGTATTCATTAAGAATAATTTTATTTGAATTGATTACAAGGTTCATGATTCCTAAAGCTAGAATTGAAACTTATCTTCCATCTCCAACATTCAGGAACCTCTCATCTTGATCAAATCTTTTACTGACCTATAAGCCCTGTATAGAATTACAAATATGATAAGAACTTCTAATATCTAATACCCAGGCAGTAGAATCAAATAAGAAAAAATTGCAAGATGTTATCATATAATTATCTTGCCCAGCAACCACTTGCTTTCTTCTTGGTCTGTTCGAATCCAGGGAGGCAATGTACCGAGGACAGTTCCTCTTTCAGTGCTCCTGCTTCTTGTAGAAGAAGCACTTTGCCTGGCTATGATTGGGCTTGTGCTTCTTGGTCTGACCTTATGCAGTCGTCCCGGCATTTGGCTGCACCCTCTTGTTCTTCTTCTTCTTGTTCTTCTTTTCTTTCTTAAAGGATCGATGACCAGATGAAGACCCTCCCACTACATTCACCGTCTTCTTGTGAAGTTGGTGATCCTTCTCAAAGTTCTGTAGCAACCCCAACAATCCATGGTAGTTGATTGCAGACTTTGTCATTCTGAAATGAGTTAGGAAGGGGAGGAAGGACTTGGGCAAGAAATTAAGAATCGCATCCTTATCGAGCTGCTCATGTAGAAAAAAGTCCAGCTTGCTAAAGTGCTCGATCATCTCGATCATGTACAATATATGATCGGTGACTAAGGCCCCATTCCTCCTCCAAGCATTGAAAATAGCATAACTTATTTTGTGCCTTTCAACGTTGTCAGGCGTGCCAAAGAAGTCGTTCAATATTTGAAGCATCTCCTGTGGCTGGGCATTTTCAAACTTGTGGCTGAACTCATCATTTATTATCGCCAGCATTATATACCAAATGGTGGTGCGATCATTGAGCCACTTCTGATAAGTATCTCAAATCGCTCCTCTAGCATTCAGAGCTGGCTCGTCAAGTGCAGGATCCGTTACGACATAAAGGATCCGCTAATGCTTGAGGGTGATTTTCATCTTATGATACCAACCATCATAGTTGGATCCCATTAAATTGTCATTATCTAATAATGACCGAAGCGATGGGTTGGTTGCCATTTTTGCATAATAAGAAAAATCAAATCTAATTAGTATATGAATCAATTATTCTAAAGACTTGGACTTTAGTCTAAAGATTTTTTTACTATTTTATACGAATTGATAGCCTCTACCTTCAATTTGAGGAATTACTTTAATTTCTTAGTGGGTACTAGAATCCACATAGACTACACATGAGCCCAACTTTGGTTGGTCAACCCATGTGCACCTATGGATAGGTTCAAAACAAATTATTTTTCTAAATAATTTTTAGTAATATCAATTTTGCTCCGAAGACCTAATCAGTAGGCTTTGGCCTCCACTAAAAAAGTCCGATTAGGTCCAATCATTAACATGACCACATTTGGTCTTATCTAACTAATAATTGATCAGGCCTGACTTTGATTGGCCAACCCAAATACTATCAGAAAGACTTAACCAAATCATCATTTTATGAATGATAATTTCATTAGTCAATAAGCATCAGGCCTTTGGGCCTCCAATGATTATCAAATTAATGAACTCATTATCACTCAGCTTAATGGCAGGCTATAATTTAGTTATCTATATAACTATTTTATTTTTAAGAATCTAATAATTTTAGAGAATTTAGTTAACATATTTAAAATAAGCGAGCTAATTTCGATCCTTCTACTGACTTCACCAAATTAGATAAAAAAAAAAATCTAATCTAAGCTGGCATTAGGAGCACCTAAATTAGTCGGACTGATTTATCTAATTGACGTGGGTGAGCCCGAATCACCAAGTGATCTAATCAAAACCTAACTCACCAGGATGGCTAGGTAAATGAGATCAGTGGAAGGGATACGCCATTAACTCATCAAAGACCGAATCAGTACGAGTAGCTCCCAATTAAAAATCACTAGTCAAACTGCCAAACTTATCTTAGACACCATCCGATTTATTAGTTTTAATTTGACTAATTTTGGATTCGATCGTGTAGCCATGAATCAAGTCCATTTGGTCCTCGTTAAAGGCATTGACTTGACCAACTACAACTATTATAATTGAGTCTATAGAGTTCTTAACCTAATATAAATTAATATTTAATTAGATTTGATCAATTACTCTAATTTAATCCACTCTTTAACTAACCTTAGGTCTAATCCAATTTATAGACCTAATTCAACTAATCCAATAATCCATATTTTATGATTAATGACTTTGAGTCTTAATTCATAATTCTAGACATTAAATCATTATACTTAATATATAATTAAGTTTATGGGCTATGGGATAGGGTTCGGCATTTTAAAAAATATTTTTTAAATTTTTAAAAGATTCTTTACAACTTAGTATTATTCATCAATTGAGTCAACTCACTTTAAAATTAAATCGGCTTAATTCATAAATAATACTAGTTGTAGGGTTTAATCTGAAATTATGTACACTACATAATACTAAATCATGAATCAAACTTTATCTAATTATGCATTCATGATCATAAATCAGATTAAAGCCTAATATAATTAGATCATAAAAATATTAGATTAAATCTAAGATTTTATGATTAATGATATAGATCTGCAACGTACCAAGATAACCTTTTTACTGTAGGGGGTAAATCCTACAATAGGACAACCTACAGTCCATGCGATCTTGATTTTAACTTTTAGATCTAATTAATTAAATTATTAGATTAATATTTAGATCAAATCTAAATTATCAATCTAAAGTATGCAAACATATCATGTTTAGCGAACCTTGCTCTAATACCATTTAAAGGAAGCAGTGCAGGGTTTGCAGTGCTACTTTCGAATGATTTTTTAAAAATATATAAAATATAGCAAAAAATTAATTAATCTAATTAATTAATTTTTGATCATATCAGAATATTAAATCCTACACTAAGGATTTAAACACAATATGCATGCATTCATATAGATCTGAAAATAAAACTATGTAGCAAACTCTTTACTACATCTATCTGTTCAGAACACAATACCTTTTTATGGATAGCTGATCACCATAATCTGAATCTATCAGATAATATTTTGGTATTGCACCACAACCGCACATGTGTCCGACCTCTATGGTTGGTCCACACGAAGCTTCTGATTTCGATCAGCCCCACTGGAGTGCTAGCTCCTCGTCGGAACCTTCAATGGCTAATCATGATCGATCCGATCGATCATATACTTTTTAATTTTTTAGATACTCTAAAAAATTTGAACACAAATACATGAGTATGATGAAGAGGTATTCAAATTTGGTGGTGATCCGATGCTCACAGCACTCAATCTCTCCATCCGAACCCAGATTTCCAAATCTAGGGTTTCACTCTATCCAAAAAACCTGACACACTGAAAATCCTATCACACCCTCTCTGTGTGGAGTTTTTCTATGAAATAAGTTTTTATGAGAAGATAACTTTTAGATCTACAAACCCTATTTAGATCATATCTAAAAATTGAGTATCCTTAGAGATAAAAATCAGAAGAGAAAAGAGGCATGAGGGAAAAATAAGGTGCTACAGGACCCTGCTCACCTTCACTCCAAGATTTTTCCTATCCAAACTAATGCCCAATAATATTAAAATTTTTATCACAGAATTCTAACCACCTTTGTTGCATGCAAAAAAAATTTATAATTTATTTATGTGAATACCATGAGAAAGGCACATGGAAAGAGATAAGGGTCAGAGGTTGAACTTGTTTCAACCTCCCAACCAACATCAAATTCAAAAACCTTCTTATCCCTATCCAACACCCATACCAGAGTATTTGATGTGCAGAAGGACTCTCCTTCTACATGTCCACTCTAAGAATGCACAAAAAATTGCTTGAAGTAAAATCAAAGTGGGCGTGGGAAAAGGATAAGAACGAGAGGGAGTTGAGAAGTTTCAACTTCTACATTGAATTCAAAATTTAAATTATTTTGACCAGTCCAACCATTGGACCAGATCAAAGGTAGAAGAGATAAGAGGAACAGAAGGTATTTGGGTGTGAGAAAAAGTTCACGTAAAATAAAGAGGGGTGTGGGTCAAAGGTTGGTCGAATATTATAGGCATAGGGAGTTGAAAATTCAAACCTCCTTTATCTTTTCAAAATTGGTTTCAACTAAACCAATTATTCCAAACCCAATAAGATCAGGTCAAATCTGGTTTCAACTAAACCAATTATTCCAAACCCAATAAGATCAGGTCAAATCTAACTAAATTAGGCTTAATCTAACTTATTAAATTTCTAATCAAATTAAAAATTAATTTGGTCCAGCTCCTGATTAAATCAGGGTCAAATCTCTCATACTGATTAGGTCAACTCACGATCTGATCGGGTCAAACCCAATCGAATCCAATTCGATCAAACTTGATCAAATCCCCATCGTTCAATCAAATTATGTTAATCAACAATCAAATTGCTAATTAATTCTTCAATAAACATAGAGTCCAAATCGGATGGATGTCTAGGCAATAGAGTCCATCAATATGAAACTCCTAAAGAGTCCTAAATCAGTGGGACTCTTGAACCCAGTGTCCCAAATGAATCAAACTCACAATCATAGAGTTTCAGACTAGTGAGACTTTTGATCAAAGAGTCCTAGATGAGTAGAACTCAGATTTTCAGTCCAGTGGGACTCTTGATCATAGAGTTTCAGTCCAGTCGATACTTGACCACAGTGTCTTAGGTCATCAGGACTCATGATTAGCCATTAGATCAGGTAGAAACTTCTTATGTGTGTGACTCCATAGGTTTAAATTCTAAGCCGATAGCATAGAAATTAATTTTTTGTATCAATCGATGTGACCATCTAGCAATGTTATCTAACGTCTAGATAGGTCGAAAAGTCGCAATGCAATAATGACGAACCTGTGGAATATGGTTACCGTATAATTCATTTCCTTGACCTCGATGCTCAAAGAATGATTTAAGATTTACTGTCAATCCTAAAATTCATGCACAGTATATTTCAAAATTTAGTGTCCATCATATGGACTACCCCGACCGAGAATTTGCTAAATTAAAATACAGCGATGCACTTGCTCCAACACTTGGAGGAATCAATCCCATCTTGACTCACACACCGACAAATCAAGTACTTGACTGCATCTAGTATTCTTCCATCACTGAATTAAAAATTTAGGTAGTTCGATACCTAAGTATAGTGAGTTGCTTGTAAGTTGCCATGGTGGTCTCAGATCTAATAGACACTTATACCCATATCCTTCGGGGTTAATCTTGATAGAAGAAAAGCTTCGAAGTTGGTCACGTTCAGTGCAGATGTACTCATATATCTTACTTACATGCCATACCAGTGTCTCAATATTTCTTGATTACGATGATAACTAACCTATATGGCACACAACGATCTATACTCGATAAACATTATTGTCCTAAGTAACAACGTATCTTTCGATCATGAACAATTTAAGGACTAAACGATAAATCCTTCTTTATCAAATCTAGATAGTTCTAAGGACTTCATCGCAACACAGGAGTTTATTAGAAGATAACAGATTTTATGATGAAAAATATCAAAATAATTTTTATTAATTTATGATTCATATATAATTATAAATATATAGCCCAACCGTCAATAGGCTGACGATTAGTTTTGGGACATATTCCCAACACGTTGCTCTTGGTGTAGAGAAGTTGATGAAGAAGAGCCTCTGGTAGGTGTGCTGGACGTCAATGAAGATAAATCGAGGAGAAAAAAGAAAGAAAGAAGAAAGGGCTCTCTTATCACAGATTCTCCACTCTCTGTTCCCCAAAAACCCTAATCACCAGACCTCTCTTTTCTCTTCTTATTCTACGTAACTCTCTATCTCTCTGTTGCTGATCTATGCTCTGCTACTCTATCTATCAATCTAATGTATGCTCTATTCTACTTGGCAACAGGGCTTTAAATAGGGTCAAGAGGGTGAGATCGATGAGAAATTCTAAATAAATTAGGATTAAAACTCCTAGAATAGGTCGAATTGAAGCTGTACAAAGATATAGATCTTCGATCAATGGATGGGCATCAAATGGATCAAAAATAGCCTAAAAAATCTTTTAAAATCTTTTAGATCAAATTGGATTAGACAGCAGCCATTGGATCATCCTGATGATCATTTCTGGGCTGTTAGATTGTGCTAAGAAAGCATGGGTTGTTGAATTAAAATCGAAAACAACGTCCACCATTAGATTTTGACCGCCTCCTCCCTCAACCGCACGATCGTGCCTTGATCACAGCCATCCGCCCATGTAGACCGATTGTGAATTGAGATTCCCTATAGATCGATGAATCTTCACCAATCAGGATGCTCTACGTTGAATGAAATCCCCAAAATGCCCCTCGTCGCACACCGTTCTGGCTGACGGTGGCTCACATGGTTTTCTGACATCACTGCAATGTCAGCTAGGCTGGGCTGGTTTAGGCATGGGTTATTGCGGTCGAACTAGGCTATCTGAGACAGTTTTTTGAACCTATTGGGTCTGGACTAGCCGGCTTTTATATATTTTTTTCTTTTCTTTTGAATTTGATTTTGGGCTTAATTGGGCTCCGATTTACTTTATTTTTTTTTGTTTGAACCAAAAAATCAAGCTCTTCTTATTGACAACCATCTCTCCTGCAAAAGATATATAAAAGTATCATTTTCTTAAAAATAAAATAAATTATTTTATAATTTAATATTTTATTACTATATTTATAATAGTTATCATAAGTAAAACTTTCTTAGCGCATATTTTATAAACTTAACTTTTATATTAATAAAATTTAGATTTTTTATCCATTCATATATGAGTTTATTATGTCTGTGAATCATCCATTAAGTTAATAGATAAGATAACATATATTCTTAAGAGTTGAGAATTTAAAATGTGTTATTATCAGTTAACTCATAAATTGCTTTCGATCGTATGATCATCATGAGAATGATGATTGATCTAAAAAGATTAGTGCATGATTGCCTTCTTTAGATAGATGAGTCTTGAATTTATGATATGAAGACATCGGAGTGAAAGTGCAAGTACTTTTTAGGAATAAGGGTACTGAGCATGACCAGTTACTAGTAGTCATAAGGATATCTATCTTCTTGTTAGTGACATACTCGATGCTGCAATTGTATATTTAGTTATTTAACCTGAGATGCATCAGCCATTTAACTTAAGGGTGTTGTAATTTGACTATACTATAGCTTGGTCTCTTAGCCATATGAAGCTTTGAGGTGTATGTTGGCTGCGGTATGTTCATTATAGGAATTGGATTATACTAAGATGGAATCTATCGACCTCAATAAAAAAGGAGTAATCCTATGTAGATCATGAGATTAAGTCCTAAAATCCATGGCTATGGTAGTGTGAATGATGGAAAGGTATTTCCATAAGGTTTCACATTGGACTCAAGTAAATTAATTCTATCATATGACAAGGATGAGATTTGATGAGTTATCCTTAATTTCTATCTTGTTGGAACTCATGATAGAATAACCAAATCATACGATAACTGCATCTAGAGATTCATCTATTTAATTCTGATGGATTGCCACTACATACAGTTAAATGTCACTGATGGATTGTGAGATCAATTAGAATTATCTTGATGATTGATCATTTTAATTAGCTGATTTAAAAAGAGTTTAGATTCATTGAAAAGAATTTCGATGATGTTGCTGATAGAGATCACAACATATTCCATTACCATATAGAATTAACCTATGGAATCACACATTCAAGGGTTTTGGTCTTGGATATTTTAATTAGACTCATACAGTCTAATTGGGTTAGGATTTATCCTACTGGATTTAAGGAAACATGCTAGCACATGATTGGACGTAATTTCTCCTGCTTTGGATTTCCTATTGAATAGGGCTTGACCAAGTATGATTTGGCTTATAGGGGCACCACGAGTTGGTTCACTTTGGTCCACTTGAATTGGATATAGATGAGGGGCACCAGGTGTGGGATGCGCCCACCCCCCCCATTTTTCTTCTATTTCTTCATGCACAAACTTTTGGGGCACACGCCCCCTTGTTTCTCTTGGGGCGTGCGCCATTTGAGATGTGGAGAAAGTGGGCCATGCCCACTTTGGATAAGGATTAGAGGATCATTCAAATTTAATTTCAAATGTGATTTGATTTTGGAATTCAAATAAGGTGGTTTCTTGGGTGGTTTCTATCCTTATCTGGATAGAGATAAGGCCACGCCCCATCTAAATTTTGTTTAACAAAATTCATGTAAAATGGCATGGAGAGCAGAGGAAGGGGAACCACATTCTGAGAGTCCTTCTGCTTTAAGTCATTTGACTTGGTCAATGACTTAAAGCTTAAGGACTCCTAGGTTTCCTATTTTCTATAAATAGGCCCCTACCAAATAGTTTGGCATGTGAAGTTTTTAGAAAACTTATCGACACCCTACCACTCTTCTCCCATGCCTTCTCCCTCTCCTTTCCACTCTCTTCGTCCTCTCCCATGCCCAAAGAAGTTGGGCTGATTTTCTTAGTGTACTCGAAGTGTCGGATGCTATTTGTGCAAAGGAAGAAGGAAGGTCTGATCAAAGGTTGATCCAGATCCTGCCGAAGATCAGATCAAAGATAGATCTAGAAGTTTGGAGATCGGACTTGGTGAAGGCAGATTGAAGCTGGAGAAAGCATCCAAGTTCAAGCCTGAGTGGATACCCATAGAGGTTAGATGCTTGTGCGGCTCATCAACAGACCTCATTAGTCGACGATCATCAATCGCAATGTATTGCTACTTGCACATGGTGATAATAAGATTATCACAACTCTTCTTTAATACTGATACTACTATAGGAAAAGGCTACGGTAACAATTCGCAATCGTTATCATAGATTAAAAAATCATTGCTATAGGCTACTGCTACCATTGAAGCTATCATCATAGGTTTTTGGCAGCGGTTGCTGCAATAGTTGTTGCAACCGCTGTAGTAAGTCGGTATAGTAGCAATTTACTAAACGCTGCTATAGGTGGAACTATCGTAGCGATATATAGCAACGGTTGATTATCACTGCTATAGGATCAATAGTAGTAGTTCATCAACCACTACCTCAATAGCAGCAGTTACATAACTACTACTTTATCGATTATAGCAGTAATTGTTAAACCACTACTATAGGTTCTATGGTAGTGATTGTGTAATTGCTATTATAGGTCATCTATAGCAGCGGTTGGGCATGCGATCTATGGCAGTATTTGGCATGCCTATGGCAGCGGTTGTCAATCATTACTGTATATTTTGAATAATAAAAAAATAATTTTTTAACTTTTTATTTTTATTATCTTATAAATATAGTTCAATATATAATATAAGAATATATCTAAAATTACATAAGAATAATGCAAAATTATATCTGAAATGCATTGTAAACAAATATGCATTATAAATAAAAAATATATTATAAATAGAGGTCAAAATAAATATCATGTATGAAACTTATATTAAATATTATTTTTAGATATGCAATAAATGCATCCTATCACCAACTAATAAGTAAAGATAGGTCTTGTCCCATTCAGAAATAGTATTAATCTATAGATTCATTACAATAATCAAACGATATATAACAAGAATTGAAAGAAATTTTGGCAGCATTTTTTCTTAGTTCTCTCATGTGGGCAGAACAAAAAGATAATGTTGTCCGAAATTTTTTTTGAAACTCTTAGTATACCATTTGATTACTATAATTATCTATAAAATTATTTATAATTTTTAAACTATCTAAATTGAATAATCAATAATCATTATACATAATTCTTTCATCTGTACAAAAATATATAAATATATGGATGTCGGAGATTATGTACACTAATCAATTGACGGATCTATCATTATGCAATGCAATAAACAAAAGTAACAAGATATAAAGAGTAACTTAGAAAATTTTATGCAATAAATTCTATAACATGAATTACATTCATAAATAAACTCTAACATTTATACTAGAACATTACTAGAGTTAGAGGTGTTTGATGAGAATATTAATAAAACTCAAACTCTACTTTTGTAGCCCATGAACCATCACTCAAATGTATCTTTGTGGGAGTTCCACTCATGGCCGGAGGATGGAGGATGGAGCTTTAGGCTATGGCTCTCGGTAGTAATTGCCGCCTCCCTGGTGGCTGCCATCGCTATGCCTCAACATCCAGCTATCAAGCCATAGCCTAGAATCCTACGATCAAAAATCCGCTAGCACAGCCTAGAACTCGCTGGCGAAGATTCTCTTACCAACCGGCACGGTATGGCCTAAGATCATCGGCATGGTCCAAAATTTGTTGGTAAATCTATTCAGCTTACTGATTGGCATAGTCTACGGGATGGCCTAGAACCCGTCGGTGAGGATTCTCTTACTTACCGACATGGCATAGCCCAATGCTGTCAGCATGGCACAGCACAACCCAAGGCCGTTGACATGGTCCAGAACCTATTGGCATGGTCCAGAACCAATCGATGGGGGTTCTCTTATCGATCGATAAGGCCCAAAATCCACTAGCGGAGGTTCTCTTATCGGCCGGCACTACCCAAGGTCGTCCACGGCCGTCGACATAGCACAGTCCAAGGCTGCCGGCACGGCATGGCCCATGGCTGCAGCATGGCCTAGAACTCACCGACGAAGGTTCTCTTTAAATATTATTATAAATATTATAAATAATAATTAATAAATATTACAATGAAATAAAATAAAAAATCATACCTACGGTTGCAGGGAGGGGGGTCGCATAAAGCTCCGAGGATCGCTAGTGGTAGCAGCGCTAGAGGGAGGGGGTGGCGCTAGAGGTAGCCTAGGAGAGAGATAGATAGAGATAGTGAGATATAGAGAGAGAAGAGAGATGAAAGAAAGAGGAAAGAGAGAGAGAAAGAAGGAAGAGAGAGTGTGTGATGGACAAAGAAAAGGGAAGAGAGAGAGATAGAGAGACAGAAAGAGAGGGAGAGAAGGGAGGCCAAGGGGGCGGTGGCAGTGCAAGAGGGAGGGGGCGGCGGTAGCAGGTTGAGCCAAGGAAAGAGAGGAGAGAAAGAGAGAGAGGAGGTGGGGCTAGTCGGGGAAGAGGGAGGTTGGGGTTGGTCGAGGAAGGAGGCTGGGGAGGAGGTGGTGCCGAAAGAGGAAGGAGGAGGCGGAGCCGGTTGGGAAAGAGAGAGGCAGGGCCAGCGACGGAGAGGAGGGAGAGAGAGAGGGAAAGAGGGAGGAGGAGCTTACCAATGGTGGAGAGGAGGGAGAGAGAGAGCTCGAGAGAGGAAAACCAAAATATGGTGGGCCGAGCGTGTAGGGCATGAAAATAACCTAACCTATGGCAGAGGATTTCGAACCGCTGTCATAGATCTATGGCAATAGTTACTGAAAATCGCTATAATAAGTCTATTGCAATGGTTCCAAAATCGCAGCCATACTTTAATATAATTTTTTTATTTTTTTTGAATATGATATAATTTTAAAATTTAAAGTCCATCTTTACCATTTATTATCTAAATAATTATTATTAGAGTATCATCATAAAAGATCATCTCGATCCGATAGTCCTAGTTTCATTGATCAATAAAATTTAATTTTGATGACCATGAATGATAGCATGATGATCTGATAAATAAAGATCATTGATGGATCCAAAAATCTACAATGATAATTTCGATGATGTTTATAGTACACTATTAAAATTTCGCTTCAATCGGATATTGTTATTATGGTCAATTTAGTATGGGATGATTTTGATTATTAAATAAAAAATGAGTGATCAAAGATCAAACGACATCTTATTATGAGATGATTTTTTAGATAAATTATCTTGGCTACTACTTTAATCATTTTTACGATGGTGATCATAAAATTTAAACCATACATCTAAGAACAATCTAAAACTATACGTCGCTCGATACTCATTCTTAAACTCCTTAAGTAATTATACTTATACTTTTGTAAGATCTGCTTAACGTGAATAATTTATACAAAAATAATTTAAATTTTATAATCATCACTATACAAAATTATTAAAGTTGTAGCAAAGATTATTTACCTAAAAAATTATCTTATAATCAGATAATGTTTGGCCTTTTGATCACTTGTTTCTTATTTAATGACTGAAATCATTCTGTGCTAAATTGATTATGATAACGATATTCGATTGAAGTAAAATTTTGATAGTGTGCTACAATATCACCAAGATCATCATTATAAGTTTTCGAACCTATCGATGATCTTTATTGATCATATCAACATGCGGTTATTTATGGTTGATGAAATCGAATTTTATTGATCGACATAGCTAGGATGATGGGATCGAGAAGGTCTTTTATGAAGACACTCTAATGATAATTATTTAGATAATAAATGATGAAAATAGATATTAAATTTTAAAATTATACTATATTTAAAAAAAATATGAAAAAAAATATAGCAGCGATTATTGATAACCGTCGTAATAGTCAGGATCTATGGTAGTAGTTACAAATAACTATTGGTAGAGATTTAATATATCATAGCAGTTAAGTAAACCGCTACCATTAGTTTCATCTAGTGTAATGGTTATACATAACCATTACCGTAGATCAGACTAATGGCAGTGGTCACTCATAACTACTACTATAGATCGAGACTATAAAGGTAATTAAGCAACCACTGTCATATATATCCATCTTATTATGGTGGTTATCAATAATCGCTGCTATAGGTTGGATCTATGGCATCGGTTATTCATAACTGCTGCTATACATAACCTGTGGCAACGATTATATATAACCGCTTCTATATGTTGACCTAAGATAGCGATTATTGATAATTGCTATCATAGACTCTATGGTAGCGATTTTCAAACCGCTGTCGTAGCCTTTTATTATAGTAGTGTGATTTATTATTTTTAGTTCTGATTTAGATCTATGCATTACTCATCGATCAAATTAGTTTTTGAAATCCGCTACTTCTATGTTTGATCGATTCGGTGCGCAACCCGCTCATTCAATAACATCGTGTATCATCTTGTAGTGAGCTATGTATTATCTTACAGCGTGCTACAAATTATTTGGTAGCAACATCTTACGGAATCATGAATCTACTGGTGGTTTATCATGAATCTATTAACAACATGTTGCATATCTACTTGCGATATAGTTTTCTTAGAACCAATCAATTGCCAACATATTAGCTCTCATTGGCAGATCCTTTATATGGTTTGGTTGACAATTCATATCATCATCTAGTTTCACATCTTATTTCAATAATAAAATAAGTAAATAATAATAAAATATCAAATCAATCAATTAGATTATTCGTTATGATCATGCATCATCATAATTATTTAAAAAAATATATATATTCACATCATGAATTAATACAATTCAAAATTTATCAATTTATTAATTTATAAATTATTATATAAATTTAGTAAAAATAAAATACTGCTTACCTCATAAGTAAATCCAAACTGTGAATCCTATTAATCCTAAAAGTCCTTCTTTAGGCCTGATATAAAAATATCATATAAAAATATCATACTTCGATCAAACTTCTATCATAATTATCTTAAAATAAAATTTTTAAAATCTAATATATTCATAAGGATTTTTTATTAGTAAATCTAGGTCACTAGAAAAATCTTCTTTTTAAGATCCAAAAATCTGGTAGACAAAAAAATAAAAGAGAAAAGATAGAGAAAAAAAATAAAGAGAGAAAAAAAAAATGAAGAGGGTAGAAAGAGAGAGTTTGTTCTCTTTTTTTTTTCTTTTTTTTTCTTTTTTTTTTTTGTCTCTTTCTCCTATCTTCCTTCTCCTTTGGTTAAGGCAAAATAGAGGTTTTTTTGAATCCCTTTCTTTTTTCCCTCGACTCAAGGATTCTTGGCTGGAAAAGACGACCGGGGTTGTGGTCCACGGTGGCGCAGCCATTGCTCTCCGATCCGGTTCTCGACGGCGATGGGCGGCACTAAAAAACCAATAAACATTGATGGTCAAAATAGGGTACTTTGAAATCCTTTTTTTTTCCAAAAATCAGCAAATAAATCACAGAAATCTCCATCTAAAGTTCAAGAAAGAATCGAAGAGAAGGTTTTCTTAAGGGATTACTTGGCTCTTAGTGGTGTTTGGACCACGAATCCATCGGCACAGTGCCATCTATCCGAGAACACAAAGAAATATGGGAGATAATAAGGAGAGGAAGAGAGATTCCGACGATGGGAGGCTGTAGAAGGGATGGGCGTCCTTCTTTGTAGAGGGGCTTAGGGTTTTTTTTTGGCTTAGATTAGGATTCCTTGTGGGAAGCTGTTAAGAAATGCTTTGAGGCTGAGATTATATTCTTGATCAAAAAGTTTAAGATTAGCCGGAGTAGGCTCCTGGTGACTATTCCTCATTAAGGATCGCAAGTTTTTACGTCTACGTTTGCTGACAATGTGTTGATAGTGGTACTTCGTCTGCTGAATGGTCTATGAAAATCGAGGCATATCTATTTGTAATCCGCTAGGTGATAAAATTGATGTCCAGTAGGATTTTTGCCCAGAAAGTGGCTGAAAGCTTTACAAATTTTGCTCCGAAGCAGGCTAAGTTATTGCCGCCATTTATGCATTAGCAGTGGTGTCCTGGTTTTAGTAATTTTAAATTTAAGAAAAAATAAATCCTTCTTGGATTGGTGGCCTCATCATAGTTATTACTAGTACTGTAATCAGATTGAATATGAATTAGTTATTAATATATTAATATTTATATTTATTTTATTTGACACACATGCTTAAAACTCAAATAAGAAGTTATTTCTAATTTTAAACTAGAAATAAAGAATTTTCACTAATTTACCGTGCATATATATATATTATAAAATAAAAAAAATTATATTCATATTTATTTTAAATGGATGTAGGTATAAATTTAATCTTTGAAGTATGGACATAGATACAAGTTGAATAATTAAATTGTATGGCTATAATTAAAGATACTACTAAGTTGATTGTAAATCAAGTTCATGACATATCAATGTGGTTATATATTTTCATTGAAAATTGATGAGTGATATATAAAATTAAATAAAAGTATAAATAAAATCTATTATTTGAAAATTGATCGAGCAATTGTCTATCCATAACTATATTTATTTTTTCTCTAATGGATACAGATGCATATATTAGTTAAATGCTCAAATGTCTAGATAGATTTGGATATGAAAATGGATTCAGATATATATTATTTTGTTGATATTCAGGTAACCAGTTCCATTTCAGCTTTGGATCATACTCAATCTACTATGTGCAGATAGATTCAAGCCAATGAGCTATAAGGCACTTGTAGAATGAGAAAAGCCCATATTGGGACTTGATTACTGAAGGCAATTGCTTTCATTTTTCATAAATGAGGTATTGTATTCTTATTGCTTATACTATTTTAGTCATTCACCATCCTTCTATATTTGTTTCTCATAATTTATTGAAATCTTTCTATCATAATCATTAATCGACTTGTGTATTGTTTTCCCTTTTTTTTTTTGGTCATCATATTAATAGTTTAGATTTATAAGCATGAAAGGTAGCTCTGAAGTTTTCTATACTAAAATATAAAATAGTTGCTAACTTATTGTAGGAAATGTGAAGTTGTTACGAAATTAGATTGCTCAATTCTGTGCTTAACAAGTTGATGTTCAAGAAGACGTTGACACGTCCCATTTGTTAACTAGATCTTTTTTTGATAATAAATGATAAGTATCATAAATTCATCAATAAAAGTATTAATTTATCAATTAATTTATATTAATTTTTAAAAATTAATGATTAATTTATATTTAATTTTTAAAAATTTATATTTTTATTAATTAAAAATTAATTAAAAAATAATAAAATTTAAAAAATAAAATTTTATGATCAATGGAAAGAGCTCATTTTTTTGATCATAACGAAATAAGTTTAAAATAAAATGGAACTAAAACGAAGAAGATATGAATTTCTAAAGAAATAAAATAAAAATTAAATAAAAAAAGAAAATAGCTCAGCCAGCTCTGCAAGCCAAGTCAAGCTGTCAAAGCTGACTCAACCACAGAAACCACTAGTCGGCCCACGATCCAAGTGTGGATTGCCAGCTCAGTAGAAATCAATGAATCAAGTCGCAACACGTGGTGGAGCTAGACCCTTAAAGGGTCCACAGAATTTATCATGGCTCATAAGGTATTTTGGTCTTTTCACTCAATGACAAGAGCGCTGATTAATTACGGTGTGTGGTGCGGCCGATCCACGTGGTCCATGGGAACAGTAATTGCACGATCGGATGGCTGTGGTTGCTTGCGGTCACGATCAAACGGCTGTGGTTGTTTCCAGATTTGATTCAGCTTCAGACTTCATGCGGATTGCCATCTAATGGTAGCACTCGATCCAGGGGATGACCAGACGGTCCAGAACACTCCCGATGGTGATCAAGACTCCCAACACGTGATTTGCGGCCAGATTTTCTCCATCAACGCGCAATCGGACGGTCAGAATTTAATCCAACCTAATCTAGGCCGATACGCATTCGATTTTGATAATTTTTGAACCGTTGGATTTCTATTGAATGGCTAGATTTCACCAAACTTACCAGATTCATATCAAAGCTATTTTAATCTAAATTTTACTCGAATTTCTTTATATTTTGATGATTACAAAGGCTATTAGTCCCACATTGCCTCCAGAAAAAATATCCAACCCTCCTAGCTCTATAAAAAGGACCCCAGGCCTCTAGAAATCATAGATCTGGTGAGAGAAAAGTCAAGCTCAGGGTTGAAGGTTGCTCCAAAGCTACAGTACTAAGAAGAAGAGCCAATCTTCTACGCCATCTCCGCGCCTACGCTGATCTACGATCTTCTTCTAGTTTTCTTTTTTCTTTTCTTTTCTTTAATTTCTTATATTTAAATTCTACATTTGAGTTTTAATTTTAATAAAGAAAGGTTTATTGCTCTTTTTAATTCTAGCTCTTTAAATTAATTATTATTTATTGCTCTTTAATTGCAAGTAGCCGCTAAGATCTAAATAATAGATCTTAGTTCTAAGCTTATTTTTGTATAATTTAAATTCTACTTTTATTTATAAATCACAGATCTGGTAAGATAGAAGTCAAGCTCAGGGTTGAAGGTTGCGCCAAAGCTACAGCACTAAGAAGAAGAGCCAATCTTCTATGCCATCTCCATGCCTACGTTGATCTGCGATCTCCTTCGAGTTTTCTTTTCTTTTTTTTTTTAATTTTTTGTATTTAAATTCTGTATTTGATTTTTAATTTTAATAAAAAAAGCTTTGTTGCTCTGTTCAATTCTAGCTCTTTAAATTAATTATTTTTTATTACTCTTTAATTACAAGTAGCCGCTAAGATCTAAATAATAGATCTTAGTTCTAAGTTATTTTTGCATAATTTAAATTCTACTTTTATTTATAAATCTATTTTCCACTTTAATTTTTTTTTCAAAAATCCTTCTTTTCTTTTTTATAAGAAAAAAATCAAAGATTTTAGAATTAAATCTTTACTTCTCTGTGGATTCAACCCGACTCACTACTCTCTTCATAACTTTTAATTTTAAAAAAAGTTGGATTTAAACTGATGAACACGGTGTCTTCACGGCAACATCGCATTTCTATCAAGTTTTGGCGTCGTTGCTGGGGAGGCATAAAAATTAAAATTTTCTCATTTCTTTGATTTTTATTGCCTACTAATTATTTTTCTTATTTATTTTGTAGAAAAAAAAGAAAAAAAAAGAGAAAAGAACAAAGAAGATTAGGGCACGAACAAAACTTTCAATCCTATTTGGTGAGATCATTCCTAAACCCTAAATCTCTTTTCTTATTTTTAATATTTATTTTATTTTTTTTAATTAATTAAAAATTACCTACTTAAACTTAATTAAAAATCTCATCATAAGATTAGAAACCCTAATTATTTAGAGCATCCATCATATCAATTTTAATTTATTATTTTTTTTGGTGATTGTTGGAGGCAAGGTAAGCCTTTCAGAATTCAATTAGTTGCATGCATCTAGTTTAAATTGTATAGAACCTCTTGCTTCAAAATCTAAATATGCATATTATATTGAATCAATTTAAGGGCATAATCCATTAAACAAGATAAGATAGAAATTTAATCACCCTTCCTTAGACTACAAACAACCAACTCTCATATTGCATTAACCCAAATCTTAACTCTTAAAATCAGTTAGACATCGACCCTTAAGGATATTCGAGCTCAATAGGACAAGAAAATCTTAGAGTTGAAATGGGTTAGGATTAATCAATTTAATTGGTGTCTAGGAAAATGGTTCAGGGATGACTAGGCCCGAAGGAAGGTGGTTACTTAATTGATTCCATTCGCTTATCTGGCCAAGCACAATTGATGTCTAAGATAAGCAACGGAGGGACTCCCACCGATCTTATACTTACCTGGCCAGTTGATTGGCTGATCCTACACTTGGAGTGCTCGAAGGCTGACTTGGAACAGTGAGGAGCTGTCTAGGTCTAGGCTGATCTTAGATTAAGACTAATTTATTTGAAAATAAAAATTTTTACTTTAGGTATTTTCAATCTCTATTGCCCTGACATAAGGTTGCCCTGGCATAATGGGAAGTTATGTTGCATGGTTGTCCTAGGGTATGAAAAAGGGTGAATTAACTTAGAACTAAAAAAAAGAGAGTTTAAAAAAAAATATATGAAATAAAAAAAAAGATTGAGGACATTGAGAATATAGTGAATTCTCCAACATCCGTTTGGAGAAGGATATCAAGTCGACTAGTCAAAATGGATTTAGTTCCTGTTTCAGACCCTACAACCTCAACATCCATAATGGATTTAGCAAATCAGCCTCAGCCTCAAACCCTTAAGGATTTATGTTATCTAGTTGGTTTCGTCCAACCCTCTTGTATCAGGTTGCCCCAACTCACAATAAATAATTTTGAAATTAAACCTCGAATCATTAACATGCTTCCAAAATTCATGAGAATAGAGGATGCATATATATTCAAAATTTGAAGAGATTTGTGCAATCATGAAACTACAACAATTATCAGAGGATGAAATCAAACTGAGATTAATCAATTTTGCCCTTAAGAATAATGCCAAAAAGTGGCTTTATAGTCTTCCAAATCAATCTATCATGACTTGGAAGGGCTTTGTGAGAATATTCTTAAAAAAATATTTTTTTCATCATAAAACAACTAGAATTAGAAATGAAATAAATCAATTCTATCAACTAGCTAGTGAATCATTTTGGAAATACTTCGACCGATTCAAGAATCTCTTGACCCAATGCCCACACCATGGAATAGAAACTTGGAGGCTATGCCAAATAATTTATGAAGGGTTAGAGTCAAATTTTCGAACAATGCTAGAGTCCATATGCCAGGGACAATTTATATACAAAGAACCAAATGAAGCCTGATAATTTTTAGAAGATCTAGTCAAGAAAAGTTTACAATGGAAAATAACCAGGGAACCAGAAAAATCTACACCTTCAAGAGGTGGAATATACCAAATTCAAATCTTCCTAGCTGCAGAAGCCAAAATTGCAACTTTGACACGTAGGCTAAAGGCCTTAGAACTTCAGAGACCAGCCAGTGTGAACCAAGTATCTGCACCTATGTGCAATGGGTGCAATGCACCAGATCATGTTCTTGAGGAATGTCCCCTCCTAATGAACCAATTAGATAATGGATGTGCACAAGTGAATGATGCCATATATCAGAGACTATTGAACAATCCCTATGCACCCACTTACAATCCAGATTAGAGGAATTATCCAAATTTTTCATGATCACAAAATCCAAATATAGGCGGTTCAAGTTTCAATCAGCATAACCTAAGGCCTAATCCTGTGATAAACACCTTGCCACCACCAGGCTTTAATATTAATGAAAAGAAACTTAGTTCTTTAGAGAAAAGCCTGGAAATCCTAGCCAAATCTAATGCTGACACCAATGCCACCTTAAGCAATTTCATGCAAACCACAGGCCAAATTTTGAATTCAAATTCTCAGGCCATAGCCCACTTAGAAATTGGTTAGCTGGTATCTACCGTAAGTGAACGTGAACGAGGTAGGCTACCTAGCCAACCTAAGCCCAACCCAAGAAATCAAAATGGTAGACCATCCCAAGAAAACCAGGTTAATCAAGTTAATGCTATTCATTCCTTGAGATCAAAAAAATAAGTGGATAATAAAGTAAATACACCTGACACTAGAAAAGACTTAAGTGTTGAGTTTGTTGAGCCTCCCACTGAACCATTCATAGAAATGACTAAACCATCACCCGAGTCATCAAAAAAAGAGGCCCCCAAAGTAGAGTTGAAACCCCTCCTTGAGTATTTAGGTTCACAGAAAACCTTGTCTGTAATTATTGCATCAGACCTGAATCCTAATCAAGAGGTATGTAATGAAATATCAATGAAGTTGTTTAAGCAAGATCACATTAATTTACCTCCAGAATTAAAATTATTTTTAGTCACCCTTCTAGCACCCATTGAATCAAACTTAACTCCTAATACAAAAACTCAATTCATGAGCATTTTAGAAGAACAAATAGGAGAAATTCTTAATAAACATGGGTCTGAGAATGAGATTACAAATTATAACCCTAAAATTAATAATGATTATATCAATAATGGGATTATAAATTAACTTTCTAAGATTAGCAATCCAAAACCATTGAAATTTGTAAATTCAATATTCGACACAGGATAGTGAGCTGCATTGTGTCTGGTTGAAGATGGTAAACTTAGTGCTTATTGGAAGACAATCCAATATTTAGTTTTCTTTAGTTTAATTTATCCTTTTAGTTGATATTAGGATAATTTGAATAAGTTAGAGGGAGAGCTTAAATTTTCAAAGACATATGTTGGACCAAAAATATACTGAGTCAGGTGTATTCTTTCATATTCTTTATTACACCCCTTATTTTTTTTCTCCATTAAGGATAATATCGATTAAGTTGGAGAAAGAAAAATAAAAATTTTAAAATATTAAGTTCTCAAAAAAGTTAGTATTTAGTATTTAGATACCTGATTATGCTTAAAAATTGAATTAAACTAAGCATTTTTAAAAGAAAATTGATACACAGATTAGAGAATCTGTGAGATATTGAGGAATCAAGTATTAAGAAAATTTAATAAAGAGTTAAGTCTAGAATATAAAATATTTTTTCTTGAAGTATTTCTAATTATTTCTACTAGCATCAAAGAAAAGTCTACTTTTTATAGGCTTGTGTAGGGTAACTATACGTTTCTTCATATAATAAATTTATTTTAATAAAATAGTTTTCAAGTACTTCTCACTGAGTAATCGGATCTCTTTACCTAAGCAAGCATTGAGTTTCGCATCAAAAGGTGGAAAGGGCAAAGAATCTCGTTATAAAGCTAGTCTTAACTCGTAGCCTATTTGATTCTAGCTAGTAAGCTCAAGGGGTATTCTATACCTAGTGCCCTAAAGCCAACTGATTTGGAAGTCATTGGCCCAAGACTCGCTACATGGATCAAATAGAAAGCTTAAGGGGTTAAGACACTCAATAGTGGTACAACGTTAAAAAAAAATATTGGTTTTCCACCAAGTAACCGGGTCCCATTGCCTAAGTAAGCAATGGTATTCACATCAAAAAGTGGGCAATGTAAAAATAAAAATCAATAAATGAAGGATGGAAGTAGCAATATACTTGTCTATATGAAAGTTTAGACAAATCAGAGATAAAGGTGGGATAATTTAGAAAAAGTTCAGAAAAATTTAATGTTCTTTACTTAATTTTTTTATTGATAAGTATTAATATCTCAATGATATATCTCATTTAAGCTCTACTGAATATCAATGACCATTTTGAAAACTGTTTAGGTAAAATTCGAAACTCCAAAGTTAAAAGATTTTTAAAACTAAATTCTTTCTTTACTCGAGGATGAACAAAGCTTAAGTTGGGGGTGTGATAAGTATCATAAATTCATCAATAAAATATTAATTTATTAATTAATTTATATTAATTTTTAAGAATTAATGATTAATTTATATTTAATTTTTAAGAAATTCATATTTTTATTAATTAAAAAATAATAAAAATTAGAAAATAAAATTTTATAATCAATGGAAAGAGCTCATTTTTTTGATCATAACAAAATAAATTTAAAGCAAAACGAAGCTAAAACAAAGAATATATGAATTTCTAAAGAAATAAAATAAAAATTAAATAAAAAAAGAAAATGGCTCAGCCGGCTCTGCAAGCCAAGCCACCAAGTCAAGTCAAGCCGTCAAAGCCGACTCAGCCGTAGAAGCCACTAGCCGATCCATGATCCAGACGTGGACCACCAGCTCAGCAGAAACCGATGAATCAAGTCACGACATGTGGCGGTCCTAGACCCTTAAAGGGTCCATAGAAATTTATTACGGCTTACAGGATATTTTAGTCTTTTCACTCAACGACAAAAGCGCTGATTGATTGTGGTGTGCATTGCGGTCGGTCCATGCGGTCCATGGAAACAGTAATTGCACGATCGGACGGCTACGGTTGCTTGCGGTCAAGATCGATTGTGGTTGTTTCCAGATTTGATTCAGCTTCAAACTTCACGTGGATCACCATCCAACGGTAGTGCTCGATCCAGGGGATGATCCGATGGTCCAAAACATTTTCGACGGTGATCAGGACTCCCGATGCATGATTTACGGCCAGATTTCCTCCATCAACGTGCAATCGGATGGTCAAAATTTAATCTGACCTGATCTGGGCCGATAGGCATCCAATTTTGATGATTTTTGAATCGTTGGATTCCTATTGAATGGTTAGATTTCATCAGACTTACCAGATTCATATTAGAGCTGTTTTAATCCAAATTTTACTCGAATTTCTTTGTATTTTGATGATTACAAAGGCTATTAGTCCCACATTGCCTTTAGAAAAAATATCCAACCCTCCTAGCTCTATAAAAAGGACCCCAGGCCTCTAGAAATCATAGATCTGATGAGATAGAAGTCAAGCTCAGGGTTGAAGATTGCTCCAAAGCTACAGTACTAAGAAGAAGAGCCAATCTTCTACGCCATCTCCATGCCTACGTTGATCTGCGATCTCCTTCTAGTTTTCTTTTCTCTTTTCTTTTCTTTAATTTTTTGTATTTAAATTCTATATTTGATTTTTAATTTTAATAAAGAAAGCTTTATTGCTCTTTTCAATTCTAATTCTTTAAATTAATTATTCTTTATTGCTCTTTAATTGCAAGTAGCCGCTAAGATCTAAATAATAGATCTTAGTTCTAAGCTTATTTTTGCATAATTTAAATTCTACTTTTATTTATAAATATATTTTCCACTTTAATTTTCTTTTCAAAAATCCTTCTTTTCTTTTTTATAAGAAAAAATTAAAGATTTTAGAATTAAATCTTTGCCTCTCTATGGATTCGACCCGACTCACTACTCTCTTCATAACTTTTAATTTTAAAAAAATTGAATTTAAACCGATGAACATGGTGTCTTCATGACAATATCGCGTTCCTATCAATAAATCAAAGACATGTTTTATCTTATCTTCACTTATGATTATTTACTATTGTAATTGCTTCTATGACTTATATGTAGCATGTGATTTGAAGAACAAATCCTAAAATGACTAACATACATATTCATAAATATAAATTGCAGGCTGAGTTGGGCCAAGCAATGGGCTCACAACCACTTGTCAAAGTCCAACACAATTATAAGTTGGGCTAAAATTTCTGACCCAAGTCAAGTCATCCTATAAGTGGAGACATTGACCAAATATGCTTAAAATGAAAACCTAATCCATAAACTGATTAAAATGAGTGGATTGTCATGCTATCCACCTATCGCAGTTTTGCAGATAGATGCTACTAGCCTAAAACCTGAATGCCTTCATCAATTCATTGATATGGAGCTATTACAAAGCATTTCTTCTATAGAAAAATTTTTTGCCCACCGCGGGCAGTGACCTTCCACCCTCACTGCCCATAGTGATTGGCTCACGCATGGGCTCGAGTAGAAAAAAATGTAGCATCCCATAAAAAAGAAATTTCTACCCTCACCGCCCATAGTGATTGGCTCATGCATGAGCCCGAGTAGAAAAAAATGTAGCATCCCATAAAAAAGAAATTTCTGCTCGAGCTTGCATGTGAGCCAATCACCATATATTTTCCTTCTCCTATAATTGATATCACTACAAACATGGTTATACTTGCTACTACTGATTCTTTTTTGCCTTTTTCTTTAGGTAAAATTTAGAGTATTTATTAATTTAATTAAAGAAATACATATTTTGTAGCCATTTTTTATATTTTATATGATTTTTTTTCTAGTGTACTTTTCTTTTGCAAAATGAACATTTCACAACTTTATGTTTCAAGTAACTACTAGTATATTTTTCCTTTTCTTTAGAAGCATCTTCTCCTTTAACTCCTTTTACACTTGATATTAAAAAGGTTTTAAATTTTCTCCTCTTCTTTTAATCCAGCTCTCCTTCTCTTATACACATTTTGTTTAGTAATTTATTAACTGCCTAATCCTCACTATGTATGTTATAGGAGTTTTTAAAGAGATTAGATTCAAATGGAAAAGATATGCGGAGAAAGCGGGCTAAAAATGCATCAGATATAGAATCTTAATCCCTCATCTCCATAATTAACATGCTCATGGATGTTGCCCTTACTTGAATATTTATGAATATTTATGAAAACTAATCTCATCATTAGGATGCCATCCTTGACCTTGTCAAATTTTACAAACTATGACTTCATTTGATGGATTCTATAATTTTTCTAATTATATTAGATCTTGTTCAAGGCAAATGGGGGTGGCTGGCTGTTGGATTCTCTGTGAAGGAGGAAATGGTGTCTTTGGCATGCAAACATATGGACATGCTACTAGTGTCAAGTACTGGAAAGAGTAGAGGGTAAAGAGTCGGTAGCATTGGCCTTGATGTCTTGTATTTTAAAGCTTTCCACTAGCACAGAATCATCGTCTCAGAAAACGAAGTATGTTGTAATCGGTAATTGACGCATGTGCAGAGCTAGAGCACGGCATTCAAAAAAATAATAAAAAAATCTTCTAACCCCATGCATGTGCCAATCATCATGCATGGTGCACACGAGATGCACCGTGCATGGTGCACGAGCTGCAGTGCACAAAGTGGTTCCTTTTGTTCTTTGGGTTACCGGGGATTGTAGATTGGACTCAAGCTGGCACTGCCCTAAAAAATGGAGGCCCACAAAACTAGCCCTACAAAACCTACGGGACTACGAGATAGCTTGTGGAATCCTATATCAATATTTATATTCATATTTTTAAATCTTAGTTATATTATAAATATTTAAAATAAATATAGATATGAAGACTTCACATCTGTTGCCGTATGTTTTCAGCCCTAAGTGTTATTATATTTGTTATTATTTTTAAAATTTAATTTTTAAAAACAAAAAAAGAGGCATTAGGGACTCGAGAAATCTAATTTTCCTCTAATTTCCTGCCCTATGAACTGCCCAATGATGCGGTCCTCCTTCTTATCCTTTTTCAATGCCACCTCTGTCCCCAACTGAAGACCACACCTCTCCTTACCGGCCGCCACCAAGATCCCTTTTCTCTGTGGATCGATGCCATGACCCGTGATCTCGCTCCCAATTCTAAGGTCTTTGAACACCTTGCATTCTCCCACCACCTTCCATTCTTGGTCGGTCGAATCCTTCAACCCCAATGCCAAACTTCTAAGAATGATAATGAATTAGATATGGATCAGATTAGCCGATATCTATATCTGTCCTACGAATAAAAACTACATATCTATATTTGCTTTACTCGCTTTAGATCGAGTCAGATTAGATTGGATCAGATCGGATAGATAAAAGCAGATCATCGGATTAGATTGGATCGATCGGATACATATAAATAATATAAAATTATTATAGTTTGAAAAGAAATATATATTAAGATTATACTGGATTAAATTCGGATCAGGACATACTATTATTCGTATCCGATCCGAACCTACTTTTGATATTTTTTTTATAATTCATACTCGTCCGGGGTTCTAATCGGATTAAGTAAAATCCATCATATTTGAATTGGGTCGGGTCAAGTATCCGACTTGTCGATTAAAATTACCATTCCTAATAGCAAAAAAAAACCAAGCAGATGATTGTCCCCAAATCAGACTTTGACGTCACGACCGTTGTGTTCTCTTCTTCTAGGCTTAGGTTGGGCCTGTTTGGTTTCGAGCCTCGAAACTGTGAAACAGGCGGCCGTGGCTAAGGATTTTGGATCAGCATCCCGGTTTGGAATTTTTCTCGATATTTTCTGAGCGTGCCCCAATCCGAGTCTAACTCGGAGTGTCTGAAGACCTTTCTTAAGTAGGAGAAGGAAAGAGATTTCTGCTATAAATAAGAGCGAAAGAGAACAATGCGGGGGACAGGAAAAGGACACCAGAAAAGTTTCAAAAACAAACAGAGAAGAAAAACATGCGGAAGACATGGAGGAACAGGAAGACGGAGGCATTGGAGATGTTCCGCCCGGCTACCAGGTCTCGCCTAATTGCAAGGAGCTAGTGGAATCCTACCTTCGGTCAAGGTTGTTGAACCTCCCCCTAGAATGCCAGGCTATCAAAGAGTCGAATATCTATAATTTCCACCCAAGGGATATCCTAGGTTCGTTCTACACCTTTTCTTCTCAAAGTTTTCTTTTAAAGAAATAATTGTAGTTATGAGTGTAATTGATTGTCTCGGATAGAATCTTAATTAACTAGTTTGGTCTAAATTTATTTTCTAACTTTATCTAAAGCATGTAGAACAGCAAACGTATTTTCTTTTTGTTGATGCAGAATTTGGTCGTTGTCGGAATTAGCTGGAGCGGTGGTGGACAAGATCACCGTCGGGACCTGCAAAACAAAATTCCATCCGAAGCCGGTAGGGGGTGGCTCTGATAGGACCCTCCGACGATCAAGTCAACTCCGATCAACAAGAATGGAGTGTTCGAAAATGAGTTCCGCTGAGCTTAAAGAAGGAGAGGAGAGCATAGAGATCAGAGAGATTCGAGACAGCATATCTGGAGGGTCCTTTATAGGCAGAGCTTAATTGATGGTGGCGGCCATACCATCCGATAGCGAGCCATTGGAGCCACATGGAGTTCGGTATGGAGAGAAAGGCATCGTCAGGTGGGTAGTAACAGCCATACTGGCAGATCATGGGTCGCATGGGGCTGGTTACGGAGAGAGTGGTATCGCCAGTAGTGGTGGCCATGTCGTCCGGGCTGCATGGGGCTAGTTACGGAGAGAGTGGCGTTGCCAGACTGGTAATGGCGGCCATACTGTCGAGGTCCGACAGCCGTAGCCCGAGGAAGCAGGTGTTGGCTGGTGGACTCAGGCGTATACCAATTCCAAAGAGTTTTGGACTCCAAGAAGAGTTCGACCGAAGGAGGCTCGGAAGGAGTTCGACTCCTGTGAATCCAAGGAGCCCGGCCGCTAAGCAGTTTGGCCGGCTGAAGGGGATGTCTGGGAGAAGTCCAGCTCCCAAAAAAATCCGACCGAAGAGGAAGCTTAGAGGGAGTTCAGCTCTCGCAGGCGTCTGGCTGGAAGGACGCAGAGAGAGTTTGGCCCTCGTGAGAGTCCGACTGAAGTTCGACCGTTGGGGGTTCGGCTAAAGCCCGACTGCTGGGAGTCCAAGGAGCTTGGCTGCTGTGAAGTTCGGTTGGCTGAAGGAAAAGCTCGAGAGGAGCTTGATCGGCTGAAGGAATGGCTGCTTGAAGAGTTCAGCCGAGGGACGACCGCTGAGGAGTTCGGGCACTGGGGGATTCCGTTAAAGTCCGGCCACTTGGAGTTCAAAGACCTTGACCGACTGAGCAACCCGGCCGGCTGTAAGAGTTTGACTAAGACTCATCCGCTGAAGCTCTTCCGTGGCTATTGGCCGCATCAGGCTGAGCACCGAACTTGACTTCAGCGGGAGTGGGGTTTATCCCCAACAATAGTCCCCCCCACTCCCGAGCTTGAAACTCGAGGGAAGGGAGTGCAAAAAAGGCGACTGCCGAAGTCCTCTTTTGGACTCCGTGCTAGTTCAGATCGAAGCTCGGGGGAGATCTTATCTCCAAACGAAGTTGGTGCTGAAATTGAAGACCGGGGAGGATCTCATCTCCTGCCGAGGTTAATACGGATGCTCGGGAGAGATCTGATCTTCAGCTGGGGTTGTCTCCAATCTTATTTCTGGATGAGGTTGTCTCGGACGTCTTGGCCGAGGTTGTCGCGGGCCTTATCTCTATTCGAGGTTTCTCGGGCGCTCTGGCTGAGGTCATCGCGGACCTTATCTCTATCCGAGGTTTCTCGGGCGCTCTGGTCGAGGTCATCGTGGGCCTTACCCATAGCCGAGGTTGTCGGTCGCTTCAGAAGAGATTTTATCTCTAGCCGAGGTTGATGGAGATCCTGTTTCCTACGGACTTCGGAGCTCAGACTTGGACTTTGCTCACGCTAGGATGAGGTTCTCCTCCTATTCCTAACGGATCGTGGGGGCGCATTTGGACCGTTGTCCGTCTTCCCCCATCTCGTCTAAGGTGAACGAGGCCTTCGACTTTGCTCGTGTTAGGATGAGGTTCTCCTCCTGCTCCTAACGAGCTGTGGGGGCGCGTTCGAACCATCGTCCGTCTCCCCCCATCTCGTCTAAGATGGACGAGGCCTTCGACTTTGCTCGCGTTAGGACGAGGTTCTCCTCCTACTCCTAACGGGCTGTGGGGGCACATACGGACCGTCGTTCGTGCTTCTCCCCCATCTCATCTAAGGTGGATGAGACCTTCGACTTTGCTCGCATCAGGATGAGGTTCTCCTCCTGCTCCTAACGGGCTGTGGGGGCGCATTCGGACCATCGTCCGTCTCCCCCTATCTCGTCTAAGGTGGACGAGGCATTCGACTTTGCTCGCATTAGGACGAGGTTCTCCTCCTGCTCCTAATGGGCTATGGGGGCACTTTCACCCGCTCCTTTCTTATCGCCACGTAATCCTTACGCTAGAAAACAATAATGCTGAGCAAAGAAGTTTTATTGAAGGAAGTCTACTGGTAATACACCCTCAGGTTTTCTGAGTTCTAAGATCGAGGAAGCACTACTCCTCCGAGCTTCTTCAAGCAATAGGTCTCGGGCCGGATGACTTCCACCACTTCGTACGGACCTTCCCAATTTGGGACGAGCTTCCCTTGACTCTGAGGCTGGGAGATGGCGGCTCACCGAAGCGCTAGGTCCCCCACTCTGAACATCTTACCCCTAACTCTGGAGTTGTAGTACTGGGCCACCTTCCGTCTGTAGGCTGCCATTCGGATACGAGCCTCCTCCCTTCTTTCTTCCAGCAAGTCGAGGTTAACTCTGAGGTCTTAGGGGTTGAGCTGCTCGTCAAAGCCTGCGACTCGTGCGGACGGGAGCCGAAGTTCAATCGGGATAACTGCCTCCATGCCGAAGGCCAAGGCGAAGGGTGTCTCTCCGGTCGACGTCCTTTGAGTAGTTCGGTATGCCCAGAGGATGTGGTAGAGTTCGTCCACCCAAGCCCCCTTAGCCCTGTCGAGCCTTGTCTTGATGTCTTGCAGTAGGATCCGGTCGGTCACCTCAGCCTCCCCATTGGCTGCAGGTAAGCCATTGATTTGAAGCGGTGGGAGATGTTCAGTCCTTCGCAGAATTCGGCGAACCTTGCTCCAGCGAACTACCGCCCATTATCGATTATAAGGGTTCGGAGCAGGCAGAACCAACAGACTAGTGACTTCCAAATGAAGTCCTTCACCTTGGTCTTGGTGATCTTCGCTAGTGGTTCGGCTTTGACCCACTTAGTGAAATAATCGATAGCGACCAGGAGAAACTTTCGCTGCCCGGATGCTGTTGGGAAGGGGCCGAGTATGTCCATTCTCCACTGCGTAAATGGCCAAGATGCGCTGAGCGGAGCGAGCTCGGATGCTGGCTACCTTTGCACGCTGGCATTCTTTTGACAGTGGTCGCACTTCTTCACATATTCCACGGAATCGTGAAACATGGTCGGCCAGTAGTACCCCTACCGAAGTAGTTTTTGCGATAGGGATTTGGCTCCTACGTGGCTTCCGCAAAGCCCTTCGTGCACATCCCACAGTGCGAGGTTGGCCTCTGAAGGTCGGAGACATCTCAGCAATGAAAGGGAGTACGACCTCTTATACAATTTGCCTTCATATAAAATGTAGCGGGAGGCCTGATTTTTGAGCTTCCGAGTTTCTTTTCGGTCATGAGGAAGAACCCCCTCTTTAAGGTAGGCGACCAACGGGTCGATCCAGCTGGACTCAAATTTCATCTGCAGGATGGCCTAAGATTCCTCCGTGGCTGGGCATTTCAAAATTTTCAAAAATACTTAGGTAGTTCGGCCGAGGCTGAAGTGGCCAACTTGGAGAGAAGATTGGCTCTCACATTTTCTGCCCTCGGAATATGCTGAATGCCGAAACTATTGAAGGCCGGGGCCAAACCCCGCACTTTCCTGAGGTACCTTACCATGCCTTCCTCCTGTGCTTCATAGCCGCTCGACTTGACCGACCACCAGCTGGGAATCGCTGTAAACTTGAAGTCGATCTACCTTCAATTCTCTTGCTATCTTTAATCCGACGATCAGCGCTTCATATTCGGCTCCATTGTTGGTCGCGGCGAATTCGAAGCGTAGTGTGTACTCGACGACGACTCCTTCGGGGCTGACCAAGATCAGGCCTGCACCAGCTTCAGCAGAGTTGGACGAACCATCCACGTGCAAAGCCCAAAAGCCTTCGGGGAGGTTCGGTTGCGATAGTTCGGTTTTGTCCAGACTCGATCCCACTCTGGCATCGGCCCCGCTCTGTCCAAGCTCGGCTTCGACCGGGATGGTGCATTCCACCACAAAATCCACTAAGATCTGGGCCTTGATCGACGGCCTGGGTCGGTAGTTGATGTCGAACTCCGTGAGCTCGATTGCCCATTTCACGATTCTTTCGGAGGTGTCCATCCGATGAAGGACTGCTTTTATTGGTTGGTCTGTGAGGACCGTTACGGTGTGCTCCTGAAAGTAAGATCGAAGCCTCCTGGCAGCAACTAAAAGAGAGTAAGTTAGTTTTTCTAACCTAGAGTACCCGGTCTCTGCATCCCTCAGGACCCGGCTCACGTAGTAGATCGATCGTTGCGTTCTTGCTTCTTCCTTGACCAGGACTGCCGTCAGGGCTACCGGGGAGACAGCTAGATATAGGAATAATTCTTCTCCGAGTTCGGGTTTCGCCAGCAGTGGGGGTAAGCCGAGGTAATTTTTAAGCTCCTCGAATGCTCGTTGGCACTCCGCCGTCCAGCAGAAGTCCTTCGGTCGCCTGAGAACTTGGAAAAAGGGCGTGCATCGTTCGACCGACCTTGAGACGAAGCGATTTAGGGATGCCACCTTTTCGGTCAGACGTTGAACTTTCTTGATCGTCCTCAAAGCAGTCATCTTCCAAATAGCTCGGATCTTCTCGGGATTTGCTTCGATTTCGCGTCTCGACACCATGAACCCCAGAAACTTTTCGGAGGTCACGCCAAAGGCGCATTTGGTCGGGTTCAGCTTCATCTTGTGCTTCTTGAGTGCACCGAAGGTCTCTTTAAGATCGATGAGGTGGTCTGTCGAAGCTTGACTTTTGACTAGCATATCATCCATGTACACTTCCATGTTGCGGCCGATCTGCTCTTTGAAGACCTTATTAACCAAGCACTGGTAAATGGCTTCTACATTTTTGAGTTCGAATGGCATGACCCTATAGCAATAAAGACCACGGTCAGTAATAAAGATGGTCTTTTCTTCATCCTCGGGCGCCATCCGTATTTGGTTATAACCAGAAAAGGCGTCCAGGAAGGTGAGGAGCTCATGGCCCGAGGTCGCATCCACCAGCTGGTTGATCCTGAGCAGGGGGTAGCTGTCTTTTGGGCAAGCCTTGTTCAGCTTTTTAAAGTCGACACACATCCTCCACTTATTATTCGCCTTTCTGACGAGGACCACGTTCGAGACCCAGGTCGGATAATTAACCTCTCGGATGAGTCTGGCTTGGAGGAGCTTGTCTACTTCGGTGATCACTTTCTACCTCTCTAGGGCATGGTGGTGCATCTTTTCTCTTATCGATCGATGCCTTGGATCGACGGCCAGCCGATGCTCCATGACTTCGGCGTCAATCCCCGACATGTCTGCTGGGGTCCAGGCGAAAACGTCCATGTTTCTCCTAAGAAAGGCGACAAGCTGCTCCCGAACCCCGTCTGCCAATTTGGAGCCGATCTGCATAGCGTGCTCTGGGTTTCCATCATTTAAGGGAATAGAGACGAGGTCCTCCATAGGCTTGCCTCGCTCCTCGGTGAGGTCGTCGCGGACGTCCAGGCCGTCAACAAGATAAGGATCGGGCCATTCTTCCTTATGTAGGATGATTGAATAATAGTGCCTCGCCAGAGCCTGATCTCCTCTGACTTCTCCAACCCTGCGACTCGTCGAAAACTTCATCTTCAAATAATAGGTTGACACCACCGTCTGAAGTGCATTTAGACCAGGTCGGCCGAAAATCGCATTATAGGCGAACGGAGTCCTCCCGACCAGGAAGTCGATCTGCGTTTTGGCCAATCTCGGGCGTTGCCCTACCGTCATAGCCAGAGTTATCATGCCTTCGACTGGTATGGTGTTGCCAGCGAATCCCACCAGCGGAGAGTTCATAGGCCTCAAGCGATCCTCGGATAGGGACATTTTTGAGAAGGCATCATAAAACAATATGTCGGCCGAGCTTCCATTATCCACCAAAATGCGGTGTACATCATAGTCAGCAATGTTTAAAAAAATTACAACCGCATCATTATGTGAAAATTGGATCCCCTGACCATCCGCCTCGGTGAAGGTCACGGACTCCATAATCCTCCGCCTCTTTATCGGTCCCTTAGATCCACTGGTCTCTCCTTGTTGAAGTCCCCCCGAGATAGTATTGATGATGCCAAGAGGCGGCCGATCTTCTTGCTGGTTTCCATCGCTTGACGATAACGCCCTCGGTTGATCTTTCCGCTCTTCAGGTCATCTCCACAGGAATCGGCCAAGTCTACCTCGCCTGACGAGCTCTTCGATCTCATCTTGGAGCTGGATGCACTCCTCAGTGTCATGGCTGTGGTCACGATGATAGAGGCAGAACTTGTTGAGATTACGTCTGCTGGGATGGAAACGTATT
Source organism: Cocos nucifera (assembly GCA_006176705.1). Taxonomy (NCBI): domain Eukaryota; kingdom Viridiplantae; phylum Streptophyta; class Magnoliopsida; order Arecales; family Arecaceae; genus Cocos; species Cocos nucifera. The sequence goes on from QRFJ01000873.1 coordinate 666,949, forward strand.
CTCTCCGACCTCGGAAGTCGTTCCTTGATCTCCATCAGCGCTCGGGTCTTCGGGGTATTGAGGAGGGCGTAGTTATGGAATCGTCGTCGGAGGAAACCTCGGTGTGCCCTCCCATCGGAGGTTCCCTGCCCCCAAGCTCGAGGGAGAGTTCGGGCTCGCCCGCGACTAGGGGGAGTCTGGGAGCGCGGCCGATCTTCAGTCTGCTTCCTTCCTTCGGTGGGCCTGCTTGGCCCGCTGATTCACCACTTGTCGCTGGCTTCGCCGTCCTTAGCTTCGAAAGCCTCCTCTGCCCGGGCATAACTTTTGGCCCGAGCCAGCATGTCGGCAAAATTCCTGGGATACTTCTTCTCAAGGGAGAACAGCAAATCATTCTTCTGAAGGCCGCCCTTGAGGGCGGCCATTGCAACCGACTGGTCCAGGTTCCGAACCTTTAATGCGGCAGTATTAAACCAGATGACATATGCCCGGATAGGTTTCCTCTCCTTCTGTCTAATGGCCATTAAGAAATCCGAGCCTCGGCGTGGACGCCCGCTACTGATGAAGTGGGCCGTGAATTATTGGTTCATCTGGTCAAATGATAAGATGGTACTCGGCTTAAGCGCAGAGTACCAATTCCTGACAGTCCCCTTAAGGGTAGAGGGGAAAGCTCAGCACAAGATGGCGTCTGGCACACCGTAGAGCAATATGATTGTCCGAAAGGCCTCCAGGTGGTCGATCGGATCAATGGTCCTATCGTAGCTCTCGAGCTGTGGGAGCTTAAAGTTCGGCGGGACCGGCTCCTGCATAATTTTCTACGAAAAGGGAGGATCAGTACAAATGTCATTACCACGGAAGGAGGAAGCGTGACGGAGCTCCTCGATTCGCCGACTCATTTCTAAGAGCCTTCGATCTAGGAGGTCTTCGCGATCTTTGATCTCCAAAGTCTTCTGGTAGAATGGGTGCGAGGCTTCCCCCTGGGTCGAGCCACGGTCCAAGCAGGGGCTCCCCCTCCTTTGCTTCCCCCTTTCGGGGATCAGAGGTCGGATAGCCCAAGTCAGCCATTCCTGGTTCGGACCGCACGGCTCTGGGGAGTCCCGCACCATTTGAGCCGACGCTGGGATCTACCGGTGCATAGCCTGCACCGCCTGTACCGCCTCCATAAGGCCGCGAACCTGCTGGACGAGCAGGTTAAACTGCTCCGCATCCACCGTGGCCACAGATGGAACCTGGGCCGCCCGGGTTGGAGCAAAAGCAGACGAATCTGAAGGGGATCGGACCGCGGAGGCCACTGAGCATCGAGTCGAAGCCCTCCTGGAAGGCATTTTCTCCTAGGGGATGAACCCTAGAGGGGAAGAAGAGAGATCTCCGGAGAGGGGAGAGAGAAATCATCGCCGAGCACTCCTTTAAGAACAAGAGGACCTCGGAGGTTCAAGCCACCCTTCCTTTAGCGCCAATCTGTTGACGCAGAATCTGGTCATCGTCAAAATTAGCTGGAGCGGTGGTGGACAAAGTCACCGTCGGGGATCTGCAAAATAAAGTTCTATTCGAAGCCGATGGGGGGTGGCTTCGGCAGGACCCTCCGACGATCAAGTCTGCTTCGGTCAACAGAAATGGAGTGCTCGAGAATGAGTTCCACTGAGCTTAGAGAAGGAGAGGAGAGCTTAGAGATCAGAGAGATTCGAGACAGCATATCTGGAGGGTCCTTTATAGGTAAAGCTTAATTGATGGTGGCGGTCATACCGTCTGGTAGCGAGCCGTTGGAGCCGCATGAAGTTTGGTATGGAGAGGAAGGCATCGTCAGGTGGGTAGTGATAGCCATACTGGCAGATCATGGGCCGCATGGGACTGGTTACGGAGAGAGTGGTGTCGCCAGTAGTGGTGGCCATGTCATCCGGGCTGCATGGGGCTAGTTACGGAGAGAGTGGCATTGCCAGACTGGTAATGGCGGCCATACTGTCGAGGTCCGACAGTCATAGCCCGAGGAAGCAGGTGTTGGCTGGTGGCCTCAGGCGTATACCAATTCCAAAGAGGTTTGGACTCCAAGAGGAGTTCGACCGAAGGAGGCTCGGAAGGAGTTCGACTCCTGTGAATCCAAGGAGCCCGACCATTAAGCAGTTCAACCGGCTGAAGGGGATGTCTGGGAGAAGTCCAGCTCCCAAAGAAATCCGACCGAAGAGGAAGCTTAGAGGGAGTTTGGCTCTCGCAGGCGTCTGGCTGGAAGGACGCGGAGAGAGTTCGGCCCTCGCGAGAGTCCAACTAAAGTTCGGCCGCTGGGGGTTCGGCTAAAGCCCGACTGTTGGGAGTCCAAGGAGCTCGGCTGCTGTGAAGTTCGGCCGGCTGAAGGGAAAGTTCGAGAGGAGCTCACCGAAGGAGTTGGAGAGCTCGCATGAAGGCGGCCGTTAAGAGCGCCGAGGACGACTGGGTTTACCTGGGGGAGCCGTCGCTAGATCAAGACTCGTAATGAGACTGACCTCATCAGGCGAGCCGAACTTGACTTGCAGCAGATCCAAACTTTTTTTGTTCAATTCTTGGAAGCAATTCATCGTTTTCCTTTCGGAATAAATACTTATTTCTTTTCGTGTTCAATTTTTGAAACTTTGTTTCTAAATCGTATCTTGGCTAAGTAATAATTCACCGTCTATTGCAAACGACCGTGACGGTTTCATATTATAGATTTATTTTATTTATGTTTTTAATAACACTGCAGCCACGTTGTTTGGTTATGTTGTACAGAATTTCCGTATACAAAGCAATAGAATTTTCCTTTTAAGAGGAACTTTTCATGTATTTGATTTTTCCAAACCTTGTTTCTAAAATTTTATTTTATTTTTTATGTATTTTAGCCATTGACAGATTCTTTCGCTTAAAAAAAAAAAGAAAAAAAAGAAAGAAACAAAGAAGGATTAAAAAGTAAAAAAATTGGTATAAAGACAATCCTGAAAAGATAAATATTAAAACCTCTCTTTATGTAATTCTTCTATGTGTTTATTTCACATTATTTTTTGTATCGATGATTTTCCCTCTTTTTTTTTATGGAAACAATCGTGACATCTACTCTTTTGGTATTTTGTAACATAAAATTGTATAATATTTGAAGTATACGTGTTATTTATCATACGTGTTTCATTGAGTTTATATTGCAAGCTAGTTTTTGTTAAAGTAGAATGAGAAGAAGCGTAAACACTAGATGGACGGCTTAGGCATGTACATGTAGTTTTAGGAAAAAAAAATCATAAAAGTCTCTAAACTTCAACTTTATGGTTAACGGTTATTTGCTCAATATACCTTTTTAAGATTTTTCATAAAAATAAAACTTAACATGTTTTGAACAAATAATAAGTCTAGAGGAAGGAATTAAATCCTTGATTGTGTTTAAGAGATGGGAAAGAACCTTAATATGGCGTCAACTTGGCTACCTCTTAATATTGATGTATATTTATTGGAGAGTTACAGTAGGTGTGGGACTAGTTTGAGAGGATCACAACTTCATATAACTCAATGTGTCAAAATCTAGTTTTCTTTCATAAATAAAATAATTTAAAGAAATTATAGATCTATCGTACATAACTACAATTTGGTTGAAAAAGTGAAAAAGATTCTTCTGCAATTTTTTTCCCACCTAGGTAAATAAAAGCATCCATTTTATATAGTCAATTGCAGAGCTAGCCACTTTGAGTGATTATCTTTACAACTCTATTGCATGTTAAAGCAAGAGTGTTTTAATTACAATAAGCACTTTATATCTTTCACAGGCAATACACCTGCGGGTAAGCATTTGTATTTCTTCACTCCAAGAAAAATGAAATATCCTAATGGAACAAGGCCTGCTCGTGGAACAAATGGAGGATATTGGAAGGCCTCTGGAAAAGATATAATCATCAGAGATAACAAAAAAAGGGAGATTGGCTATAAGAAGTCTCTCGCCTTCCATGAAGGGCACCAACGTAACGGAAAAAGAACAAATTGGTTGATGCAAGAGTACATTATTAAGGAATTTTGGTTTCCTACCGACCAAAATAAGAACATGGTAAACTTCTTGAAAGCCTTCATGCAATTCATTCTATGAACATCAGATGGTGTTTAGTTAATAGACTTTCAATGTATATCTAAGTTTATGGAATGCTAATGTTTATATTAATGCATGCAGGGTTCATGTCATTATGTTGACAAAAAATTTCAATTCTAAGATCATGAATCAGTTTATAGTATAATGTTTAGAATAATGCTTTACATACCAATGAAAAATAGGATTTTTATATTGTTAAAATAATCATATAAGAAAAGATAATGAGAGATTCTTGGTTCAAAAGTTTATTTCTTTTAATCCTTGGTTTTTTAATTTCAAGGAAAATTGTTTATGATTGAAAATTCTTTTTTCTTTGCTTTTATTCTGCTTCCAATGGCCTACATGCTCAAGATAACTCTAATTCTGTACTTATCAGAATCAACAATGTAGTACTTTAAATATCCTAGCTAGTTTCTTTAGTAAAACTAAATTAGTTGCATGCTTTATGTTATGATAAATGGCCAGTTAAAAGATAATAGACTAATACGACCGCTAGATCACTAGTATTTGTATGCAGTATGTTACATGATATTTATTTTGGTAGATACTAAATCTGAAAGTCAAAAAGGAAAAACAAAAATCTAAAGACTCTCAAGGGAAAAGATTTCAACAGTCAAGAATGTATTCAAGAAAATTTAAACATTCTGATTAATTAAAATGTAAGTGTCATTTTTTTTGGTAAAAATAAGTGTCAAATTTTTGAATAGCATATAATCATCTAGGGAAAAACTACATAGGTTGGCACCTAGCCCTTTTCTTAGTGAGCACGTTGAAATAAGTAATCCATAATGATAGAGAACATGATGAATCCATTACCATAGCTAGTTCCACTGACAAAATTTTTGCCCGTATTAGCTACTACCTATATATATGGCATGTAGTCCTTCATCTATCTTATGTATTACTTATATGGTTCAATACTATGCTACATCAAATTATGTACTTTCATATCATTTCTGACATAATATTTTATTTTGCAAAATTTAACGTGGAATTATCAATCTTCTTTTCTTTCAGCTTGGTGCTATGGCTTTGTGTGAAATATACCTAAAACCAACATCAAATCAGTCAAGGGATGGTGAGCTTCAAGTAGACGAACAAGATGAAGAAGGAGGATTAGCATCTCATTGTTCGGATAATAAAGACATGGAGGATAACATATTTGCTGATCGTAATGTCCGGCCACGTCCAGCTCCATGATACCATGGCAATGACCAAGGTAAAGCCTCGATTGCTTATACCAGTGGATGCCCATTAGACTCCCCATCAACGATCTCCCCCATTACGGCAAGGCCCAAGCCCTCCATATCATTCATAGGCTACAATAATCTCTGAAGCCACAACATGGTGCTAACTCCCCAGTCTAGCCTTAGGCCAAGAGGTCCTCATGCTATGGGTTATAGTAATAGTTATCAGATTAGGCCATTACATGCTCAGCATCAACTTGGCCATGTTGCTTGCTCATCTAGTTTCAGCAACACCAGTGGTGTTTTCCAACCTAGGGCCTTATACCTCCCTAATGGCAATACATTGCCAATCTTTTTGGTGCAGCTTGATGACTTGGTTCATTCATTCTGTCATCACGGTGTGGTGTCTGCACCTTTATCATCGTAGTTTGGGAATCCAACTAGTTCATTGTTTAGAAACCAAATGATGCCTCCACCACAGCACATGCCACATGGAGAGATGCCATCATCCGATTTTGGTAATACGGCTGCTTCATCTTCATAATATCAACTGCCACCACAGCACATGCCACATGGAGAGATGTCATCACCAGATTTTGGCAATGTGGCTACTTCATCTTCGCAATATCAACTGCCTCACAGCACATGCCACATGGAGAGATGCCATCACCAGATTTTGGCAATGAGAGATGCCATCACCAGATTTTGCAATGCTTCATCTTCGCAATATCGACTGCCATCACAACACAAACCACATAGTGGCAATATCGACTGTCACAACACAAACCACATGTGGCGGTTGTTGATAACTTTAGGGAAACAAGTTATTGGTGTCTACTAGAGTACCTGCCAAAGGGCTTGGAGATTGCAATTGTGCAAGCTGAAAACGGTGTTAGATGGCAAGAAGATGTGCTTCAGAAGCCCACGAGCCTATGCAGAAAGGGAGAGACATCTGAAGAAGGAAAGATTTCACTTCATATTCTTCCAAAATCTGGTCATTGGGTCCATGTTGACAACCGTAAGGGATCACTTGAGATTATGGCACCTAATTTCGTATCAAGGGGTTGAAACTCCAATGCAATGGACCACCATTTGTTATGACTTTTTTCATTTTCTTATATATGAAATAGTGAAAGTGATTGTTGAGGCATGCTTAGTAAATTTTCATGTTTCAGTTATTTTAAAGATTCGGAACCATGGCATTTGGCAATTTATATATTTTGATACATTTTGGCATATGAGATGTGTTTGGTGTTCCTATCACATTATATTTGGAAGCAATTATGGAGCAAGTGTTATGCATTCATGGTAGTGGCTGCTAGAGATAGTTATTGTGGGAGAGGAGATTCATCCAGATTTATAGTATAATGGTGGAGAGAGAATGGTTGTAGATAGCTGTATGGTTGCCTTCCAAACTGTGGTATGATCTCAGGATAATTTTGTAGTTATCTCTTTCATAGTTATGACTAATTTTTACTTTTAGATCAAATGATCATCTTTATTTTCAGCTACCAATTGTGCCACTAGTGATCTGTGCAACGAAGTCCTTATGTAGCATGAAGAAACTAAAATGAAAAAGATGGAAGTGTTTGTCATGCAAGTATTGATCGACAGATTCATTACAGGACTTGCCACAAGTGAGGGCAGACCATTTTGTTAGATTTAAGATTTAACTATTTTAAATCTTTAGTGAGTAGGCAGGTGAGTTGGTACTTTCACCCTTTAGTTATGGGATTGAATTTTTCATTCGCAATGATTGTTGAGTTAATTGCAGCTCTGGCATGCATCTTAATTGTGCCATTATGTGATTTGTTTGGGTTGATGGCAATTTTTCCAAATATATTTCTTGTTTGGATAACTTGAGTTTAACTAAAGTTGCAACATTTACAAACTCGTCATGGTTTTCTTATTCAGGGAGTTTTGCAGTAATATACCCTTTTTTCTTCCAACACTATCGCAGCAAATGGTCCTTCAGGATCATCCTTCCTCTAAATTAAAACCAATTGATCATAATTTACTTATAGTTTACATATAGTGCTTGATGTCCAATATCCCAGGGATCCAATCATCTTCCAAAGACATATCGGACCAGGACTTGAAATTCTAGAATAGAAATAGGTTATGGGAGGTTGCAAAGTTAGGTGAATGGAAAGCCCTTACGGAATTAAGGGTCCTAACTTGTGCCAAGTATTATGTTTCTAGTGTTGTACATGACAAGTTTCTCTATTTGGAGATAATATTTCAGTAGAATAGTCATTACACTGATTTTTCTGTGCATCAATATCTTGGTAGAATAGTCATTTCAACTTCATGGATACCAAGGAGTGACATCGAACATCCCATCACCCTTTTGACTATTGGCCAATGAGATATGGCCGGTATTCTTTACACTCCATCTCGACAATCTAGCTAGTAGCCAAGAGCAACTACCACGTGGATCAGGTTTTCATGGAGTAGAGCAAATGGGAGTCATATGACCCTTGCTAGACTTGATAGGTACCTGATATGTAACATTATCTAATACTATTTGATGTGGACATGATATAGAGTATATGTGCCATCTTATTGTAACTACTAGGTCTCTGTAGATGAACTCATTAGAGATTTACTACGAGCTATTATAGGGACATAACAAAATCAAACCAATGGAAGTAGCAGTGTTCTATGATTGGGTACAATTGGTAAAACAATGAAAGAACACATATACTAAACTCAGTCATAGTACCACACCATTGCAGTAAATATTATCTTGGTGTCAACAACCTTGCTCATTCTTGTTTTACTAAATTCTGGATCAACTATTAAATCAAGGTAGAATAATCGAAACACATCCATACATAACTCCACATGAATATACTGTTACAATAAATACTACCTTGGCTTCAACTTGTTTCTTTTAAATTCTATTAAACACTAGGTTGACTATTAAATCATGCTTCATCAAATACACCACCACCACCTATGCCCAATTAAATTAATGTCAATCCTTTCTCTCTATACTACATTACCTTGTGCCTCTTCCCCTAATAGTTTTTCATCACTATCATGGTGTATGGTCAAACTATCCATATCTACATGTTAAAAACCTTATTTTTATGATTGCAAGTTTTAGGCTTCTTGGTTTCTCTCATTATATTTTACTTTTGGTACACAAGGAATCAATTATTGGCTTAAACTTTTTCTCCATAGTTTATCCTATATTTTTACATTCATTCCTAATATGTGCTGTTATTGCTCAACAACTAACTCTGACTAGCCTAGATATTGGGTTATAAAATCTCTGTTGAGTCTTATTACACTGTTTGCAACATTCTAATATCATCGTAAGATGAAATTTGGCATCTTTTTTGATATATCCTTGTGTATAACTCCATTTTATAGCATGGTAGATTTAAATTAACTAAAAATATCCACTTTCATATGCCACTTATCCATTAATTCTGTAGTGCAACATTTCTAGTTTACATTTTATTGTAGCTATCCTCTATATGTTTCTAACTGGTTCTAGTTATTTTTGCTCTTCTTTTCTAATTTGGGTTAGTCGATCTCAACTTCAATTTGATTCAGTAGCTCAATGCCAAACCTTGTGCTGTCATGTCATATTGTGTCTGATTAGTTTTTAGAGAAGGGTGGCGCTTCATGCCATTTGAATGTTACAGAGATAATAAGGTTGCAAAAGCATATGTTTGCTTTGGAACTTTGATGTGAGTGATAATTTCACAGTGACTGGTTGTATCAAGGGTCTGGCTTAAGTGGATGTGTTTTTATTTTAGTTGTGCACTTGTTTCTAAAAAATGCTTGAAGCGAAGTCCCATGGTGTGTCATGTTAATTGACTAGATAATAAACATTTTAAAAGACTGTAGATGACCAAGGGGTGCCTAAAGCCTAACTACTAGTTGGATGCCTAGGTGAGAACTTGGGGATTACGATGAAAAGATAATGAATTTGCAGCAATACATAGTCCATAAATAATACAATATATATCAAATATAACAAAAAAATGGAAGTGTCAACTTGGTAGTATCCAATGTTAATTTGTAGATCGATCTTCATTGTCTCTAATGTATAATCTAACAAGGTGGCTTTCTTTTAAAACATTAATCATTATAGGATTCATTGCTAAGTTGGGTTGTGGAGGGAAAAATTAGAGAGTAAGCATTGTAACATCTGTTGAATTGGCATGAAAATCCAGGTTTGACTGGAAAGCAAAAGAAGCTAAAAACCCTTCAAGATTTTTGAACATGAAGTACTCCTAGAGTTACCCATCTCTATTATATATAATATGGAATTATAATAGGCTTAATTAGGGTGAATGGAGTGGAAAAATATTATTGAGGTGTTGTGTATTGAAGACAGACTGGAAGATTCAGAAGTAAATTCTAGATGATAATGTCAGACTACTGATGTCACATGGCTTGATATGTTCAGCAATTATAAAAGTACATATGCAAAAATTGAATTTTTTGGAGATGAGGATGCTAAGATAGATGTATGGTAATTCTTGGAAGAATGAGTGCTTAATGTATAAACTAGAGGAAACCTAAGAATTGTTGTGATAAAGTTTTGGAGTATAGACTAGGATGGTTTAGCCATGCCTTCTCCTCTTCATAAATTCTTTCTAAATATTTATTTAGCTGAAACTACTAGAGTGGAGCTGAAATTGTTGATAACTTTTAAACCATGAAAACTAGCAATCATCTGATCTAGTTGAAAATCGAACTGTGTTTTCGTACCTTTTTCTTCAAGGCATCAAGATGTTTTCCTTGCTATTTTAGCAAGAGATGGATGTGGTTTGTTTCTTCCTTTTCTTCTTTTTGTAAATTGGAACTTATGGTATATTTAGTTATTGTCTTTTTGCTACCTCTGCTTATGTTATGCTTAGTCATTATCTTAATAGTTGCTTATACCGTACTCTTGCTAGATGGAAAGGGTTAGGGATTTGATAATTTTTTCTATATTATTTGCTATATGTCTATATAGAGTTTAGGAAAAAGTACTTTCTAACCATTATAAAATAATTCTATGCAATCTTATGTTTTTGGAAGTGAAGTGCCTTCTCTATTTAATCTAGTTTCTTCTTCTGTCATGGAGGATGGGGTATGAATGAGTGGATTGAAGTTCTTCAAACACATCTTGTTGTATATGGAATTTTGCTATAATTTAAATGTATTTTAAAGGAGATTGTGATATGCTTTGGGGACTGCATCTTGCTTATGCAGATTCCTAGACATATTTTTTTAAAAAAAAACTAAAAAAATTAGAAGAAAACAAAACAAAGTGGAAAAGGTAAATTGAAAGACATTTATGGTATTTGGACCTATTTTGATTTAACTACTTTTGAGTGAAAAGGAGCGAGAAGATCCACCTAAAATCAATAAATTAGATCTAGACTAAGGTTCACCATCTCAAGATCGGATCCCGTACTGATAAAATTTCATCAATAAAATCCCACTATAGTGTCGGTACATGGTACGGTATGGTACAACAATGTCGATATGGGATGCTATGGTATTATCGATACCGTACCATACCAGAATGGTACTTTTTATATCATTTGATATGGGGCAGTATGACAAATAATGATCTAGACACTATGGGATGCACCATCTAAGACTTGAAATCTAAACCTCCTCAAAATATGAGGGATATTGTGGCATCACTCAGTTCACTTATTTCATTAACATGAGCTCACTAGCAAGTAAATTCATAAATTGTTCTTATAAATTATGTGCTGATATATATGGATCATCTAAAACAAAGATCACAATAAGGTATTTTGTACTAACCCAGATCTATATTGGTTGCCTAGTAGTATGGTATGATACGATACCAGTACCATGCCATTCTAGTTTGTTTCAAACTTATTTTTTATTGTCAAATTTTGAACTGAAATTGGTTTGCCAACTTTAGTTCAACATTTGACAATTAAAAAAAAAGGAAATAGAAAAGAGTTTCCTCTTATTCCATTGTCCTATATTCTGAACGAAGACAACGGGAGAGAGAGGGGAAGAGGGAGTAATGGAGAAAGGAGAAGAGGGGGAGGGAGGGAGGGAGGGAGGAGGGGGGTGGGCATCTTGGCAAATCCTAATTGTAAGCTAAGAGCGTATGTGAGAGAGGGGGAGGGAGGGAGGTAGGGAGGAAACCACTTATTAGACCATGCGAGTGGCCGCCCATGGTTGGGGGGCATTTGTGAGCGATGGGGAGGGGGCATCTCTCAAAATTGTGAGTGGAGGGTGTAGGGATTCATCATGAGTAGGCAAGTGAGGGTGAGGGGAGTGGGGTTTAATATGTGAACTAGGACCATCTTGAAATTAATAACTAAACCATGCTGGTTCTGGACTAGTTTGGTTCGATATGCTCAAAACTGACCATTTTGACACAATTTAGCATTCCTTTGATCATAGTCCATATAACTGAACATAAACCTGCAATTTATCAAATTATGAAAAATTGATCCACTATTCATAATAAAGAGATTAAAAATTAGTGAAACTTTAAGTTGTAATTAAGGTGTACCAATGAAAATCCTTGTCTTGCTCCACATAACATGAGACTTCCCCATAGAATATTCTAGACTCGACTTAGGTAGGTCTAGATGAGTCGGTGCACATGCATTATTATGGCAAATCCACATATATGGATCCTAAGTAGGGAGGCTAGCTTGTATGTGGGAGTTGCTTAGGTGGTTAAACCTTAATTTGGGGTCTAAGGGCTTCCCAAGCTTAAGCTTGTGACCACTTGGTCCAAGTGAGCATCTATTAGAATAGGGCAAATGGAAATGTGGACTAACAATGCCGCATGTTGGACACTATCGTGCCAATACTATTTAAGAGGAATTTGTTTTAGGTAGGATTCTTGGGACTAAACATTATATTCTTACCACATGATTGTCTATGATGAGTTACATGAAGCTTTGACATTTCCCCTTCCCCAAATGCCATTGATTATCTGTAAAATCTTTCACTATAATTTATAAACACCTGCTATTCATAACCTTGTTCTATGTTATAGTATGACACAAGAGTGCACTATCAAAATGGCAGAGTGCATTTTTACCAACTTTAGTCTATCCAACTTTGCAGACATTGCACCCAGCTGGCAAATGCTAGTTGCTTAAAATGGTTTATGTAGAGTTGTTGGGATATGTGAAAAAATTCTTGTTTTGTCATTTCTTATATTGAGGACAGGTTTTAGTGGCTTTAAGATTTGTTGTCAGTTATAGTATGAATAATTTTTCTGCAAATTAGCAAGCAGGATGGTTAGTTTAAAGTTGAGCTTTCTTGTTTTATCTAGCTCCATAAGGCTTTACTGCATTTGTAAGTGGGTGGCTGACTGCATAGAAATATTGGCTGGCTGGGTTTGTTCTTGAGGGAGAGGACTTGTCATTAGCTATCATGGGCTTCTCTTTTGTTTTGGTAGAATAGTGTGTTAGTCTGGAATTAGGTTATGAGGGTTAGCTATCTTGGGCTTTCTCTTTTGTTTTGATAGACTAGCGTGTTAGTCTGGAATCATGTTATGAGGGTGAAATATGGCTGGTTGGAAGAAGGGATATCTATTATTTGGCAGATCTGTAATTTACTAAAGCTACCTTTCTGTCAATTTTTTTTGAAATACAATTAAAGAATCATTTCAATGCAGCAAAGCATTTGAAAAAAGTTTTTAGAGCCTTTCCTTCAGAGAACAATGAAGAAAAGAAAATTCCATTTATGGGACTGCACTTGGTTTCCAATTCTTTTGAAGCTTCAGAACCAAGTTCTCTTTTGAACTCCTAAATGTCTGTGTTGTGTGGCATTACTTGAAGCTTATCTTCGATATTTGGATCAATCATTTTATATGGTGAGGTCCTTCTGGTGATTATCCTTATTGGGGAAGCTTGGTTTCTATGAAAAAGAAAATTCATATCTTTAAAAAAAACTTGAATCTATTATAGAAACTTGCTTGCAGAATATGGCGCATATGGTTTGGAAATGAATTACTTCAGGTAAGAGAAAGATTTCTATTCACCTATATCAAAACTGGCTGTAGATTTGTTTGATAGGCATTCTTCTAAGCTTCTTGGTTGATCTTGTGTGATCTTTAAGTAACTTAGAAGCTGGCTAGTTTACTTAGCTGCTGATTTGATCATTGAATGATCAAAATTTGATATGTGCTGACACTTTCTGGTGCCTTGGAGTGCATAGTATTTAGGTTGATTTATGTCCTTTTTTCCTCAATGATGGGTAATGTGTATGCTGATCATATGAAGTATCCTGAGCCTTTGTTTTTCCCTAGGATTTTTTTTCTCTTTTTCTTTTTTTTTTCATTGTTCTATTTTTTTTTGATGTTATGTGGAAATTTGTGTCAAGGGATTGTAAGGGGGCATTATTAGATCATTGGTTTTGCCTTTGCTTCTCTTTCTCTGCCTCTGCTAACCCTTTTCAGTAAGATATCTTGTTTTATCCTTTTGAGTTAAAAGAGCTCATTCGTTTTCCATAATCTGATTTAAAAATGCAATTTATAACTATAAATACCTTAATTTTGGCCTAACCAATAAGCTTGACCTCATGTAAGGCCAAGCTTTATGAACTGAGCAATGGTCCGTTATATTTTGAGAATATTTTTATGATTTAATTGTAGCATGATGTTGCCTTCTGTTTATTGATGCTAATTTTCTAGCTTTGTCAATGAGAGTGGCCTGTCCTGAAATCCAAGAAAGCCAGTTGGTAGGGATTCAGTTTTGACTGGCTCCAGAGTCCTCCCTATTTGTAGTCTTGGAATGAGGGACAATCTGTTCCTAGTATTGCTTCAGGTAGCTGCTTCTTAGGAGATTGTTCCCATTTTTTTTTCTTAGGAAGCATGATTATTTATCTCCTGCCTACCTACTGCTTCATTTCACTTGATTTACATCTGCTTTTACCTCCAATATGGTCCATAATTTAATTGCAATGTCCATTCTATTCCATATGCTGAACTTGTTGTTATGTTATATATGGTGCTCTTTGTACCATTTCATCTCCTATGTAAATGGTTGTATGTATAGCATGGCACTATCATGAAAGCATGACTTACCAATGTTTGTATTGTCCTAACTTGTTAGTAAGGATTAGATTGGGCCAACTGATTCTGCAACTCATCTGTAGCATGTCTTTACTGATTCACATACGACTTCATCAATGGTTACATTCAACTTTGCTGTTGGAAGTTGAAATCATTTATGCATGATCTTTGCTATTGATTTTCCCCACCCAAGCACTTTTACATCATGATATATGCTCACAATTTATGTATTAGTGACTGATTTTGAAATATTTATGTGATTTTCCATGTAATTAGTTGTATATGTTTTATCTCCTTATGATATGTGAGGCCATGCTATTTTTTCATTGATTATTATTTTGTTAACAAGGACATGCAAACCATCCATTGCATTTTTTTTTTTTGACAAACACATGTATACGATGTTGAATACTATATTTACACCTAAATTTTTTGGATTATTATTTATGTTTTCTGAATTTGTGATTGCTTACTTGTTGAAGGTAATGATTCAGCAAAGGAAGAGCCAGATGCATGAATTCTTCCTGCAATGGATGGCCAACTCAGGGTTTATAAACGCACAATAGATGGTTTAGATGGGGAATCTACTCATGCTTCCCAAAATGCTAGCAACATGGTGTCGACATGACTACACGAGCAGGTAGCCTGATTGGAAAACAAGGAGCAACCATAAAATCAATTTATTCAAGAGGCTTCTAGCACTACTGTTCGTGTTCTTGGTAAACTGTCCATTTTTTATCATTTTATACCACCAGTTGTTCCGAGTGACTACATCTTGGAGTGCTCTCACCCTTTTTTTTTTTTTTTTTTTTTTTTTCCAGTAATAGTTCATTTGCATTAGTTCAGCAACGTGTTGATCCATTTTCCATTAGAATACCTATGTTTTAATGCAAATAAAAAAATATGAAAGTGAAATATTCCATAACTCCATTTAATGCTGTTTGTGATGGCCCATATTTAATGATTCTAGATTAGAAATTTTGCTTTATGACTCTAGCACTCCCAATCAATTTATGATGATAACCCTATTACTTCCAAAAACGTTGGCATAAAGTGTATTCCCTATCACGATAGAACTCATTTATGCTATATAAAATCTTGATGTTAGATTTGACTTATGTGTAGGCCACGAGCCGTGTATTTGCAATGCTTTTACATTTACACAAGATTATCAAAAAATTATAGAACCGTACATAATAAATCCTAATTACAAATGGTTAGATCAACTACTTCCAACAATTAGTGCTTGCTTGCAATATCCTTGATGACAAAAAACACAGCTGTGTTTGCATATGCAGTTACATAAGCATGCCCAGGCCCTTGGTTACCTTGCACAAGCTATAAGGCCGCATGTTGGTCACCTAGGAAGTCGCATAGGCCCAGGTGGACCACATCTGCAGTTCCAGTGATATGTGGGTAGGTATAATTGACTTGGATGCTATGCTCCTGCTTATGCTCCACCTACTTTCCTCTTGATCTTCTCCTCTTACCTCCTCTGTTGCTTCTCCTTCTCATTCTCCTTCCCCTCCATCCTCCCCTGTTAAAATATTTACGAAAGAAGAGGAAAAACAAGAGAGAAAGATAGAGAGAAGAATGGGGCTTTATTATTTCTATTTCAATTTCATTCAATATATCTTAGAGGATATTTATAACAGCGTATAGACTCCATAAAAAAATAATAATAATAACTGATACAGCAACAAAAAAAATTGATATAGAATCATACTAACAAAGAAAAATATTATTGGGTTACATTAATAAGAAAATTATTATAGGTTGATATGTGATCCAAAAAATCATGCTAACACTCCTTAAATTTAAGGTGGTACTGTATGTGCCAACTTGAGTTTAGAAATTATTATTTTCTTTGTAAACAAAAATTGCATAGAATAAAAGACTAGCACTCAAAGAGAAGGCAGCTGAAGGCCGATGATTCTCATTGACCAAAACATCAGAGAAGAGAAGACTAAAGCTCAAAGTGAAGGCGATCAAAGGCCGATGATTCTTGCAAACGAAAATACCATAGAAGAGAAGGCTAGTATTCAAATAGAAGATAGCCAAAGATTGATGATTCTTATAGACAAAAACATCATAAAAGAAAACAAAAAGACCAGAGAAAAATGCCTCAAACCAGATTGTGAAGGAGCCAGAGGTAGAAAAACATCCAAAGAAAAAGAAACGACCATAAATTGGATGGCAAAGGAGCTACAGGAAAAATGCCTAAAGAAAAATAAAAAAGGCCTCAAATTGGACGACGAAGGAGCCATAGCATAGAAAAGTACCCAAATAGAAGAAAAAAGGCCTCAAACTAGGCGGTGAAGGAACCAAAGAAAGAAAAATGCTCAAAGAAAAGGGAAAAGGCCTCAATCTGGGTGATGAAGAAGCCAGAGGCAAGAAAAGCCCAAAAAGAAGGAAAAGATAGAGAAGAATAGCTAGGGTTTATCTAAAAACAAAGGATCTTCGGGTCTTAATCTATCAAAAAATATACAATCTATAAATCCACTGAAGAATAGAGGATATGTAGGAAAGCATAGATTTATAGATCAGCAACCATGACCATAGCAAAGGCTGAAGAGATGTTGGTGGCATATTGGGTGATTAATGGCTCTGATACCTTATCTAACTCATCTACCTTGGCAGTACCATATGTGCCTACACATAATTGAGTTTGTATGAAGTACTATGCTACATTTTATGGCCTTTAAGAAGAAGATCCTAGTAAGGTCTAATTGATGAAATCTTAAATTTTGAAGAGGTAGTGGTGGGCACCTCATGGTGTCATTGCAAGACCTAGTCTTGATCTTCTCAATGTTGTTGCATATGTCTTCATAAGGAAGCTCCAACAAAGAAAAGTAGCGAAAATGAACAAGTCAGCTTCACAAATGGACATCTTGTAGGATACCAACCAAAGAAAATCATAAATAATATAATATATTATAAAACCTTGAATACTCCAAGTTGTGAAGCATACTACTTTGATCCATATCCATATAAATATAAAGTTGAAGGATACCTCCAGTCCAAATAAAGCCAACTATATTATATAACTCCTTAGAAAAAAGTTAAGTGGTTCATGCAAGAGGATTACCAACCCAATTGTGAATGAAATGAATATCAACAACAAACTTGCTTTGTG
This sequence comes from Cocos nucifera, assembly GCA_006176705.1. Classification (NCBI taxonomy): domain Eukaryota; kingdom Viridiplantae; phylum Streptophyta; class Magnoliopsida; order Arecales; family Arecaceae; genus Cocos; species Cocos nucifera. Next base: position 684,354 of record QRFJ01000873.1, read on the forward strand.
CATGGACTTAAAAAGGATATATGCTCCACCCCATTTTTATTCTGAATAGTTTTATACAAGGTTTTCAATTTCGATCCGGTGCCTATTCCGATCGATCGGTGACATGGTTCGGTACGGTTCCATACCGGATTGGACTGACATGAACCGAAACAAGAAAGGAACGAACCAGGAGGAGGAAAAGAGAGAAAGAGAGAGAAATAGAGAGAGAAGGAGAAAGAAAGAAAAGAGGGAGGGGAAAGAGTCGGAGGGCCCATTAGACGGCCTCTGGCTGGCCATCGTGGTCGTTGGACAGCGCAGTCCATGCATGCGACGCCGTGGGCATAAAATAGGGCAATGCCCTTATTTCACAGATTTTTTTAAAAAATAAAAACTTAAGTGAAGCTGGCAAATGATTTGGATTATGCATTAATTAGAAAATAGATAAATAAAAAATAAAATTTCATCACAAACATGTGTCAGAGAAATCTAACACCTCAAAATTAATTAGAAAATGATAATTCCAAAATAAGTCCCATATGAATCACATGACCCTGAAACAATATTGGTGGCATGCCTTTTGTCAAAGGATATAAAATCATCTGTTCAGTGTTAATATGTTCAATGAGTACTTCATTTGATTTAATATGCTCCTTGATGGCTAAGTACTTTATGTCGATATGTTTACTTTGACTTGCACTTTTGTTATTCTTAGCTAAGAATATAGTGGCTGAACTGTTACAGTAAATCCTCATTGGCTTAGAGATTGAATCAATAATCCAAAGCCTAAAAATAAAATTTTTTAACCAAATACCCTGTGAGGTTACCTTAAACAAGAAAAAAATTTGGCTTCCATGATAGAGGTAGCAATTAGTGACTGTTTTGTATTTCTCCAAGATATAGTTCCACCAGCAAATATAAAGATGTATCCTAATGTTAACTTATGAGAGTCAACACAACTGGCCAAATCTGAATCTGAATATTCAATAACTTTCAAATTATCGATCCATCTATATGTAAGCATGAAATTTTTGGTATCTTAAAGATACATCATAACCTTCTTTACAGCTGTCCAATGGTCTGAGCCTGGGTTACTTTGATATCTGCCCAACATTCCTATCGCAAATGCAATATTCGGTCTTGTACAAACCTGAACATATATTAAGCTTCCAACAACTAAAATATAAGGAATGTTCTTTATCTGTTTCTTTTCAAAATTATTTTTGGGACACTGGTTCAAATTGAACTTATCACCTTTCACAATAGGTGCGACACTAGGTAAATAATTTTTCATCCAAAATCTTTCAAGAACTTTATTTATATAGGTTTTCTGAGACAAACCTAAGATATCCTGAGATTTATTTTTATAGATCTTTATGCCAATGACATAAGATGCCTCACCTATATCTTTCATATCAAGTTTTTGAGACAAATTATTTTACCTCATATAACAATCTCATGTCATTAGTTGCAAGCAAAATATCATCCACATATAAAATCAAAAAGATGAATTTACTCCCACTAATCTTATGGTATATACATTAATCCATAATGTTCTCAACAAAACCAAATGAAGAGATAACATTATGAAATTTTAGATACTAGTAATAGAAGACTTGTTTTAGCCCATAAATAGACATCCTAAGCTTGCAAACTAAATAGTTATCAGTATGTGAGACGAACCCATCATGTTGTTTCATATAAATTTCTTCCTTCTGAGTGAACCTTTTAACAATAAGTCTGGTCTTGTAGTGCACAATGTTGCCTAATGAATCCTTCTTGGTCTTGAAGATCCATTTATAGCCTATGGCTTTTGCTCCATCAGGCAACTCTATAAGGTTCCAAACTTGATTACTCACCATAAAGTTCATTTCATTTATCATAGCATTATACCATAATTTGGATTGACTTATAACCTTTCATTGCTTATGAAAATGTCACAAGGTTATCTTCTACACAAATGTCAAAGTTAAATTCTTTTAGGTATATCTCATAATCACTAGAAATTGCATATTTCCTTATCCTCTTGTGGAGGATGTTGCACAACAGGATATGTCCCTTCAAGAGACTGTTACCCGACAAGATCTTCCCAAATATTTTATGGATCATTAAAAGTTGGTTGTTCAATATTTACCTCATCTAAATGGGCATCATAAAGAATAACTATTCTATCACTTATTATGGGATTCACATCAGAAATATGATCATCCTTAAAAATTATATTTTGAGATGGATAACTCCTACTATCCACATCATTTTCAAGAAACTTAGCATTTCTAGACTCTACAAATTTAGTGGTATGGGAAGGACAATAAAACTTATATCCTTTAGACTTTTCAGCATAATCAATAAAATATACACTAAAAGTCCTACGATCTAACTTTCTTTCTTATGGATTATAAACCTACACTTTAGCTGGATAACCCTAAATACATATATGATTCAAACTCGATTTCCAACCTTTCTATATTTCAAATGGCATTTTAGAAAATGCCTTAGTTGGAATTTGATTTAAAATATACACAACTGTTTTGAGGGCTTCTCTCCACAACGAAGTAGGAAGTTTATAGTTGCTTAGCATACTCCTCGCCATGTCCAATAACGTCCAGTTTCTTCTTTCTGTTGCACCATTCTAGTCTGGTGAGCCAAGCATAGTATACTATACAATAATACTATACTCTTCAAGAAACTTGGTAAATAGATCAGATGCTTGTTCACTTCCTATATACCTACCATAATATTCTCCACATCTATCCGATCTCATGATTTTAATTTATTTTTCATATTATTTTTCTATCTCTACTTTATAAATCTTAAAAGCATCTAGTGCTTCATTTTTATTATAAAGTAGATAGATATACATATATCATGAGTAATCATCAATAAAAGAGATGAAGTATTTCTGACCACTCAAGATTACATCTATCAGTGTGTATTATTTCTAATATGTCAGAACTCCTCTTGGCATCCTTTTGTGTCTTATTGGTTTGTATACCTTTAATGCAATCCATACACACATCAAAACCACTAAATTCAAGATACAGAAGTACCCCATATTTTACTAGTCTTTTGATTCTCTCTATGGAGATATGTCCGAATCTCCGATGCTATAAAATAAAGAATTTCTCATTCATAATATAATACTTTATTCCAACGTTACCATGCATAGCTATCAGATTATAGAAACATTATTATGGAGTTTGAACAAACCATTATCCAAGATACCATTTTCAACCACAACTGAATTTTTTATTAAACTAAAAATAGTTCTAGTAAATTAAAGAGAAAAGCCTAAAGATTAGAGTCTAGAAATAAAAATTAAATTTCTTGAAAAACTTGAAATATAAAAAGTTCATTCTAAATCCAAAACATAACGAGTACTTAAAATTAATCTATAAATTACAATGGCTTCCACACGTGAACTCATCCATTTGTCTAAATCAATGTTTTGTTCACTTTTCATCTGTTTGCTTTGGTTTAAGAAACCCTATATGCTATTAGAAACATGGATTGTAAAATTAATATCAATCCACCATGTATTATGAGATACTTTAACCATATTAAATTCAAAATACACTAAAGAGATGAGATTATCTTTCTTTTCGAGCCAAGCCTTATGTTTAGGGCAGTCCTTCCTCAAGTGTCCCTTCTTTTTACAGAAGAAACAATGGGCAACCTCCTTATTCTCAAAACAGACAGAGATAATATCTTTTCGTTTTCTTTTATAGCTTTGCTTCTGATTCTTACTTTATATGACCAAATGTGCACTCTCAGATATTTCTTGATTCAATCTATCTTCTTTTTGCACACACATAGTTAGAAGTTCATTCAGATCATTTTTCTTTATGTGTGTTATAAAAAGTTTTGAATGGTCCATTCTGAGAAGAGCGAGAGTTAAGGATGAGTTGCACCAAGAACGAGTCAGAAATCTCAATTTCTAAGAACTTAAGCTGAGTAGCTATGCCCTTTATTTGCATTATGTGCTCTCACATACATCTTTAGTGCCAGCGAGCTTCATTAATGACAATTATCCCATTAAGATACTTGCAAGTGACTTATCTGAAGACTCAAACTATTCATCAATAGCCTTCATGTAATTCTTGACTTTCTCACATTCAGGTGTAAACCCATGAATGCTAGCCCTTATACGAGATTTGATAAACATCATACTCAAGCAATTAGATCGATCCCAATATTCGTACAATACAATCTCGGTCGAAGTGCTAGAAATAGTAGGTGCAGGAGGCTCCTCCATGTGAAAAGTATAGTCTAGATCCATGCAGCCCAAATGAAAAAAAAATCTTCTCCTTCTATGTCTTATGATTGTCACCATACAAGTAAGTAATTTCAGATAAACTTTCAAATATTATCAAAGATGGAATTACTACAAAATATAAAATAAATAATTTAACAATGCTTGTATTTTAAATTTGAGATACATTGCATCACATATATAGGGTATGCTTACCAATGCAAGTCATACAAAATAAGCATAAATAAGCGTGTCATTAAAATCTACTTGTGGTGCAAAGATTGTAATACACAAAAATTTCATGCAAAAACTTTTATGATGGAACTAAAAATTACTCATATTTCTCAACACCTGTGGGTCAGTGAAGAAATAAAAATAGATTTTTATTCCATCCTAATTAAACATGCAAATACAATTATCTTCCTGAGGACAAAGATATAGTGTAATCATGCATTTAATTACAATCGATGTCTTTCAATCCAAATGTGACTCTTTTTTTTTTATAATCCTCAATGCATACGCTCTTAAAGTTAAGGATACTATGGCCACTTCTTAATCAAGATATGCTAATTACATGACATCGAATTTGTGGATTAATACATAAATATGCACAAAAGATATGACACTAATAATTCAATTTAAAATTTTGTAAAGTGCATATATATTTGATTTAGATAAATTTCTTTATGACTAATGGAAGTCCAACCCAATTACTCAATCCAAAAAAAAAAAAAGAAATCAGATCAATAAATAGGTTCCCATTATATATTTATCTAATTTAAAATATATTTAATAGATCAATATATAAACCAGCAAATAATATATTAAAATATTGAGCAACACACAGGAGTGCAAATGTGCACCCTATAAAACCTTAATAGCATGATAAACTTAAAATGATTTGTATCTTTCCAATAAGATAAGACACTGGTATAGAGCTGGGTTGGAAGCCACATGCCGCCTATGCATGTAGGCATGAATCTATGAAGAAATTTTTCCTTCTTCAACCCAGAAATCAGAATACACGATGCAGTTTTTGAATAGCTATAACTCTCTCATTTCTTAATGAAATCAGGTAAATAATATGTTGATAGAAAGCTTTTTAAAGAAGGTTTCAAAAGACACTAGATTTGAAAGAGGAAACTCAGTGTAGAGAGAGAAAAGGCCTTCGAAAATTGATTGTTTATCATGCTGTCAAAACATGGTCTTGAGAAAACTCACAATTTGCCCAACGATTTCCAACCAAAATTTAACCACACAATCCTCTTGAAGAAAAGAACATTCCTTATAAAAATCATGATCTAATATACACCCTATAAAAAGATGCCATTAAAGGGTCTTCTCTCATATTAATGAAACCAGAGAGCAAAATAATATTATTTGACAAACCAATCAAGTTAAAAACATGTTATTCTATCATATAAATGATTTATCACATAAGAAAGGGCATAAACATAAGCTAGGCAGAGGAAAATAATATGCTTTGATACCACATATAAACCATAAACCAGGAAGATATGTTTATATAAGAATATATATATAGCAGTAGAATGAAATAAAAATACTGACCTCCAGCCATAGCGATGAATTTTTAAGAGTTCCTTCTAACTTACGAGCAATTCTATGTGATGGGTAGAGGGCTTTTATGAATTGCTTAAGTTAGGAATCCTTTGCCATTTTTTTATAGACCTTCCTCCCATCAAGGAAGTTACAATAACTTGGCCATCCAACCTCATCCATTAATGAGATAATGGATATTTGTTATAAGAGATAGTATTGGGGATTAATCACTACCAGAATTTAGACTATTAATGATGGTAAAATACTGTTGCTAATAGTCCATCCGCCATCACTAATATTGATATCATTGCTAATACCGTCATAAAAACCAATCTGAAAAATTTTTGTCGCTAATTGGGGCCATTAGTGATGGTGAAAAATGCCATCGCTAATAAGAAAATTAGTTCACCATCGCTAATAAGAAAATTAGTGATGATTTTAGAGACGAAACAAATCCATCTCTAATTAATTTAAAAAATAAAAAAAAATTAAAAATATTAGCGATGGCAAGTTCGTTGCTAATATCGTCGCTAATTATTATTAGCGATAACTTGTTCTGTCACTATAATACCATCTCTAATTTTATTTAATTTTTAAATAAAATAAAAAAAATAATTTAAAAATTATTAGCAACGGTAGATGTCATCGCTAATACTGATTGTAATACTTAATTTATTTTTTTAAAAATAATAATATTATTTTTTAAAATTTATTTTAATTAATTATAATAAATTATGATTCCTAATATCTATTATAATTAAAATTTAAAGATAATATGATAATCAAAAATTAAAAACTAATTATATTATATTAAAAATAAAAATTATATAATTTTTTTATAAGCAACATAAAAAAATATAATAAATCAAAAAAAATTAGGCTCGATCCTCATCATCGTCCGCCTCCTCCTCTCCAGTAGCTGGTGGATGAGAGCTGAATTTTTTAGTATCCCATAATAAAAAAATAAAATAATATTAATAAGTTTTGATACAGAGGTATATCTTTCGATATGGAGACGTATCTTTCGATATACTCTTTTGATTATCGAATATATTATTTTTACATATTTCATTCGATGATATGGAGCTATAGACACCTCTGGTCTATCGATTGAATAGTTAGATTAAATTTTTAGCTCCTAGATCCTCTTTTTAGACTCAAATCTAAATATACAAAATTTTTAAAAATAAAAACTTAAAATAATTAAAATAATTTAATAATATATATCTGATGTGATGGCTAGAACAATGAGGCTAGCTGCTCACGTAGCTGTAGGTCTCGGAGAAGCTCTAAGATCATGTCATGAATGGCATTCAGAAGACTCTGAGGTTACTAGCTTAGAAGCCTCCACACGGCATCTAATAACCTATTTCACAAGTGCACGAAATTGCTTAAGTAACACAATGATGAATAAGAGATCATTTCTACGAGGACTGAGTTTAATTATCAAAAATGAATGCTGATTCCACTAATATCTGAATGATCGAAACTGAATGATAATGGAAACTAAAGCTAAAATTAACTCTAAGAACTTAGTGAAAGCTAAATCAAAATTTGATTGATAAAGTACTAGGGTATATCTGATTTCACTTAGACCAATTATCAATTCCAGGTATTTTGATTAATAATCCAAATTTAATTATTAATGCAAGGATCAATAATCTTAAATTATTTAATAATCTCTTTTGAAGACTTATTAAAAAGATTAATTAAAATCTATAATCTATCTTCCAATAGCAAAATAGATTTTAATTAGTTCATTAAGCACAATGATTATTCTCAAGATCCCACAAGTCAAATCTTCTGCTCCCGCTCTAATTATTATTCCTATGATGCTTGTTATTAACTCTAATTTATAATCTTCCTTCTCAGTACCAATTATAAATCAAAATCAATTAAGTACCAAAGATAATAATACTTAAAAGCATTAAGTACAAATAACAAGCAATTGCATTAATATAAAAAATTAATACAAGATCTGGAATTGAAATTGAATCCATGTTACATCAGGTATCCTAGCTAGAAATTTAGTTGTCATCATATCAAAATCAAACTCAAGTTTACTTAAATAAAAATTCAAAATCATCCTAACAATGAGTTCTAGAAAATAAATTCAAAGTAGATAAGGAAAAGAATTAAAAACTCTAAAGGAATTGCAGAGCCAAATGAATCCTTCTTTCAAATCTTCTAGATGCTCCAAACTCTCCTTGCTTGATTTTCAGCATTCAAAGATGATTCTTCCCTCCCCTCCTACTGGTATCCTTAAATAGGGCTAGGGCTAGGATTAAGATGGTATTTTTTCATGATTTTATTCTATGTATAATTCTTTTTATTTGGTATAAAATCTCTTCTTCTTTAGATAGGCTTCAAGCAACCACCAGCCATCTACTCCTTATGCTGCCCAAATTTTTTAATTTTATTTTGATTTTCATGGTAAAAGAAGGAAAGGAGGCATGGTTAATTAGAGGAGAAGGATTTCTTCCTTCTTCAATCTTCCTGGGTCCACAAAATTTATAAAATAAAGTAAGATTTTAGCTGCCCAAATTAGGTTTTCTAAGAATTGGTCCTAATTCTTTTCTAGTTTGCTCCTCACGTAGAATTAGTTTGAATTCTAATTTTTTTTATCATTTAATTCTTTTCAAGATAGCTCCTTGCCATCCAAAATTTGTTTTCATATCGGGTCTTTATGCCAAGAAAAATTAGAAAGAATCTAGGTGTATTGGGTGTTTTTCATTGTATCCAACATTGTTACCAATTTCAACCTACTATATCCACCTCATCTAGAATCCAAATTCAATTCTGTAAATTATGTTCCTTTCTTACTTCTCTCAAAATTTTGTAGGATTTGGTCTCACTCAATTTAGAGTCCTGTAGCTTATCTTTTAGAGGTCTTCATGCCAAAGTATCTAGAATTTAGATTGGTTGACTAGATAAGAGAGATTAACTGCTTGATTTATCTCCTGCATCTCTGATTTCTTTTCTAACTAATGATGCCAAAAAGAATGAGGTGTGGGGTCCATTAATATCTTGATTTAATTACTTCGCTTTGAGATGAACTCTGATTTTGATGCAAGATCCTGATGACTCCGAATGACAAACCCCGCTGAATGGGACTTAACCAATTTTACTTAATTTGACCTTTAAAATATGGTCAAGCCCAATTAAATGTGACCTAGCTTAATTACCTATAATTGACATAAAACATATCAAGTTATTATATTTATTAAGTCAACTATTATACTAATTTCATCAAAACTAATAATAGTAATTACTATAAAAATGCAACACATCAAATACCCCCAAACCTAAATTTTTGGTTCTCCCCAAGCAAAAGAAAAGTCCAAATTAAAATAGAGAATCTAAAACAAAAATTAATGCTAAAAGCTTTATTTAACATTAATATACTTAAGATCCATTTGGATATAAAGGAGTAATCTCTACCTAAATGCCATGGCTTAACTACCTCAACCCAAAACTGAAAGGCAAACCTATAAGCTAACCATTCCAAACTCATTCATACTCCAGCAAAATCATGCACAATCAATGGCTACCATACTTCCTTTAGGTTTTAATAAAGTAATTCGATTCAAACATCTAACCCTACCTACAAAATCCTATCAGCCCGTCTCCACTAGTGCAAACAACATACTCAAGAGATCAATAGGACTTTTACGAGTTAATTAAAAAAAAATGAAAAGAAAGCAACAAGAATGATGGTTATTGGTCACATAAATGAAAATAAATTAACCACAATAAATTAGAGCATACTTATTACTTATATTTTACATCCTTTCCTTTATTTATTTTATTTTATACTTTCAGAACAGCCTATACACTTTGGCTCTCTTTCTTAAGTCATCATTTTTCTTTTTACGTGAATACCGACATTGGTCATGAAGGCACCCAATTACTCAGTAAGTCATATGCTCAAAGTACTTTGTATACTCATAATTCAAGTCACTGTTTGACGTAAAAGCAAACATGGGGCTCATGAATGCTCCTAGTTACTAGGCAACTTGAAACAGCGGAGTAGATTATGCCTTTTTTTTTTCAAATGAAAAGAATACTAAAAATTTAGTATGATCTAACTATTGTAATCAATTTATTCTCAAACAATATGAACAGTAGATATGAGATAGAATGGAAAGAAAATACAAGGGATCAAAAGGGTATAGCAAATGAATGCCTATATCATTTCTCTCAAGTAAATTGCCTACATTTCATTTCAACAAACATAATAAAGCTCACAAGCAGAATTGGTGAAGCAAAGTAACCATCTCCTATACGAGATTTTATCTAAGTATTTACAAGTTTAAAATAGTCTATCACTAAATTTGACTTCCAAATTCAAAGCGAAGATAGCCAAATAATAATACAAATGCAAAATGGTCTCCCTCTATATCCTTACAAGTCATCAATGAATCAACAGTTTACTTACTTTTTTTTAAAAAAAAAATACTAACATGAAATGCTCATGCAAATGCAAATGTACCCCCAAATCTGAATTGGACATTGTCCTCAATGATAAGATCACCACTACAATACATATTATAGTAAGGCATTCTTAAAAGTTAGGGGTACTTCCCATTGTAGCATGCTTATATGCTTGTACGAGTTTGCAACTTGTCCTCAATTATTTTTTCTCTCTTGTCTTCTTCAATATACCTACAAAAAGTAAACAACATCCATTCAAACTTTAAAAATATAGTAAAGATCAAAATCGACTCAATTCATAAAAATAAAAAAAAAATAAAAAGAATTTTGCTTGGGTTGCCTCCCAAGAAGTGCTAGTTTATAGTCGTTAGCTTGACTATCCCAATGTATTATGTCAGCGATATGGAGATTTTTGATTGCTTAAATCTTCCATCTATGAATTCCTTCAACCTTTGCCCATTGACCTTGAAGGTCCTATCACCACTCTTCAACTCAACAGCTCTATGTGGAAAAACTTGTACAATCTCAAATGGACCTAACCACTTAGACCAGAGTTTGCCTAGAAATAGCTTCAGACAGGAGTTATATAGTAACACCTTTTGTCCTACGTAGAATTTATGCCTCACAATATGTTTGTCATGCCATTTTTTCATTCTCTCCTTGTAAATTCTTGCATTTTCATATGCATGGAGGTGGAACTCATCAAGTTTATTAAGTTGTAATAACCTTTTCTCCTAGCAGCTTTCATATTAAAACTTACCAAACTAGTTGCCCAATAAGCTCGGTGTTCCAGCTCCATAGGTAAGTGGCATGCTTTTCCATAAACTATGCAATATGGAGACATCCTAATTGGTGTTTTGAATGTTGTTCTGTATGTCCATAATGCATCATCTAATTTTAGGGACCAGTCTTTTCTCGATGAGTTGACAGTAGCCTCCAATATCCTTTTAATTTCATGATTAGAGATCTCCACTTGTCCACTTGTTTGGGGATGATATGGTGTACTTACACGATGAGTAACACCATATTTTGTAAGTAGAGAATCTAAATAATGATTACAGAAATGCTTACCTTCATTCATGATGATAGCCCTTGAAAAACCAAAGTATATGAATATGTATTTCTTTAAGAACTTGAGCACACTCTTGGCATCATTAGAGGAAAGTGCTACTTCCTCGATCCATTTGGATACATAATCCACTGCCACCAGGATGTATTGATTTGAATGAGAAGGTAGAAAAGGCCCCATAAAATCTAATCCCCACACATCAAATAGCTCTACCTCAATGATATTGGTTAGTGGCATTTCTTGTCTAAAAGAATATTTTCAGTTCTTTAACATCGATCACAAGAAGAAATAAAAGTATTAGCATCTTTAAATAGATTAGACCAATAAAAATCACACTATAATATCTTAGCAATTATTTTGCTAGGTCCAAAATGGACCTCACACTCTAATGAATGGTAGTGTTTTAAAATATTTTTAATTTCATCATCAGGCACACATTTTCTAATAAATTGATCTGGATAATACTTATATAAATATGGATCCTCTCAAAAGTAATATTTTGTATCATGTAAATTTCTTTTTTCTACTGATAATTAAATTTAGGAGGAATAATATTACATGCCTTGAAATTAATAATATCAGTATACCAGGGTGTGCTAGATGTGACTAATGCAAATAACTGCTCATCAGGGAATGATTCATTAATGGATGCTTCAGTGTCCTTAATTTCTTTACCTAACTTTAACCGGGATAAGTAATCTGCTACAAGATTTTTTGCTCCTTTCTTGTCCCTAATCTCCGAGTCAAATTTCAGCAATAAGAGCACTCAATGAATTAGTCTTGGTTTCGCATCCTTCTTTTCAAGTAAATATTTAATTGCTGATCGAGTGGTCAGTATAAACTATTAGTTTTGCTCCTATAAGATATGGTCTAAATTTATCAAAAGCAAAAATAATAGCAAGCAACTCCTCTGTGGTGGCATAGTTCAACTGTGCATCATTTAGTATCTAACTCACATGGTACACCACATGAAGTCTATTCCTTTTTCTTTATCTGAGGACTGCACCTATAGCATAGTCGCTTGAATCACACATGAGTTCAAATGATAAATTCCAATCGGATGCAGTGATAATAGGAGCTGAGATTAGTTCTCTCTTTAACCTGTTAAAAGCAACCAAACACTCGTTAGTAAATTTAAAAGGCACATCCTTGATCAATAAATTACAAAGAGGTTTGGTAATTTTGAAGAAATCTTTTATAAATCTTCTATAGAAGCCAGCATGTCCTAAGAAACTCCTCAGTCCTTTAACATATGTTGGTTGGGGTGATTTCTCAATGACCTCCACCTTTGCTTTGTCCACTTCTATGCCTCTAAATAAAATCTTGTGGCCTAACACTACTCCTTCCTACACCATAAAATGACACTTCTCCTAGTCCAACACAAGGTTAGTTTCTTCATAATGCTATAGAACCTGGGGAGGTCAGTCAAATACATATCAAAAGAAGGACCAAAAATTGAAAAATCATCCATAAAGATTTTAATGAATTTTTCAATCATGTTAGAGAATATAGACATCATACACCTTTGAAAAGTCGCAAGTGCATTACATAACCTAAATGATATTCTTCTATATACAAATGTTCCATATGGACATGTAAATGTAGTTTTTTCTTGATCCTCAGATGCAATAAAAATTTAAAAATATCCTGAATAACCATCTAGGAAATAGTAGAAGGGATATCCAGACAATCTCTCAAGCATTTGATCAATAAAAGGCAAGGAGAAATGGTTCTTGCATGTGACTTTATTTAACTTTCTATAATCAATACATACACGCCAACCAATGACTGTCCTAGTGGGTATCAGCTCATTTCTATCATTTATAGTAACAGTCATCCCCCTTTCTTAGGAACTACTTGAACATGGCTCATCCAACTACTATCAGAAATAGGATAGATAATTCCTGCGTCAAGTAATTTCATTACTTCAGCTCTAACTGCTTTCTTCATATTAGGATTTAACCTACATTGATGCTTAATTGAAGGTTTGTAGTTATCTTCCATTAAAATTTTATGCATGCATATACTAGAACTAATTCCCTTAATATCATTAATAGACCAGCCTAGTGCTTTCTTATGCTTTCTCAACAAATATAGTAATTTTTTCTCTTGTTCAACAGACAAATTAGTAGATATAATTACAAAAAAAATAGATGAGTCTCCTAAGAATGCATATCTTAAGTGAGAAGGAAGTTGTTTAAGCTCAAGCTTAGGGGTTGGCTCAGTCTTTACTGAATTCTCTACTTTCTCAACATCATTTAACACATTAACATGCTCGATTAACTGATCAAATATATTTTCAATAATTTTTTTTTCAACATAATTAATCAAGTCGTATTCAAAATTATCAATTATTTTATAAATAAATTTATTAATCATATTTAATCTAAAACACTCATCACTCTCAAAAGGATATTTAGAAAAATTAAGCATATTAAAAATTACCTCTTCTTGCCCCACTCTTAAAGTAAGCTTATTCTCATGGACATCTATGAGTGCCTTGTCAGTTGCAAGGAATGGATGCCCCAATATCAAAGGAACCTCTCTATCTTCCTCCATATCCAAGACAATGAAATCCATTGGGAAGATAAAGTTATCCATCTAGACTAATACATCCTCCACTATGCCTTTAGGATATGTCACTGATCGATTAGCTAGTTATAATAAAACACTGGTCGGTTTCACACCCCCCAACCCAAGCTTTCTAAAAATAGATAAAGGTATCAAGTTAATCCTAGCACCTAAATCACACAATGCTTTAATGAATTCAATATTGCCAATATTGTATGAAATTATAAAATTCTCTGGATCCTTTAGTTTTAATGGCAACTTGTTCTGAATGATTGTATTGCATTTTTTGATGATCATGACTGTCTCATGGTCCTCTAGCCTTCTCTTTTTGAAAAGGATGTCCTTCAAGAATTTGGCATAGTTAGGCATTTGAGCTAATGCCTCTGCAAATGAAATATTTATGTGTAGTTTCTTGAAGACCTCCAAAAACTTTAATAAGTTTTTATCATCCTTACTTTACCTGAGCCTTTGAGAAAAAAGAACTGGTGGAATGTAGGACTTTACTGGCTCTTTCTTTTTCTCTTTTAGCTTCTTTTTGACCATAATTTCTTCTTGAGCTTGTTCCTTTACTTGCTCCTTTGCTGGCTCTTTCTTTGGTTGCTTCTCTAGCTATTTTCCATTCCTTAAGGTAATTACCTTCACATGCTCCTTTGAATTTGTTTTAGTATTGCTAGGCAATGATCCTTGAGTTTTGTTAGCTACCATGTTGGCCAACTATCCCATTTGCACTTTCAAGTTTCTAATGGCAGCTTGCTGGTTTTGAAAGTTTGCCTTAGTTTCACCCATGAAATCAGTAGTAGCCTTGGTAAGAGTTGCAACCAATTCTTCTAGGTTGGATTTCTTTTCTTGCCATAAAAAATCGAATGGTCCTCTATTCTAATAATTTTATTGTTGTTGCTGATTTCCTCAGAAAAAATTTGGATGATTCTTCTAGGCAGGCGTGTAGATATTTAAGTATGAATTATTCTATTGCCTTCCTTGGTTTGCCACATATTGCACTTGTTCTTATACTGGAGGCATGAATAAATTATCAAACAGGCAATCTCAAGTAGCATGTTGTCCATTACAGATCTCACAAGCCTACACATGAGTATTGATAGCATTAATAGATAAATGATCTAATTTTTTGAAAATAGTGTCTATCTTAGCATTGAGTGTAGTAATAGCATCTATCTCATAAACCCTAGCAGGTCTCCTTGCCATGTTTCTCTCATTGGGCCATTGGTAATTATTGTTGGCCATTTTCTCCAAAAGATCATAGGCCTCATCAAGTGAATTTTCCATTAATGAACCTTCAATAGTAGCATCAATATTAATTCTAGTATGGTTATTCAACCTATTGTAGAAGATTTGCACAACCAACCATTTAGGCAGCCCATGGTGTGGACACCTCTTAAGCAGATCCTTAAACCTTTTCCAGGCTTCATATAAGGTCTTCATGTCAAATTGCACAAAGGTTTGGATGTCAGTCCTCAACTTGGCAGTCTTAGCAGGTGGAAAGAATTTTGCCAAAAATTTTATGCTAAGACATTCCAAGTGGTAATCGAGCCAGCAAGAAGAGATTGTAACCATACTTTAGCCTTATCACTAATTGAAAATGGGAATAGTCTCAGCCGAATTGCATCATCTGACACTCCATTCTACTTAAGGGTATCATATATCTCCAAGAAGTTTGCAATGTATGCATTTGGGTCATCATTGGGCAATCCTCCAAACTGAACTATTGTTTGGACCATTTGGATCAAAGCAGGTTGATCTCAAAGTTGTTTGCCTGCACAAGTGGCCTTATGATGCTAGATGAAGCTCTATTCACAGTAGGCATGGCATAACCCATGTAGTGCCCTAGGGTTTGCCTCTCTAGCAACCTCATTATTTCCTACTACAACTACCTCTCTTCTTAGATATTTAACCATTTTTGGATCTACTTTTACCTTAGATTTCTTCCCTTCTTTGATGACTTTTCTATTTTGTCTACAAGTGCGTTCAATTTCTTAACTTGAAATGAAAATACCTACACACCTGCCTGGAAGAACCATCCAAATTTTTTTTGGGAAAATCAACAACAACAACAGAATTATTAGAATAGAAGACCACCCAATTTTTTATAGTAAGAAAAGAAGTCCAACCTGGAAGAATTGGTTGCAACTCTCACCAAGGCCACTACTGATTTCATGGGTGAAACTAAGGCAAACTTTCAAAACCAGCAAGCTACCACTAGGAACTTAGAAGTGCAAAAAGGATAGTTGGCCAACATGGTAGCTAATAGAACTCAAGGGTCATTGCCTAGCAATACTGAAACAAATCCAAAGGAGCATGTGAAGGCAATTACCTTGAGGAGTGAAAAACAGCTAGAGGAGCAACCAATGAAAGAGCCAGTAAAGGAGCAAGTAAAGGAACAAGCTCAAGAAGATACTATGGTCGAAGAGAAGCTAAAAGAGGAAAAGAAAGAGCTAATAAAGCCTTACATTCTACCAGTTCCTTTTCCTCAAAGGCTCAAGCAAAATAAGAATGACAAAAACTTTCTAAAGTTTTTGGAGGTCTTCAAGAAACTATATATAAATATTTTATTTATGCAGGTATTAGCTCAAATGCCTGCTATGTCAAATTCTTGAAGGACATTCTTTTCAAAAAGAGAAGGCTAGAGGACAACGAGACAGTCATGCTCATTGAAGAATGCAGTGCAATCATTTAGAACAAGTTGCCATCAAAACTAAAGGATCCAGGAAGTTTTATAATTTCATGCAATATTGGCAATATTGAATTCACTAAAGCATTATGTGATTTAGATGCTAGCATTAATTTGATGTCTTTATCTATTTTCAAGGAAGCTTGGCCTGGGGGATGTAAAACTGACTAGTGTTTCATTGCAGCTAGCTAATCGATCGATGACATATCCTAAAGGCATAGTGGAGGATGTATTAGTCAAGGTGGATAAATTTATCTTCCCAGTGGATTTTATTATCTTGGATATGAAGGAAAATAGAGAGGTTCTTTTGATATTAGGATGTCCATTCTTTACAACTGGCAAGACACTCATAGATGTCCATGAGGGTAAGCTTACTTTAAGAGTGAGGCAAGAAGAGGTAATTTTCAATATGCTTAATTCTTCTAAATATCCTCTTGAGAATGATAAGTATTTTAGATTAGATGTGATTAATAAATTTATTGGAAAAATAATTAACAATTCTTAATATGACTTGATTAATTGTGCTGAAGAGAAATTTGTTGAAAATAAATTTGAATAGTTAATCGAGCATGTTATTATGTTAAATGATATTGAGAAAGTAGAGAATTCAGCAGAAGCTAAGCCAACCACCAAGCTTGAGCTTAAACAGCTCCCTTCTCACTTAAGATATGCATTCTTGGAAGATTTATCTATTTTTTTTGTCATCATATTTACTCATTTATCTGCTGAATAAGAGAAAAAATTGATGCATGTATTCTGAAACCATAAGAAAGTACTTGATTGGTCTATTGATGATATTAAGGGGATTAGTCCTAGTATATGCATGCATAAAATGTTAATAGAAGATAACTACAAACCTTCAACTAAGCATCAACATAAGTTAAATCCTAATATGAAGGAAGTAGTTAGAGCTGAAGTAATGAAATTACTTGATGCAGGAAGTATCTATCCTATTTTTAATAATAGTAGGGTGAGCCCTATTCAAGTAGTTCCTAAGAAAGAAAAGATGACTGTTATTATAAATGATAGAAATGAGCTGATACCCACTAGGATAGTCACTGGTTGGCGTGTGTGTATTGATTATAGAAAGTTAAATAAAGCCACATGCAAGGACCATTTCCTCTTACCTTTTATTGGATGCTTGAGAGATTGTCTGGATATCCCTTATACTATTTCCTAGATGATTATTCAGGATATTTTCAAATTCTTATTACACTTGAGGACCAAAAAAAATTATATTTACTTGTTCGTATCGAATATTTGCATATAGAAGAATGTCCGTTTGGATTATGTAATGCACCTGCAATTTTTCAAAGGTATATGATGTCTATATTCTCTGACATGGTTGAAAAATTTATTGAAATCTTTATGAATGATTTTTTAATTTTTGGTTCTTCTTTTGATATGTGTTTGACTAACCTCTCCCAAGTTCTACAGCATTGTGAAGAAACTAATCTTGTGTTGAACTAGAAGAAGTGTTATTTTATGGTGTAAGAAAGAGTAGTGTTAGGCCACAAGATTTCATCTAGAGATAAAGAAGTGGACAAAGCAAAGATGGAGGTCATTGAAAAATTACCATAACCAATATCTGTTAAAGGAGTGAGGAGTTTCTTAGAACATGCTGACTTCTATAGAAGATTTATAAAAGACTTCTCCAAAATTACCAAACCTCTTTATAATTTATTGATCAAGGATGTGCCTTTTAAATTTACTGATGAGTATTTAGTTGCTGTTAACAAGTTAAAAAGAGAATTAATCTCAACTCGTATCATCACTATACCTGGTTGGAATTTATCATTTGAACTTATGTGCGATGCAAGCAACTACGCTATAGGTGCAATCTTGGGACAAAGAAAGGGGAACTAGCTTTATGTGGTGTACTATGCGAGTCGGACACTAAATGATGCACAGTTGAACTATGCCACCATAGAGAAAACATTACTTGCTATTGTTTTTTCCTTTTGATAAATTTAGATCATATCTTATAGGAGCAAAAATAATAGTTTATACTGACCACTCGATCAGGAATTAAATATTTACTTGAAAAGAAGGATGCGAAATCAAGACTAATTCGTTGGATGTTCTTGTTGTAGAAATTTGACTTGAAGATTAGAGATGAAAAAAGAGTAGAAAATCTTGTAGCAGATCACTTGTCCCAGTTAAAGTTAGGTAAATTGAGGACGCTAAAGTACCCATTAACGAATCATTCCCTAATGAATAATTATTTGCATTACTCACATCTAGCACATCCCGGTATGCTGATATTGTTAATTTTAAGACATGTAATATTATTTCTTCTGAATTTAATTATCGGCAGAAAAAAAAATTTACATGATGCAAAATATTATTTTTAGGAGGATCCATATTTATATAAGTATTGTCCAGATGAGCTTATTAGAAAATATGTGCTTAATGATGAAAATAAAAATATTTTAATATACTGCCATTTATTAGAGTGTGGGGGCCATTTTGGACCCAGCAAAATAGCTGCTAAGGTATTACAGTGTAATTTTTATTGGCCTAATATGTTTAAAGATGCTATTGTTTTTGTTTCTTCTTGTGACCGATGTCAAAAAATCGAAAATATTTCTTTTAGATAGGAAATGCCACTAACCAATATTCTTGAGGTAGAGCTATTTGTTGTGTGGGGATTAGATTTTATGGGACTTTTTTCACCTTCTCATTCAAATCAATACATCCTGATGGTAGTGGATTATGTATCCAAATGAATCAAGGCAGTAGCACTTCCCTCTAATGATGCCAAGAGTATGCTCAAGTTCTTAAAGAAATACATATTCACACACTTTGTATTCCAAAGGCTATCATCATGGATGGAGGTAAGCATTTCTAAAATCATTATTTGGATTCTCTACTTACAAAATAGGGTATTACTCATCATGTAGGTATACCATATCATCCCCAAATAAGTGGACAAGTGGAGATCTCTAACCATGAAATTAAAAGAATATTGGAGCCCTAAACCCTAAACCCCTAAACCCCTAAACTCTAAACCCTAAACCCTAAACCATAAACCCTAAACCATCAACTCATCGAGAAAGGACTGGCTCCTAAAATTAGATGTTGTATTATGGACATACAGAACAGCATTCAAAATACCAATTGGGATATCCCCGTATCGTCTAGTTTATGGAAAAGAATGCCATTTACTTGTGGAGCTGGAGCACCGAGCTTACTGGACAACTAGGTTGCTAAATTTTAATATGAAAGCTACTGGAGAGAAAATGTTATTACAACTTAATAAACTTAATGAGTTCCGCCTTTATACATATGAAAATGCAAGAATTTATGAGAAGATAATGAAAAAAGGGCATGACAAATATATTGTGAGGCATGATTTTTTTTTTCTTTCTTACTTGATAGCCTATTTCATAAGTGCACGAAATTGCTCAAGTAATACAATGAATGAATAAGAGATCGTTCCCATGAGGATTGAATTTAGTTATCAAAAATGAATGTTGATTCTACTAATATTTGAATGATCGAAGTTGAATGATAATGAAAACTAAAGCTAAAATTAACTCTAAAAAATTCAATGAAAGCTAAATCAAAATTTGATTGATAAAGCACTATGGTATATCTGATTTCACTTGGACCAATTATCAACTCTAGGTATTTTGATTAATAATTCAAATTTAATTATTAATGAAAGGATCAATAATCTTAGATTATTTAATAATCTCTCTTGATACTTATTAAAAATACTAATTAAAATCAATAATCTATCTTCTAATAGTAAAATAGATTTTAATTAGTTTATTAAGCATAGTGATTATTCTCAAGATCCCACAGGTCAAATCTTCTGCTCCTGCTCCAATTATTATTTTCATGATGCTTATTATTAACTCCAATTTATAATCTTCCCTTCCAATATCAATTATAAATCAAAATCAATCGAGTACTAGAGATAATAATACTTAAAAGCATTAAATGCAAATAACAAGCAATTGCATTAACAAAAAAAATTAATATAGGATCTGGAATTGAAATTGAATCCAAGTTATATCAGGTATCCTAGTCAAAAATTTAGCTTTTTATTATATCAAAATCAAACTCAAGTTTACTTGCAATTGGCAAGGCACTCATAGATGACCATGAGGGTAAGCTTATTTTAAGAGTAGGGCAAGAAGAGGTAATTTTCAATGTGCTTAGTTCTTCCAAATGTCCTCTTGAGAATGATGAGTATTTTAGATTAAATATAATTAATAATTTATTGATAAAATAATTAACAATTTTGAATATGACTTGATTAATTATGTTGAAGAGAAATTTGTTGAAAATAAATTTGAACAGTTAATCGAACATGTTAATGTATTAAATGATATTGAGAAAGTAGAAAATTAAGTAGAGGCTAAGCCAACCCCCAAGCTTGAGCTTAAACAGCTTTCTTCTCACTTAAGATATACATTCTTGGGAGACTCATCTATTTTTTCTGCCATTATATCTACTTATTTGTTTGCTGAACAAGAGAAAAAATTATTGCAGGTGTTGAGAAAGTATAAGAAAGCACTAGATTGGTCTATTGATGATATTAATAGGATTAGTCCCTGTATATATAAGTATAAAATTTTAATGGAAGATAACTATAAACCTTCAATTGAACATCAACGTAGGTTAAATCCTAATATGAAGGAAGTAATTAGAGCTGAAGTAATAAAATTACTTGATGCAGGAATTATCTATCATATTTTTGATAGTAGTGGGTGAGCCCTATTCAAATACTTCCTAAGAAAGGAGCGATGACAGTTATTACAAATGATAGAAATGAGTAGATACCCATTAGGATAGTCACTGGTTGGCGTGTGTATATTGATTATAGAAATTTAAACAAAGCCACACGCAAGGATCATTTCTCCTTGCCTTTTATTGATCGAATGCTTGAGAGATTGTCTGGATATCCCTTCTACTATTTTCTAGATGGTCATTCAGGATATTTTCAAATTTCTATTGCACCTGAGGACCCAGAAAAAACTACATTTACTTATCTGTATAGAATATTTGCATATGAAAAAATGCTATTTAGGTTATGTAATGCACCTACGACTTTTCAAAGGTGTATGATGTCTATATTCTCTGACATGGTTGAAAAATTCATTAAAATCTTTATGGATGATTTTTTAATTTTTGATCCTTCTTTTGATATGTGTTTGACTAACCTCTCCCAAATTCTACAGCGTTGTGAAGAAACTAATCTTGTGTTGAATTGAAAGAAGTATCATTTTATGGTGCAGCAAAGGAATAGTGTTAGGCCACAAGATTTCATCTAGAGGCATAGAAGTAGACAAAGCAAAGGTGAAGGTCATTGAGAAATTACCACAACCAACATCTGTTAAAGAAGTGAGGAGTTTCTTAGGACATGCTGGCTTCTATAGAAGATTTATAAAAGACTACTCTAAAATTACCAAACCTCTTTATAATTTATTGATCAAGGATGTGCCTTTTAAATTTACTGATAAGTGTTTGATTGCTTTTTATAGGTTAAAGAGAGAATTAATCTCAGCCCTTATCATCACTACACCTGATTGGAATTTATCAATTTGAACTCATGTGTGATACAAACAACTACGCTATAGGTGCAGTCTTAGGACAAAGAAAGAAGAACAGGCTTCATGTGGTGTACTATGTAAGTCGTACACTAAATGATGCACAATTGAACTATGCCACCATAAAGAAAGAGTTGCTTGCTATTATTTTTACTTTTGATAAATTTAGACCATATCTTATAGGTGCAAAAATAATAGTTTATTCTAACCACTCGATCAGGAATTAAATATTTACTTGAAAAGAATGATGCGAAACCAAGACTAATTCGTTGAGTGCTCGTGTTATAGGAATTTGACTTGATGATTACGGATGAGAAAGGAGCAAAAAATCTTGTAGCAGATCACTTGTCCCGATTAGAGTTATGTGAAGAAATTAAGGACACTGAGTATCTATTAACGAATCATTCCCTGATGAGCAATTATTTGCATTACTCACATCTAGCACATCTTGGTATGCTAATATTATTAATTTTAAGGCATGTAATATTATTTCTTCTGAATTTAATTACCAGTAGAAAAAAAAATTTATGTGATGTAAAATATTATTTTTGGGAGGATACATATTTATATAAGTATTGTCCATATCAGCTTATTAGAAAATGTGTGCCTGATGATGAATTAAAAATATTTTAAAACACCGCCATCCATTAGAGTGTGGGGGCCATTTTGGATCCAGCAAAATAGCTGCTAAGGTATTATAGTGTGACTTTTATTAGCCTAACTTATTTAAATATGCTATTGCTTTTGTTTCTTCTTATAATCGATGACAAAGAATCAGGAATATTTTTTTTAGATAGAAAATGCCACTAACCAATATTCATTCTGCTTAAGGATATCACATATCTCCAAGAAGTTTGCAATGTGTGCATTAGGGTCATTATTGGACAATCCTCCAAACTGAACTGCTGTTTGGATCATTTGGATCAAAGCAGGCTTGATCTCAAAGTTGTTTGCCTGAACAGGTAGCCTTGTGATGCTAGACGAAGCTTCATTCACAGTAGGCATGGCATAATCCCGTAGTGCCCTGAGGTTTGCCTCTCTAGCAACCTCATTATTCCCTACTGCAACTATCTCTCTTCTTAGATCTTCAGCTATTTTTGGATCTACTTTTGCCTCAGATTTCTTTCCTTCTTTGATGACTTTTCTGTTTTGTCTAAAGGTGTGTTCAATTTCTTGACTTGAAATGGGGTTTGATTCAATTCTCACAAGTCGACCCAATTTTCTTTTCTAAATTGCAATTTTGAAAGATTATTATTATTATTTTTTTAAGGAGAAGAGAGAATAGGAAGGAGAGATAGAAAAGAAAAGAGTTCTAGAGATAAGTCCTAAAGAGTCCTAAATCTAAAGATGAAAGAGAAGAGTGTTTTAATTAGGTTTAAATTTTAATGGTGAACAAGTTAGTACAAAATGGACTACTTATCCTGGGGTTAACCTAAATCTAGATAGCTCCTAATTATTTCAAGACCATCTTTAAGCACTCCAAGCCCAAAATTGATTAACTATCTCGGCCAAGTAAGTATAAGACGTGGGAGGTCTCCTACTTGTTACTTTTCTTAGACACCAATTGAGTTAGCCAGGTCAGACAATGGAACCAATTAAAAATAACCTTCTTAAACCACTTGCCTTAGACACCGAGTAGCTAATCAATCTGAACCCGGTCCAACTCTAGGACTTTCATGTCCTATTGAGTTCAAATATCCGAGGGCCAACATCTAATTAATTTTAGATTAAGGTCTAGGTTATGCAGGATGAAGGATGTGATTTTTAGACTAAGGATGATCAAATTTTCAACTTATCTGATTAATGGGTTAAGTGCCCTTAAAGTTAATTATGGAGATGCAATGCAAAGAAACAAGGTATCCAATCAAGTTTAATTTTTTTTTAAATATTTTTTATTATACTATATTAGTTAAGCATTATGAAATATCGATATTTTTATTATTATTATTATTTTTTATTTTTTATTTTTTTAAATTTTGCAAAAAAGTAAGTTTAAGTGATTAAGTCTAAAAAAAATCACTAAGCTGTAAAAAGTAGTAAATTATTTTAAACTATAAAAAGAAAGAAATATCTAAGAATAATAAGCTGTAAGTTAGTTGTACAAAATAAAATATTTATTAAACCATACAATTAAGGTAATATAGCTAGAAAGCATAAAGATCTACTATATAAAAAAAAATAAAGCAAGAAATAAAAATTGAAAAGCAGTAAACTATATTTTTTTTTAATATCCAAGAAATAATAAAAAAATATCTACATTACTAGTAAAATAAACTATTCTTGATATTAAAGCACCAATACCCGGGAATGGTGCCAAAAACTTGATAGCCTATTTTGCAAGTGTACAAAATCACTCAAGTAATACAATGATGAATAAGAGATTATTTTCATGAGGACTGAGTTTAATTACCAAAAATGAATGCTAATTTCACTAATATCTGAATGATCGAAACTGAATGACAATCGAAACTAAAGCTAAAATTAATTCTAAAGAATTCGATGAAAGCTGAATCAAAATTCTATTGATAAAACACTAGGATATATCTAATTTCACTTGGACCAATTATCAATTTTAGGTATTTCGATTAATAATCTAAATTTAATTATTAATGCAAGGATCAATAATCTTAAATTATTTAATAATCTCTCCTGAGATTTATTAAAAATACTAATTAAAATCTATAATCGATCTTTCAATAGTAAAATAGATTTCAATTAGTTCATTAAGCATAATGATTATTCTCAAGATCCTACAGGTCAAATCTTCTACTCCTGCTCCAATTATTATTCCTATGATGCTTATTATTAACTCTAATTTATAATCTTCCTTTCCAATATCAATTATAAATTAAAATCAATCAAGTACCAAAGATAATGATACTTAAAAATATTAAGTGCAAATAACAAGTAATTGCACTAACAAAGAAAATTAATACAAAATCTAGAATTGAAATTGAATCTAAGTTACATCAGGTACCCTAGCTAGAAATTTAGCTTTTCATCATATCAAAATCAAACTCAAGTTTACTTGATTAAAAATCTAAAATCATCCTAACAATGAGTTCTAGAAAATAAATTCAAAGTAGATAAGGAAAAGAATTAAAAACTCTGAAGGAATTGCAAAGCCAAATGAATCCTCTCTTATTGCAAGCCAAATGAATCCTCTCTTCAAATCTTTCAGATGCTCCAAACTCTCCTTAATTTTCAGCTTTCAAAGATGATTCTTCTCCCCCCCTTGCTAGTATTTTAGGATCCTTAAGTAGGGCTAGGATTAAGGTGGTATTTTTTTATGATTTTATTCTATGTATAACTCTTTTTATTTGGTATAGAATCTCTCCTCCTTTGGATAGGCTTCAAGAAACCACCAGCCATCTACTTCTTATGCTGCCAAATTTTTTGATTTTATTCTAATTTCCATGATAAAAGAAGGAGAGGCATGGTTAATTAGAGGAGAAGGATTCTTTCCTTCTTCAGCCTTCCTAGGTCCATAAAATCTACAAAATAAAGTAAGGTTTCAGCTGCCCAAATCAGGTTTTCTAAGAATTGATCCCAATTCTTTCTAAGTTTGCTCCTCATGCAAAATTAGTTTAGATTCTATTTTTTTATCATTTAATTTTTTTTAAGATACTCCTTGCCATCCAAAATTTGTTTCTACATTGGATCTCTGTGCCAAGAAAAATTAGGAAGAATCTAGGTGTATCGGATGTTTCTCATTGAGTCTAACATTATTACCAACTTCAACCTACTATAGCCACCTCATCTAGAATCTAAATTCAATTCTATAAATTATGTTCTTTTCTTGCTTCTCTTAGAATTTTGTAGGATCTAGTCTTACTCAATTTGAAGTTCTATAGCTTATATTTTAGAGGTCCTCAAGCTAAAGTATCTAGAATTTAGATTGGTTAACTAGATGAGAAAGATTAACTGCTTGATTTATTTCCTGCACCTCTGATTTCTTTTCTGATTGATGATGCCCAAAAGGATGAGGGGTGGGATCCATTGATATCTTGATTTGATTATTCTTCTTCGAGATGAACTCCAATTTTGAAGCAAGACTCTGATGACTCTCGATGACAAATCCTGCTAAATTGGACTCAACCAATTTTACTTAATTTGATCTTTAAAACATGGTTAAGCCCAATTAGGTGTGATCTAGCTCAATTACCTGCAATTGACATAAAACATATCAAGTTCTTATATTTATTAAGTTAATTATTATACCAATTTCATCAAAACTAATAATAATAATTACTATAAAAATGCAACACATCAACATCCTCCACGTGCACATCGCTCCAGGTCTGGGACGTTGAGGCCTGTGAGGACACTGAAGGGTATCAAGGTGGTGGAGGATCGAAGCTATGGCTGAATTCTATGATCCGATCCCTACTCACTCCTCTGGTGGCATCGAGCCATCCCTAAAGGTCAAGGGGGCTGAGAAGATGGGTCATTGCCATACCTCTCAGCAATGTACGTCGCATAATACGTTTGCACAGTTAAGAAATATATTAGTTGTAATATAAAAATTAGATCCTATAATAATTTAATTAGTAAATAAATTTTAAAGTTTTTACTATGTGATCCATTGTGAATGTAGAATCTAAATAGTCATCCAGTCCTCCTAGACTGGTGTGTGGCCCGCCATAACTGTAGCTGATCTAGTGGACAATCCAGCTACTATGCCTATAATAAATAAATAATTAAAATTAAATTAATTAAAACATATGCATATAAGAGTTTTTATAATTCTAGTGAAGAGCTTTGATATTGATTTCTTACAATTCTGTCAGCCATAATATGTGTTTGACCGAATCGAGCCATCCATATGTCTGATCAGATCCTGCTGGGTAGCCTAGTTCTGCCAGTCCTATGCCACCTATTGGAGTACTCCTCACTTGCTCTACTGGTCACAAAGGGCCTTGCCATATGTTCTGCCTGCATCCAGTGATTCCATGAAGGAATATCTCCAATTCCGATGGTTACTAAAAATTGGAGTGCTGGATGGCAGGACTATCTTAGGCTATAGAGGCCATCTCGAAGCAAGCCTCCCTGGCCACCTCCTTAAAGATCTGATAGCCAGCCTCCTCATCCTGGGGAGTCTTGAATCGGTAGTAGTCCTGCAAGATAGAAAGTAAGCATGTATTTATATGTAATTAAAATATCAATGTATCGAGAATTTATAAATTAAACTAGTTTTGACTTACCAAAAACATCCTCCCAAGTTGCATCATGTGCTTCCAGACGGCCAGCTAGAAAACTTCATTCACCGGCCCTAGCATCAAGCATTGGATGATGCCGATAACCACACGAGATACTCTAGACTCTCTAAACGTGTTGTAAACTTGATTTTGAACAATAAATATTAACTCTAAAATTGCTAAATTAGAACATGGATGAGCTGTCTATCCTCCGATAGAGTCAAAGATGCCGCGAGCCAAACGGATCCTCGACCATGACTCTGTATCTATGAGCCGATCGCTACTGCATATGACTATGGGGTCACTGATGACCCCCTATCATCCTGTATGAGATGTGTGGAACTATGCAAGCTGGCTGCATGATCGCTCTTTCCTCGAAAGCTCTATCCTTAGCTAGAATGGCTCCGACCTCTAGAAGACATGATGTATAATATCTAAAAATAAAAATAAAAATCAAAATAAGTAGATGACTTAAAAATTGGTTCAAATAAAATATCTATTAAAACATAACAAGACGATCAAAATTTAACTCGCATATAACAAAGATTGTTAGTGAGCATCTGTAAGTATTAGCAGTCTAATGTTTCTCGTCCAATAATACATAATAATGTGTTGGTCTACTGATCTCCTAATCTAAGTATTGTCTAATTCTCATCTAGCAATATATGATAATCTCAATATATAAAAATGTGAAGAAGGCTCAGATCTGCTACTAAAAAATAAGGCATTGCACGTTCCTCTGCACCTTTACCATGAGGTGGCTGCAAGCCATTGTCTATGATATAATAGACCATCCAAGCTTGTCCTGCATTATAAGTTTTTCTATACCAAGTATAGTAAGATGGCTGCAAGTGGTTGTCTGCAATGTAACAGATCATCCAAACTTGACCATACAACAACAAGAATAGAATGCATCACCTCCATTTGGGTGCATCACACACAGGCAGTTATCATAGCCTCTATCTCCAAGCCCCCAGCTGCCTCCTCAAGCTACAAATCAGAAATAAAATTTTTATTAAAAAATAAAAAAATAACTTAAAAATAAAATTCATGTGCTTGCACAGCCTAGTCATTTGGCAAGCTCCAAGTTTGCATGCATGAGATGCGCATCTTGACTATTCCCCGTTTGCAATGATGTTCTTTACTTTTGTAATTATACTTTTGGGATTGCTGCACTCTTAGGGCAAGAATAGGCTTATTGTCTTTATAAGAAGATGTGTTAATAGAGAAATGCTTGATAGTGATACAATAGTTATCCATTCATATAGGAGTTGGATTTTTGCCAAACTACAAGCATTGGTATACCTGCATAGAAAGATGTGGGAGATATTATGCACAGGATGGAAAGCTCTACTTGTCCAATACATTTACTTATGTGCAAGAACTTAACAGTGATAAGGCTCGAGCATATGATTAGCACATTTGATGAATTTGATCTGATTATTGGTGGAAGCCCATATAATAATCTTTCATATAGCAACCGCCATAGTCGTGATGGACTATAGGGGTTGCCATATTTATAGCCTTGCTTAGTCTCTAGGGGTAGTAACCCTATAGAGGGTAAGTATGACTATAACCATAGCAACCCTATCCATTATGACTATAACGACTGCAATCTAAAAGATTATTACATGGATATCCACTACTAACTAGATCAAACATCAAATGTGTTAATCATCTACTCAAGCCATCACCATTAAACTCTTGCACATCAGCAAGATCTTGGACAAGTAGAGCCTCCGAAGCCCTTGCAATTGTCTCGCATATCTCGATCCCCATATAAGTACCAATGCTTGTAGTTTGGCATTAACCCACTCCTATATAAATGGATAGCTATTCTATTCCTATCAAACTTTATTTATTGACACATTTCTTACAAGGACAATGAGCCCATCCTTGATCTAAGAGTAAGGGACATCATTGCAAAAGGAGCATGTAGGGCATATCTCAAACTCGTGTTTGCAATATAGCCTGAATCTTTCCTTAGTTTGAGTGCTCTGCATATCGAGATCGAAGCATGCAAGACATTTCTCGACCTTGTATTTGCAGTCCAAACCTTCCCTCAGTTTGAGCGCTATGCATGTCGAGATCGGAGCATGCAGGGCATGTCTCATATCGGTGTTTGTAATGTTGCCTGAACCTTCCCTTAGTTCAAGCGCGCTGCATGCCGAGACTTTCAGATAGCAGGGCACATCTTGGCCTCATGTTTGTAGCTCAAACCTTTCTCAGTTCGAGTGCTCTTCATGCCAAGACCAGAGCATGCAGGGTACGTCTCAAACCGATGTTTGCAATGTAATCTGAACCTTTTTTTTATTTGAGCACTTACATGCCGAGACCGAAGCGTGTAGGGCATGTCTCGAGCCAGTGTTTGCAATGCTACCTGAACCTTCTCTCAGTTCGAGCATGCTACATGCCGAGATTAAAGCATGCAGGGCATGTCTCAGCCTCATGTTTGCAGCTAGAACCTCCCTCGATTTGAGCACTCTGCATGCCAAGATCGGAGCATGCAGGGCATGTCTTAGGTCGATATTTGCAAAGCAGCCCAAACCTTCCCTCGGTTCAAGTGCTCTGCATGTCGAGATCGAAGCGTGCAGGGCACGTCTCGGGCTGATGTTTGCAATGTTGCCCGAATCCTTTCCTCAGGTTTGAGCATGCTGTATGCCGAGATCGAAAGCACGCAGGGCACATGTTTTGGCCTCATGTTTGCAACTCGAACCTCCCTCCATTTGAGCACTTTGCATATCGAGATCGGAACATGCAGAGCATGTCTCGGGCCAGTGTTTCCAATACTACCTGAACCTTCTCTCGGTTCAAGAGCACTGCATGCCAAAATCAAAGTGCACAGGGCACGTCTTAGCCTTATGTTTAATTTTTAACATCTAATTATACTTAATTGATATAATTTTAAAAAAATTAGTGGTTGTATTAGCTGTTATTAATACCATTGCTAATACTCACAATAGAAGAAGGCTACCATACAGGATCGAGGCATGGGCTAGCATGCAGGAATTGAGGTGTGAGGAAGTATAAGCGAGTAGAGACTAAAGCTCAGGGATGCAGCCACAAACGAGAGCTTGGGAAGGCCGGGAGCTTGTGCTTAGGGGCTCAGGGAGGCAGGAGGCAGCCAAAGGTTCGAGAAGGCAGGATGGGTGCAACCGAAGAGAGACGGCTGGGGGAGAGAGGGGGTGGTGGGTGAACTGAAGGACCGAAGGTTCAGAGAAGGAGGCAAGAGGTAGTCCGAGGGAGAGAGGGGGTGGCAAGATAAACCAAAGGGTCTGGGGTTTGGGGAGACAGGAGGCAGCCGAGGTTTCAGAGAAGAAGGCAGGAAGCGGCTAGGGGGGAGGTGGTTGGGGGGAGAGAGGGTTGGCGGGGGAACCGAATGGCAAGGGAAGAGGAGGGTGGCAGGCCAGGGTATTTAGGGAGGCAGGAGGCCAGGAGCTTGTGCTCAGGGGCTTGGGGTGGTCGAGGTGGGAGGTGGCCAGGGATTCAGGAAGGTGGGCTGGGTGCAGAGGAGGAGAGTCAGGGTGAAGCCACCAGTCTAGAGAGAGAGGGGATGGCGGTGAACCAAAGGGCCAGGGTTTTGGAGAGGTAGGAGGAGGACTGGGGGAGGCGGCCAGGGGAGAGTAGGGATGGCGGGGAAACCAAATGGCGAGGGAGAGGAGGGTGGCAGGCTAGGGTTTTGGAGAGATAGGAGGTCGGAAGGCTGCACCCAAGGAGCTCGGGGAGGTGGAAGGCAGCCAAGGGTTCGGGAAGGCAGGCCAGGTGCAGTCGGGGGGAGACAAGCCGAGGGGAAGCCGCCGGCCTAGGGAGAGAGTGGGTGGTGGGGAAACCAAAGGACTGAGGGTTCAAAGAGGTAGAAGGCGGCTGAAGGCTCGAAAAGGTGGGAAGCGGTCCGAAGCCTTGGAAAGGTGGGCTGGGTGCAGCCAGGGGGAGGCCGCCGGCCAGGGGAGAGAGTGGGTGGTGGGAGAATCGAAGGACCGAGGTTTGGGGAGGTAGGAGGCGGTTGGGGGCTCGAGGAGGCAAGCCGGGTGTAGATGGGGGGATCGAGATGGCCAGGGGGCTCGGGGAGATGGCCAAGGGCTCGGGAAGGTGGGTTGGGTGCAGTCAGAGGGAGGCCACCAGTCAGGGGAGAGCAGGGGTGCTGAGGGGATCGAAGGGTGGGAGGAGAGGACGATGGCAGTGGGAGATAAAAACTTTGGAGGGCTGGGGTGGTGGAAAAACGAGGACATGATAGGTGGTGGAGTGGAGAAAAATGAGGGGGCGGTGGACGATGACATGGAAAAAAATGAGGGCGTGTGGCAGGGAGGGGGAAAATAAGGTAGGAAGAATATTAGCGATGACATATTCCATCACTAATAACATTTTTCATCGCTAATATGCAAAAAATATTAGCGATGGAAGTTACTGTCGGTAACATTATTTTTATTGCTAATAATTATATATTTAAAATAATATTTTTAATTATTATTGATGGTATTCTTGTCATGGTTAAAGCCATTGCTAATACCAATTTTTTTATATTAATTTTTTTTATCCTCCTAAGTTATTTTTCAAATGGTTAAAAATTAATATTTAATTTTATTAAATTTTTAAACTTAATCTATGAATCAAGTCTTAATTAATTTAAATTAAATTTAATTTAATTATACTTGACTTAATTTGAGGCTAATTAAACTTTAATATTTCAAGTAAAACTTAGATTCAAAGTCTAATTGATTTAGGTTTGATACGATTTTCAATTAGATTCGAATTGAACTCAAATTGAAAATCAATTTCTCTTAATTGATTTAAATCAACTTTAATTTGATTAATCTTAACTTAATTTGAGATCAATTAAATTTTATAATCCATGAAGAATTTGGATTCGAAGCCTAATTAAATTATATTTGATAGAATTTTGAATTGAATTCGAATCAAGTTCGAATTGAATTCAAATTAAATCTAAATTAAAAATTATTTTTTTAATTATTTAAATTAATTTAAATTTAATTAGGCTTGACTTAAATTGAAAGTAATTAAGTTCTACTATCCAAGTAGGACTTGAATTAAAAGTTTAATTGAATTAGAATTGATAGAATTTCGAATTGAATTTGAATTGAACCCAAATTAAATACAAATTTCTCCTAATTGATTTAAATAAGATTTAATTTAATAAATCTTGATTTAATTTGAGGTTAATTTAATTTTATAATCTAAATAGCACTTAGATTCAAAGCTTAACTAAATTTAGTTTGATAGAATTTTGAATTAGACTTGAATTGGGTTCGAACTAGGGTTGAACTAATTGAGGATTATTAGCGACGGTAAATACACCATTGCTAAATCTCATCAATAATAATAAATATTTTTTTAAATTATTACTTATTTTTAAATACTTATTAAAAAAATATTAGCGACGGTGGATTTTCGTCACTAATATTTAAAAATATCATCATTAATTTTTATTTTATGTATAAATATTATAAAAAATTTAAAAATTTTAAATAATTTTAATGATGGCATGTAATAAAAAAATTTATTTTAAAATATTTAAATAAAAAAATATTAATGATGATAAATTTAGATTATTAGC